>JAJQKJ010000897.1:0-217500 GCA_029574335.1 Rana kukunoris | reverse complement strand
GACAACGGTATGGACCTAGTTTTATAAACGATCTTTTTTGAATAACTATGCGGAGCGGCGGCGGATTGTAAAATAGTAAGGGACCGGATTTATATTATAAAAAACGCAGGATGAAAGGACATACATTTTAAAAATGCTAATTGTGGTTGGAACCCCGCTTTAAGGACTGGAAGGATTTGCCCCCTCAATGACCAGGTCATTTTTTGGCGATACGGCTCGGCGTCGCTTTAACTGACAATTGCGCGGTCTTGCGACATTGTACCAACACAAAATCAATGTCCTTTTTCCCCCACAAATAGAGGTTTCTTTTGGTGGTATTTGATCACCTTTGCGTTTTATTTTTTTTTGCGCCATAAACAAAAAAAAAAAAAAAACTTACATTTTGAAAAAAAGAACAATATTTTTTGCTATAATAAATATCAAAAAAAAAAAAAAAAAAAAAAAGGGTATGTTAGTCAAAAGACCAAAACTAGGACTAAAACTAAAATTGAAAGTTAACGTCTAAATCAACATTGGTCTGTAGTCAGTGGCGGTGCGTCCATAGAGGGCGCAGGAGCGCCGCCCCCTCTCTCTCCTGCACCGCCACTGAATACAATACATAGATTCATGCATTGCATGAATCTATGTATTGTCGCCGCTGCCGTTGCCGCCCACTATTCAGATGGCCGGCCATCTGAATAACGGCAGCTGGTTGGCTGTGGAAGTGTCTATCAGAGCCAGCAGGCTGTAATCGACTTCCAAATAGTTAACCAGGGGACGCACCGGGGGGTGTACGTTCCTTGGTTAACACTGACAGGCGTCTTAGCCAATCAGGTTCACCGGATCTGGTTACTGGTAACCTGATTGGCTGAAGGGACATCGAGGGCGGGAGAAGACATCGAGGGAGCGTGGAGGAGGATCCGAGGATGGCCGACCAAGAAAGGCAAGTGCCAGGCAGAGGTGACAATGCCAGGGCAATCTGGTGGAAATGAATGGGCACAGTGGCGACAATTTTAGGGCACAGCGAGGCTGCGTTTGATGTTTGGTTTTCTTTCGTTGGCGCCCCCCCCAAGAAATTTTGAGCACCAGCTGCCGCTGTCTGTAGTGCATGTTTATACCTCAATACCAGAAATAATAACATATTCGATTTTTCCCTCCAGCCGTAAATATAGAGTTTGAAAATTGTACAGAAATACCTAAATACTGCATTACAATTTAAACTACACCGATTAGATTGTAGTCAAGTAAAATTTGTTTTAGTCGACCAACATGATTTCAGTCGACTAAAGATGTCCTGGAGATTTAGTCGACTAAACCTAAAAAAAAAACAATAGCAGAAGGCTAAAATGGGACTGAAACTAAAATGCCATTTTAGTCCCAAGACTAAAACTAAATCAAAATGTGCGCATCTTTACAAAAAAAAAAAAAAATTTTTTTTTTAATATCTTTATTTAAAAACACACCCCATGTACCTGACCCTTTTTTTCAGCCCGTCACACTGCAATGTAGCTCCTTTCCATTCACACGCATGCATTGTGGTGTGAGAAGGTAAGGCGTGTCCTGCGTTAATGCGTCTTGGGGGGGGGGGGGGGCAATTAGATAAAAAAAAATTAAAAATAATAAAAAAAATAAAAATAAATAGAAACATACAAAAAAAAAAAAAACACACCATTCATAGTGTAAAGTCGCCTTAATACAAAGCAAAATAAGGTCAGAGGACGCTGAACAACAACTCCCAGCATGACCCAATAAGAAGAGACATGTAGCTTGCGGGACATGCTGGTCTTTGTAGTCCCACACCCGCTTTGTTGTGCCGGATATTAAATAGTCGGAATTTCCGCCGCCGATAGGCAGACAGCAGAACATTCCGTGACTGCAGGTGGAGAAGATCGGAGGAATGCGGTCAGGAAAGTTCTGCAAGTAATAGGACAGAAGGGAACGCGACTTCATCACACGGCCGTTCTCTGCGCCAGAAGGAAAGTCTACTTTACCGATCTTCCCCTCCAGCCGTAATATCAAAAAATCTGTGAATTGTAAGATTATCACAGACTTGGTCCGGGGCTGAAATCAATAACCCAGAGTAACAGATGTGTGTGTTTGCCTGGCTTTCATGTCGTCACACACAATTCTGACCGGAGGTCAGATGAGGCAATGATTTGGGGATTTGGAAGTGACCTGAACACACAGAGGGGTTATCATGGGAACGGGAGATGAAAATAGACATGGACTTTATCCTGTGTGTGGGGGGAATAGAGAGGTCAGCATCGGTGAGGACACTGATTACAAACCTCTCCTAGGTGACCTCACCCATGTACTAATAACACTCCTACTGCTGACCTTCTGAAAACTCTCCCGGGCCCCCCAGTCCCCAAGTTCTCTCCCGGGCCCCCCAGTCCCCAAGTCCTCTCCCGGGCCCCCCAGTCCTCTCCCGGGCCCTCCAGTCCTCTCCCGGGCCCTCCAGTTCTCTCTCGAGCCCCCCAGTCCTCCCCCGGGCCCCCCAGTCCTCAGTCCTCTCCCGGGCCCCCCAGTCCTCTCCCGGGCCCCCCAGTCCTCTCCCGGGCCCCCCAGTCCTCCCAGTTCTCTCTCGGGCCCCCCAGTCCTCTCCCGGGCCCCCCAGTCCTCAGTCCTCTCTCGGGCCCCCCAGTCCTCTCCCGGGCCCCCCAGTCCTCTCCCGGGCCCCCCAGTCCTCTCCCGGGCCCATACTTTTTTTTGAAATCCATGAACTCAGAACCTCCGATTGCCATACATGCTCAGTAGTAAAGCATGACAGCCAGGCAAACAGCATTGCCAGAAGAACATCAAAAATGGCAGGGTCTCCATTTCAGAAAATGCAGAGAGCTGCCGTACTTGCATCATGTTTATAATGCTTATCTGTACACAGGCAGGCACACTATGCCGACATGGAGGAGGAGGGGGGGGGGGGGGGGTTAACCACTTCAATACCGGGCACTTTCACCCTCTTCCTGCCCAGGATAATTTCCAGCGCTCTCACACTTTAGCCTCGTACACACGATCGGATTTCCATCGGACAAAGCCGTGGAATTTTATCCGAAGAGCGTTGGCCGCGAACTTGTTCTGCATACAGACGGCTGAACTTTTTCAGCCAACAAAGATGAAACAAAGTGATTTTTCAGCTCTTTATCGCCACCCTTTGGGCAAATTCTGCCAATGTTGTCTTACGGTTAGCATTGGTTCCGAGCATGCGTTTGTTTGTACTTTTGGACACATTTTGTTGTCGGACAGTTTTAACGCATGCTATAAAACATTTGCCATCGGAAAGTCCGACAATTGTCCGATGGAGCGTAAACACGGTCGGAATTTTTTTTTGACAAAACCCTTCCAATCACACAATTGTTGTAGGAAAATCCGATCGCGTGTACGAGGTTTTTTAGTGAAAATTGTGCGGTCTTGCAAAAAAAAAAAAACTGTACGTTACTCCTATATTTATTCCCCCCCCCCCCCACACAAAAGCTTTTAATCTTCACTGGGTTTTTAATTTGTATTTTATTTTATATTTTTTTGCAAAAAAGGACCTAAAATTTTAAATAAAATAAAAATACATAAAACTGCGTTTTTATTTATTTGTTACTGTTATTTGCCCAATCACAGCCAAGCAGAACACTGTCAAAAGACACCGACTGAATCAATTCAGTAAAAATGGTTGTTCATTGGTATAAAGCAATCAATGCGTAAAAAAAATTTAATAATAAATAAATAAATAAAAAAAAAAACACAAACAAAAAACACCACATTCTGATTACTTTTCTAAGTAGTGCAGTGTTCATTTTAAGGTTTAACTAGATGGGCTTGTGTCTTTTTTCAACCTAACTATGTAACACTATATTGCTCTGGTCACAGCATGTATTAAAATTATATATATATATTAAAAAAAAAATAAAAAAAATTAACCACTTCCATACCGGGTCTATTCTGGCACTTCTCTCCTTCATGTAAAAATCATAACTCAGAACCCCCAAAAACCCACACACACACACACACATACATATTTTTAGCAGACACCCTAGGGAATAAAATGGTGGTCATTTATCTTGCACGGTATTTGCGCAATAATTTTTCAAACGATTTTTTGGGAAAAAAAAAAAAAAACATGAATTAAAAAAAAAAAAAAAAATAATCAAAACAGTAAAGTTAGCCCATTTTTTTTTTGTAAAATATTAAAGATGATGTTACGCCGAGAAAATAGATACCCAACATGTCACGCTTTAAAATTGCGCACACTCATGGAATGGCGCCAAACTTCGGGACTTAAAAATCCCCACAGGTGACATTTTAACTTTTTTTTTTTTTTACAGGTCACCAGTTTAGAGTTACAGAGGAGGTCTAGTGCTAGAATGCTCTAACGCACGCGCCGATACCTCACATGTGTGGTTTGAATGGAGTTTACATATGTGGGCGGGACTTAAGTGTGTGTAGGCACAGGGGCGTTAAAAATATATATATATAATATTTTATGGGCCAGATTCTCGTACTTTTCCTTTTCTGCGTAGCGTAACCCATTTACGCTACGCCTCCGCACTTTTTACGAGCAAGTGCTGTATTCTCAAAGCACTTGCTCCATAATTTGCGGCAGCCTAGTGTAAATGGACCGGCGTAAGGCCGCGCAATTTCAAAGTAGGAAGGAGGTGGGCGTGTTGTATTTAAATTAAGCACGCCCCCGCGCTGAATGAACTGCGCATGCGCAGTGGGCTGCGTTTACGGCCGGCGCATGCTCCATAGTACGCCGCAAATACATTGATTTCGACGGCAAATCGTAACTAACGCACAGCCCTATTCGCGACGAGTTACGTAAACGACGGAAACACAAGACGCTGTCCCGACGTCCATACTTAACATGGTGTACGCCGGACCTACGCAAGGTTACCCCTCATATAGCAGGGGTAACCTTACGCCTACGTAAACTACGACGACGGCGCGCAAATACGTTCGGGAATCGGCGTATCAGGCTCATTTGCATATTCGACGCAGAAATCGACGGGAACGCCACCTAGAGGCCAGCGTAACATTGCAACTTAGATCCGACGGTGTAAGTGACTTATGCCACACGGATCTACGCCAAATCTATGCGTAACTGATTCTAAGAATCAGTCACATAGATAGGAGGGCTCAGAAACAGAGATACGGCGGTGTATCTGGAGATACGCCGTCGTATCTCGCTGAGAATCTGGATAATTATATATAAAATTTCACTGATCTCATCGTGTTAGCCGCAATTGTGGCTTTGCTTACTTACGGGTACGTTATGACGTCACGTCCTGGTCTCCGGACAACCATAGAGGTGACTGGTGACCATCTGGTCACTGGAAATCTCAATACTCCCCATCTGGCGGCGGCCAATTCGTTCTCTGGGCCTCTGATGGCACGGGAGAGCCCGGAGAAGCACCGCATGGCGGTGGAAGCGTTGCTATGATCGTTCTTACGGTGCGCAGAATCGCCGCCTGAAAAGAACATATCTGAAGGATGCCTGTAGCTGCACCCATTATTCAGATATCACCGCACAAAGCCCAGGATGTGATATGAGGTCCTATGGTACGGAAATGGTTAATAATCATGCTCTTTCCTCCCTCCAATGGCAGCCTACTGTGAGCGGCAGAGAGGGGATGCCTGATAAAGTATCCCCCCCCCCCCCAGGGTAGTGAGGGCAGACTATTTTTTATAAAAATCTCTGCATTGTGATGGCAATTTAGGGCAACGATTATTCCATCCCCTCCAATCACTCTCAGACTGTTAGCTTTTAGCTCCACGCCCCCTGCTTTCTGACAGCTCAGACAAGCTTTATAAATTCTGTATTTTGACCAGATGATAAAGAATGAGAAGACTCCAGGTAAACAGGTACAACTCATGTAGGAGGAGTTGTTTCATCTCTGTGTATCACTTGAGTCCAGGTATGTAAGGGAATTACAACCACTTTACAATATTATGTCCAACTCTTCTGTACAGAACTCAGCTGTCCCCAGCAGGGAGGTGTGAAGGTCACCATGGACTTCGGTGGGACGGCCGGAGATGTGACAGCTCTGAAGTCGGGGCCGATGCCCACTTTGGTTGGGAACATCCCGGCAGGGCTGTCTTAATGAGAGGGCACTGCCCAGGGGCCCCAGCTGCATGGGGGGCCCCTGCACTTTCCCCAAAGCTGCTGGTCCTTGAACCCACGGTGCCCCAAAATTGGGGGGCCCATGATGGCACTGAGAGTGATAGATACACAGGGGAGGCAGTCTGCCTCCTACCTACTTCATGTCTGTTTACCTGCACTGTCATCATTGTAGGGGCCCCAGAGCATTACTTTGCCCAGGGGCCCCAGCTGCATGGGGGGCCCCTGCACTTTTTTCAAAGCAGCTGGTCCTTGAACCCACGGTGCCCCGAAATTGGGGGGCCCCATGATGGCACCGAGAGTGATAGATATACAGGGGGGGCAGTCTGCCTCCTACCTACTTCATGTCTGTTTACCTGCACTGTCATCATTGTAGGGGCCCCAGAGCATTACTTTGCCCAGGGGCCCATGGTGCTATAAAGACGGCTCTGCATCCCGACACACACAAGAATTGCGCCACGTGAATGGCGTCGTCAATAACGATGACAGTTCCCATCTAATGGATATTAATTGGTGACTTAATGGGCCTAGAAGTAATCTGATACATGTGCCGGGTGTTCCCGATCGATAGAGAGGTCAGTACAAGGAAACGATCGAAGAGACATTCATATTACAGGAGGAGATCTCATTTATATCCATTAGGAAGATAAATCCACTTTGTTATTCTCTTTATCAGCCATCCATAGCTCAATATCTACCTGCAGTGCTATGGACTCTAACAAAGCCATCAGAAAAAGTAAGTACACCCCTCGCATTTCTGTAAATATTTTCTTTTACCTTTTCATGTGACAACACTGAAGAAATGACACTTTGCTACAATGTTGTGTAGTGAGTGTACAGCTTGTATAACAGTGTACATTTGCTGTCCCCTCAAAATAACTCAACACAGTCACACAGCCATTAATGTCAACAAAAGTGTGTACACCCCCAAGGGAAAATGTCCAAATTGGGTCCTAAGTGAAAATATCCATCAGAGTCGCAGCGATTTTGAAATTAGTCCCTGCACTACTTTATGCAAGTCGCACATCAACTTGCAAAGACACATAGGTGTGTGCAGCCTTTGGTATTAGGGTGTGCACCCCAAAGCTCAAACACACTCTACCGATCACTTACAATGTTCGTACAGAAAGGGAAGGGGCCAGTAAATGGCATATTTACTGGCCCCTTCCCCCACTCATCCTAAAACATCCACACAACGACCGGTGGGAGAGGAGGGAAGCCGGAAGTGCTGTGGGGGGGAAGGAGAGAGAGCCAGGTCAGTAGGGGGATCTGTTCTGCACAGGGTGATTAGGGTGTGCCTGGGCACACCTGGCACACCCTGCGCGCACGCCTATGCATAGACATCTGTGCATGAAGTCGCATAGAGGACTTCCAGGTCACTTCGACACGCGGCTTGGGAATTGTGCGGCTTCTAGTGAAGTCGCACAATTTAACTCCTCGCCGCCCAGCCGCCGTATAACATATACGGCGGCAGGCTGGCTCTCCTGGGCGAGATCACGTAGCTCTACATCATCTCGCCTAGCAGCCAATAGGGGTGCACGTGCTCGCCCCCTAACTCCCGCACACATGCCTGGCGGGCGCGATCGCTCGTTACAAGGCAAGGACCGGGAGCTGTGTGTGTCGGGGGGGGGGGGGGGGGGGGGGGGGGATGCCTGATCTTACAATGTATAAACAGCAATCTGTCATTTTCCCAATTCAGTCCCACCCCCTTACATCTAGAACACACCCAGGGAACATACTTAACCGCTTCCCTGCCAGTGGCATTTTTATAGCACTGATCGCTATAAAAATGACAATGGTCCCAAAAATGTGTCAAAAGTGTCCGCTATAACGTCGCGGTACAGAAAAAAAAATTAAAAAAATATTTAAAAAAATGCCATACAACTATCCCCTATTTTGTAGACGCTATATCCGAGTATTTTTGGGATTCTCCTATTGGATTAAGCTGCAAAGACAGTAGATGGGATGTCCATACGCTGTGACTTCAGTGCCTCGCGGAAAAATCTATCCCCGCTGTTGCGCTCAGCATCGCTCACCAAACGTGACCCATTTAATTGATGCACATGCCATGCATGCAGTTGTAGAGCATTGGTGCAGGTTTTTAAGGGGTTAAAAATAGAGGAAGCAACAAAACCCATTCTCACCACCTGTCAATTCTTACTGTGGATCGCACTTCAGAGGGCAACACAAGGGTAAACAACCCTGAAGCATGAGTAAGCCCCCCCCCCCCCTGCATGGAGAACACTGGGTGTCCTGAGGAAGCACCCCCCCCCCCCCACGTAGAGAACACAGAGGAAACCCCCACAACGCAAAGTAACCAGAGGAAACCCAACAACATGGAGAACGCCAAGTAACCAGGAGGAAGCCCAACAACGTGGAGAACGCAAAGTAACCAGGAGGAAGCCCAACAACGTGGAGAACGCAAAGTAACCAGGAGGAAGCCCAACAACGTGGAGAACGCAAAGTAACCAGGAGGAAGCCCAACAACGTGGAGAACGCAAAGTAACCAGGAGGAAGCCCAACAACGTGGAGAACGCAAAGTAACCAGGAGGAAGCCCAACAACGTGGAGAACGCAAAGTAACCAGGAGGAAGCCCAACAACGTGGAGAACGCAAAGTAACCAGGGGGAAGCCCAACAACGTGGAGAACGCAAAGTAACCAGGGGGAAGCCCAACAACGTGGAGAACGCAAAGTAACCAGGGGGAAGCCCAACAACGTGGAGAACGCAAAGTAACCAGGAGGAAGCCCAACAACGTGGAGAACGCAAAGTAACCAGGGGGAAGCCCAACAACGTGGAGAACGCAAAGTAACCAGGGGGAAGCCCAACAACGTGGAGAACGCAAAGAACCAGGAGGAAGCCCAACAACGTGGAGAACGCAAAGTAACCAGGGGAAGCCCAACAACGTGGAGAACGCAAAGTAACCAGGAGGAAGCCCAACAACGTGGAGAACGCAAAGTAACCAGGGGGAAGCCCAACAACGTGGAGAACGCAAAGTAACCAGGGGAAGCCCAACAACGTGGAGAACGCAAAGTAACCAGGGGGAAGCCCAACAACGTGGAGAACGCAAAGTAACCAGGAGGAAGCCCAACAACGTGGAGAACGCAAAGTAACCAGGGGGAAGCCCAACAACGTGGAGAACGCAAAGTAACCAGGGGGAAGCCCAACAACGTGGAGAACGCAAAGTAACCAGGAGGAAGCCCAACAACGTGGAGAACGCAAAGTAACCAGGGGGAAGCCCAACAACGTGGAGAACGCAAAGTAACCAGGAGGAAGCCCAACAACGTGGAGAACGCAAAGTAACCAGTAACCAGGGGAAGCCCAACAACGTGGAGAACGCAAAGTAACCAGGGGGAAGCCCAACAACGTGGAGAACGCAAAGTAACCAGGGGGAAGCCCAACAACGTGGAGAACGCAAAGTAACCAGGAGGAAGCCCAACAACGTGGAGAACGCAAAGTAACCAGGGGGAAGCCCAACAACGTGGAGAACGCAAAGTAACCAGGGGGAAGCCCAACAACGTGGAGAACGCAAAGTAACCAGGGGGAAGCCCAACAACGTGGAGAACGCAAAGTAACCAGGAGGAAGCCCAACAACGTGGAGAACGCAAAGTAACCAGGAGGAAGCCCAACAACGTGGAGAACGCAAAGTAACCAGGGGGAAGCCCAACAACGTGGAGAACGCAAAGTAACCAGGGGGAAGCCCAACAACGTGGAGAACGCAAAGTAACCAGGGGGAAGCCCAACAACGTGGAGAACGCAAAGTAACCAGGGGGAAGCCCAACAACGTGGAGAACGCAAAGTAACCAGGAGGAAGCCCAACAACATGGAGAACGCAAAGTAACCAGAGGAAGCCCAACCGGGAGAACGCCAAGTAACCAGAGGAAACCCAACAACGTGGAGAACGCAAAGTAACCAGAGGAAGCCCAACAACGTGGAGAACGCCAAGTAACCAGAGGAAACCCAACAACGTGGAGAACGCCAAGTAACCAGAGGAAACCCAACGTGGAGAACGCCAAGTAACCAGAGGAAACCCAACGTGGAGAACGCCAAGTAACCAGAGGAAACCCAACAACGTGGAGAACGCCAAGTAACCAGAGGAAACCCAACGTGGAGAACGCCAAGTAACCAGAGGAAACCCAACGTGGAGAACGCCAAGTAACCAGAGGAAACCCAACGTGTAGAACAAGGATAACCAGAGACCCATCCTGGAAGTGATCACAGAAGTCGGCTGAAACAATGGAGACATTATTATCAGAGGAAATTCCCGATTTGGTGTCCAACTCCCCGGACCCTGCAGACAATTTAAGACCAAGAAAGTATAATATTATGATGCGACACCAAGGGCCCATTCAGACTTATGCACTGCGGTGAGTTGCTATTCATCATAAATGGCAACCCAATGCGCCATACAGCAGAGAATATTGCACAACGCACAGCAGTGCACCACAACATGTTGAAGAGCGCAAAAAAAAACCAATAAAAACATATGAACAGATGACATAACGTGTGAGAAAGTGTGAGGAGGGCCAAGGAGTTCTGTTGTTCCTTTATATAGTGAAGTGTGAGGAACCCCCCGGGGCACTTTACATAGAATCCCATTAAAGGCAATGAACAGGTTTTATGAGAAAGTAAGAAAGTCAGACTCACCGAGCGGAATCTGTGGATCCCCGATCAGAAGAACTCGGCCAACGCAGAGATGGCGATACTGTGATTCGCAGACTTGCTGTGTATTCTGACCACTAGCCTCCTCCTGATCTGGTCCCCTGGCTTGCTGTGCGTTCTGATATCCTGACTTGCTTGTCTTGATCCCCTGGCAGGCTTTAAGTTCTGCCGGGGTTGCTGTGCACAAAAAATCCCTGGCAGGCTCTATGTTCTGAGCCCCACTCGCTGTGCATCCTGATCCCCAAAATCCTTTTGTTTTGATTTCCAGGTTTGCTGTGTGTTCTGATTCTCTCAAGCTACTCTGTGCTCTGATCCTGGGGCTTGCTGTGTGCTATGATCCCCCAGCAGGCTCTATGATCCCATCCCCCCCAGCAGGCGCTATGATCCGATCCCCCCCAGCAGGCGCTATAATCCGATCCCCCCAGCAGGCGCTATAATCCGATCCCCCAGCAGACGCTATAATCCGATCCCCCCAGCAGGCGCTATAATCCGATCCCCCCCAGCAGGCGCTATAATCCGATCCCCCCCAGCAGGCGCTATAATCCGATCCCCCCCAGCAGGCGCTATAATCCGATCCCCCCAGCAGGCGCTATGATCCGATCCCCCCAGCAGAATCTATGATTCGATCCCCCGGAAGACTCTATGATCCGATCCCCACAATTGCTCTACTCTGATCCCCAGGCTTGCTGTGTTTTCCGATGCCCCTGGCAGGCTCTGAGCTCTGATCATTGGGCTTGCTGGGTTATAAGACCCTAGCAGGCTCTGTGTTTTGCTGCCTGGACTTGCTGTGCATTATGATCCCCCCCAGTAGGTTCTATGATCTGGTCTCCACAATCACTTGGTTCTGGTGTCCAGGCTTGCTGTGCATTCTGATCCTCAAAATCCTTTTGTTTTGATCCCTGGGTTTGCTGTGTCTTCCAGTCCCCCTGACAGGCTCTGTATGATCTCTAGGCTTCCCTATGTTCTTCCCCCTGGGCTTGCTGTGCGCTATGATCCTCTAGTAGTCTCTATGTTCTTCCCCCTGGGCTTGCTGTGCGCTATGATCCTCTAGTAGTCTCTATTTTCTTCTCCCTGGGCTTGCTGTGCGCTATGATCCTCTAGTAGTCTCTATGTTCTTCTCCCTGGGCTTGCTGTGCGCTATGATCCTCTAGTAGTCTCTATGTTCTTCCCCCTGGGCTTGCTGTGCGCTATGATCCTCTAGTAGTCTCTATGTTCTTCTCCCTGGGCTTGCTGTGCGCTATGATCCCCTCCAGCTCTCTCTGAATCCTGATTCCTCCAGCACTCTCTGTGTTCTGATCCCTCCAGCACTCTCTGTGTTCTGATCCCTCCAGCACTCTCTGTGTTCTGATCCCTCCAGCACTCTCTGTGTTCTGATCCCTCCAGCACTCTCTGAGTCAATGTGTTATCCAGGACTTCCTCATTGAGTAGAAGAAAGTTCCTGCAGCAGCACACACCCTGCACAGGTGTCTCTTAAAGGGACAGCACGACCTCTATTTACCTGATTGATTTTCATGCCTTTTAACAGTCGCCAATATATTAGCATTTGTATTGCCTACATGATTCGGCATGTCGGTGATCTGGTTTGTTTTCTATATTTTCTCGGGAGATTGCTATCTGTGCTCTGCACACGTCAAAGCTGTTATTGAATAATAAATTACGAGGCTGCCGCAGACAAACTGAAACTGGTATCTAAGGTATACATGTAGTAAATACTGTTTATTGATAGATAGAAAGGAGTTTCAGGAGAAAAGAAAGACTGCCCCAAAACACAATGCACACCAACAACATTGCCTCTACAGAGGACACACCAGAAATACCACCCCGACACAATGCACACCCGCTACACCATCCCTACACATGACACACCAGAAATACGGCCCTGACACAATGCACAACCGCTACACAGGACACACCAGAAATACCACCCGACACAATGCACACCAGCAATACCAACCCCTACACAGGACACACCAGAAATACCATCCCTACACATGACACACCAGAAATACCACCCCAACACAATGCACACCAGCAATACCAACCCCTACACAGGATACACCAGAAATACCACCCCGACACAATGCACACCAACAACATTGCCTCTACAGAGGACACACCAGAAATACGGCCCCGACACAATGCACACCCGCTACACCACCCCTAAACAGGGCACACCAGAAATACCACCCCAACACAATGCACACACGCTACACCACCCCTACACAGGACACACCAGAAATACCACCCCGACACAATGCACATCAGCAATACCAACCCCTACACAGGACACACCAGAAATACGGCCTGACACAATGCACACCAGCAATACCAACCCCTACACAGGATACACCAGAAATACCACCCCGACACAATGCACACCCGCTACAACATCCCTACACAGGGCACACCAGAAATACCACCCCAACACAATGCACACCCGCTACACCACCCCTACACAGGACACACCGGAAATACCACCCCAACACAATGCACTAACCATCCTTACACAGTAGGGTGACCACATGTTCCGGATTGCCCGGGACAGTCCCGCATTTTTCAGGTCTGTCCCGGGCACCTTCATTCCAGGACAATACAGTGTCCCGGAATGAAACTGACACAGCCACCCCCCGGGCCAATCTGACGCCCCCAAAAAAGGCCACCACATCACCGCTTTACTCACTGACAGTACTTGTCCTGGCTGGGAATGCCTGGAGAAGCAGAATCCCCGCCCCCTGCTTGTGATTGGAGGAATCATAAATCCCGCCTCTTGTGTACAATCACTCTTGCTGTGATTTGCTACAACACAAGCTGATTTTTGGGACGGGAGGGTGTCCCTGAATGGTAGTTTGGAAATGTGGTCACTCTACTACACAGGGCACACGGAAATACCACCCCAACACAATGCACACCCACTACACCATCCCTACACAGGACACACCAGAAATACCCCTGCAACACAATGCACACCCGCTACACCACCCCTACACAGGACACACCGGAAATACCACCCCAACACAATGCACTAACCATCCCTACACAGTAGGGTGACCACATGTCCTGGATTGCCCGGGATAGTCCCGCATTTTGCAGGTCTGTCCCGGGCACCTTCATTCCAGGACAATACAGTGTCCCCGGAATGAAACTGACACAGCCCCCCCCCTGGGCCAATCTGATGCCCCCAAAAAAGGCCACCACATCACCGCTTTACTCACTGACAGTACTTGTCCTGGCCGGGAATGCCTGGAGGAGCACAATCCCCGCCCCCTGCTTGTGATTGGAGAAATAATAAATCCTGCCTCTTGCGTACAATCACTGTGCTATGATTCGCTACAGCACAAGCTGATTTTTGGGACGGGAGGGTGTCCCTGAATGGTAGTTTGGAAATGTGGTCACTTTACTACACAGGGCACACTGGAAATACCACCCCAACACAATGCACACCCACTACCCCATCCCTACACAGGACACACCGGAAATACCTCCCCAACACAATGCACACCCACTACCCCATCCCTACACAGGACACACCAGAAATACCCCTGCAACACAATGCACACACGCTACACCATCCCTACACAGGGCACACCGGAAATACGGCCCTAACACAATGCACACCCGCTACACCATCCCTACACAGGACTAGGGATGAGCTCCGGCTAGTGCGCGCAGTCCACGTGCAGAGCCCGCCAGGAAGTCTGTACAGCGCTGCGCTATTCACAGGCAGGGAGACATTGTCCCGCTGCTCGGATGCAGAGATCAGGAAATGTCTCCCTGCCTGTGATTAGCGCAGCGCCATGCAGACTTCCTGGCAGGCTCTGCAAGTGGAGTGTGCGAATACGCCGGAGCTCATCCCTAAACAGGACACACCAGAAATACGGCCCCGACACAATGCACACCCACTACACCATCCCTACATGGGGCACACCAGAAATACCACCCCAATACAATGCACACACGCTACACCATCCCTACACGGGACACCCCAGAAATACAACCCCAACACAATGCACACACGCTACACCATCCCTACACAGGACACCCCAGAAATACCACCCCAACACAATGCACACACGCTACACCATCCCTACACAGGACACCCCAGAAATACCACCCCAACACAATGCACACACGCTACACCATCCCTACACAGGACACCCCAGAAATACCACCCCAATACAATGCACACACGCTACACCATCCCTACACAGGACACCCCAGAAATACCACCCCAACACAATGCACACACGCTACACCATCCCTACACAGGACACCCCAGAAATACCACCCCAACACAATGCACACACGCTACACCATCCCTACACAGGACACCCCAGAAATACCACCCCAACACAATGCACACACGCTACACCATCCCTACACAGGACACCCCAGAAATACCACCCCAACACAATGCACACACGCTACACCATCCCTACACAGGACACCCCAGAAATACCACCCCAACACAATGCACACACGCTACACCATCCCTACACAGGACACCCCAGAAATACCACCCCAACACAATGCAAACCAACAACACCGCCCTTACATCAGAAGTATGCCCTGACACAAAGCACACAGGCATCATGATCCCTACACAGGGCACACCAGAAATCCTGCCCTGACACAAAGCACACCAATGACTTTTCCCTGATGCAGGGCACACCAGAAATACTGCCCAACACAATGCTCACCAGTGACACCATTCCCATCTAAGGCACACCAAAAAAATACCCCAACACAACTCACCCCAGTGAAACTGCCCCTGGGGGGCACACCAGTTGAGGGGACACCAGAAATTATGCTCCCATACAATGCACACCAGTGATACTGCCACTACACAGGGCACACCAGAAATACTGCCCGACACAACGCACACCACTGACACCACCCCTCCACTGTGGATCGCTTTTCAGAGGGGTGGTAAACTATAGATTATAAGTGAGGCTTAATGGGGGAATTCCTCAATTTCTTTTGTGTCTCTAGAGCAGGAAATTAGGGTTATTCCCCCTAGTGGGACACACTCACATATACAAATAAAAGCTCACAAAAAGGTTTAGTAGCCTTCATGACAGAAAGAACTGAGATCCAATGAATAGAGGGGGCAAGCCAGGGTAATTCAGACTTGGAAGGAAAGGGCTAGATGATGCTGGACATCCTTCATCCAGCAAATGAGACAGACTCTATCTGACCTGCTTCACTTTCAAATGCACATTGAGTGTTGGGGGTGCAGAGAGCGGAGGTGAGCTCTGGGGGTCCAGAGAGCGGAGGTGATTGGGGGGGAGAGCGCGGAGGTGAGTGCTGGGACTACAGAGAGCAATGATGATTGCGAGGAGGGTAGGTGAGTGCTGGGACTGCAGATAGCGAAGATGATTGCGAAGGGGGGGGGGGGGTGGAGGTGAATGCTAAGACTGCAGAGAGCGAAGGTAATTGGGAAGAGGGGAGGGTGGGGGTGAGTGCTGGGACTGCAGAGAGCAAAGGTGATTGTGAAGGGGGGAGCGGAGGTGAGTGCTGGGAGTGCAGAGAGGGGAGGTTAGTGCTGGGGGGGGGGGAGTGGAGGTGATCTCTGGGGGTCCAGTGAGCTTAGGTGATTGGGGGGGGGGGGGGTGCGGAGGTGAGTGCTGGGACTGCAGAGAGCGAAGGGAGGGGTGTGTTAGTGGAGGTGAGTGCTGGGACTGCAGAGAGCGAAGGGAGGGGTGTGTTAGTGGAGGTGAGTGCTGGGACTGCAGAGAGCGAAGGTGATTGCGAAGGGGGGGGGGGCGGAGGTGAGTGCTGGGGGTGCAGAGAGTGGAGGTGAGTGATGGGGATGCAGAAAGCGGAGGTAATTGCATGGGGAATAGAGCGTAGCTGAGTGCTGGGGGTCCAGAGAGTGGGGGTGATTACGGGGGGGGGGGGGGAGTGAAGGTGAGTGCTGGGTGTGCATAGAGCGAAGGTGAATGCTGGGAGTGCAGAGAGAGGAGGCAAGTGCTGGGTGGGCAGAGAGCGGAGGTGAATGCTGGGGGGTGAAGAGAGTGGAGGTGAGTGCTGGGGGTGCAGAGAGCAGAGGTGAGTGCATGGTGGGCAGAGAGCGGAGGTGAGTGCTGCGTGGGTGTGCAGAGAGTGGAGGTGAGTACTGGGTGTGCTGAGAGCAGAGGTGAGTGCTGGCTGTGCATAGAGTGGAGGTTAGTGCTGGGTGGGCAGAGAGAGGAGGAAAGTGCTGGGTGGGCAGAGAGAGGAGCTGAATGCTGGGGGGTGAAGAGGGCGGAGGTGAATGCTGGGGGGGGGTGAAGAGAGTGGAGGTGAGTGCTGGGGGTGCAGAGAGCAGAGGTGAGTGCTGGAGGTGCAAAGAGTGGAGGTAAATGCTTGGTGTGTAGAGAGCGGAGGTGAGTGCAGCGTCGGCAGATAGCGGAGGTGAGTGCAGGGTGTGCAGAGAGCGGAGGTGAGTGCTGGCTGTGCAGAGAGTGGAGGTGAGTGCTGGGTTAGCAGAGAGCGGAGGTGAGTGCTGGGTTGGCAGAGAGCGGAGGTGAGTGCTGGGTTGGCAAAGAGCGGAGGTGAGTGCTGGGGGTGCAGAGAGCGAAGGTGAGTGATGGGGATGCAGAAAGCGGAGGTGAGTGATGGGGATGCAGAAAGCGGAGGTAATTGCATGGGGAATAGAGCGTAGCTGAGTGCTGGGGGCCCAGAGAGTGGGGGTGATTACGGGGGGGGGAGTGAAGGTGAGTGCTGGGTGTGCATAGAGCGAAGGTGAGTGCTGGGAGTGCAGAGAGAGGAGGTGAGTGCTGGGTGGTGCAGAGAACAGAGGAGAGTACTGGGTGGTGCATAGAACAGAGGAGAGTACTGGGGGGTGCAGAGAGCAGATGAGAGTACTGGGGATTCAGAGAACAGAAGAGAGTATTGGGGGGTGCAGAGAACAGAGGAGCGTATGGGGGTGCAGAGAACAGAGGAGAGTACTGGAGGATGCAGAGAACAGAGGAGAGTACTGGGGGTGCAGAGAACAGAGGAGAGTACTGGGGGTGCAGAAAACAGAGGAGAGTACTGGGGGGTGCAGAGAGCAGATAAAAGTACTGGGTGTGCAGAGAGCAGAGGTGAGTGCATGGTGGGCAGAGAGCGGAGGTGAGCACTGCGTGGGTGTGCAGAGAGTGGAGGTGAGTACTGGGTGTGCAGAGAGCAGAGGTGAGTGCTGGCTGTGCATAGAGTGGAGGTGAATGCTGGGGGGTGAAGAGAGTGGAGGTGAGTGCTGGGGGTGCAGAGAGCAGAGGTGAGTGCTGGAGGTGCAAAGAGTGGAGGTAAATGCTGGGTGTGTAGAGAGCGGAGGTGAGTGCAGCGTCGGCAGATAGCGGAGGTGAGTGCTGGCTGTGCAGAGAGCGGAGGTGAGTGCTGGCTGTGCATAGAGTGGAGGTGAGTGATGGGTTGGCAGAGAGTGGAGGTGAGTGCAGGGTGGGCAGAAAGTGGAGATGAGTGCTGGGTGGGTGGGCAGAGAGTGGAGGTGAGTGCTGGCTGTGCACAGAGTGGAGGTGAGTGCTGGGTGGTGCAGAGAACAGAGGAGAGTACTGGGTGGTGCATAGAACAGAGGAGAGTACTGGGGGGTGCAGAGAGCAGATGAGAGTACTGGGGATTCAGAGAACAGAAGAGAGTATTGGGGGGTGCAGAGAACAGAGGAGCGTATGGGGGTGCAGAGAACAGAGGAGAGTACTGGAGGATGCAGAGAACAGAGGAGAGTACTGGAGGATGCAGAGAACAGAGGAGAGTACTGGAGGATGCAGAGAACAGAGGAGAGTACTGGGGGTGCAGAGAACAGAGGAGAGTACTGGGGGGTGCAGAGAGCAGATAAGAGTACTGGGGGATTCAGAGAACAGAAGAGAGTACTGGGGGATTCAGAGAACAAAGGAGAGTACTGGGGGGTGCAGAGAGCAGATGAGAGTACTGGGGATTCAGAGAACAGAGGAGAGTACTGGTGGGTGCAGAGAGCAGATGAGAGTACTGGGGATGCAGAGACCAGAGGAGAGTACTGGGGGTGCAGAGAACAGAGGAGAGTACTGGGGGGTGCAGAGAGCAGATGAGAGTACTGGGGATGCAGAGAACAGAGGAGAGTGCTGGGGGTGCAGAGAACAGAGGAGAGTGCTGGGGGTGCAGAGAACAGAGGAGAGTACTGGGGGTGCAGAGAACAGAGGAGAGTGCTGGGGGTGCAGAGAACAGAGGAGAGTACTGGGGGTGCAGAAAGTGGAGGAGACTGCTTGGGGTGCACCTGGAGCCAGCCCCCCCTCCCCGTCATGCTTCCTGGACTGTGCTGTTCCACCTGTATTACAGGTGTTGCTGGGTGGGGGTGGGGGGAGGCCATTGAACATTCTTTTACTGACCCTCCCTAGGTAGAATGAACCCGGAAGCGACACGTAAAACATCACTTCCGGTTTCTGGTGAAAGCCAATGAAGTGCAATCTGCACCCCATTACCTTCAATGGAAGGCAAGTGAGACATGGGGGGGGGGGGGGGGGGCTTTTAGATCTAACACTTTGTATCTGCTATGTGATATAAATAAAGTTTTAGTTAATGTAAACAACAAGTAAAAAATAAATAAAGTTACACCCAACCACTTTAAAACCCCCCCCTCGTTTCCCTCTATGCGCACGCGCGGATATAAACGCACTACTCGTTGGGGGCTCCTTCACGTGAAAACCTCACTTCTGATATTCATGTTTTATATCGCCGCGCACGTCACAGCGAGACCGATCGTTCTAGTGCCATTTTTCATGGTTAGCAAGTGATGACCCGTGGGGGCTCTTAAAACATCACTTATGGAAAATATAGGGGATGTCGCTGTTTTGCGGGTGCGCACAAATTTTAAGTCTGACCCGTTACTTTAGGTCAGGTTCGGAACGTTCCCGGGCATGGGGTGTACGGCACCGCCACACCCCTGCTAAAGAGCAGCCTGTTTCTCTGCGTCAGAAAAACGCGCACAATTTAGCGCACATTCCCGATACGCACGAGTTGTGACCACATTTCCAAACTGCCATTCAGGGACACACCCCCCTCCCCCTTCATTGGTTAGGGGGGGTCACATCTTCAGCTCTGAGGGGTTCATGGTGGGACCTGTAGTCCTTCACTTTTGGGGGTCATATCCCCCCCAAAGAAGAAGGACTACAAGTCCCAGCATGAATAATATCTAAAGATGTGACCCCCCCCCCAAATTTGAAGGTCCGAGCATGAACCCCTGAGATCTAAGGGTGTGATCCCATAGATTTCACAGATCTATGCTGGGACCTGTAGTTCTTCACTAGTTGGGGGGGGGGGGTCACATCTTAAGTTCTGAGGGGTTCATGCTGGGACCTGTTATCTTTCACGTTGGGGAGGTCACACCCCCCCAAAGTAAAGGACTACCAGTCCCAGCATGAACCCCTGAGATCTAAGGGTGTGACCCCATAGATTTCACAGATCTATGCTGGGACCTGTAGTTATTCACTAGTTGGGGGGGGGGGGGTCACATCTTAAGCCCTGACTAGGGTGACCACCCCCCCCCTCCTAAAAAAATAAAAGTTTTTTTGTGACCCCCATAGAGTTTATTGGTTCATCCTGGGACCTGTAGTTCTTCACTGGTTGGGGTGGGGGGGGGGGGGGGGTGTCACATCTTCAGCTCTGAGGGTTTCAAGGTGGGACCTGTAGTCCTTCACTTTTGAGGGTCACATGAACTCCTAATATCTAAAGATGTGACCCCCCCCCCCAATTTGAAGGACTACAACACCCAGCATGAACCCCCTGAGATCTAAGGGTCCTATAGATTTCACAGGTTTATGCTGGGACCTGTAGTTCTTCACTATTTGGGGGGCTGGGGGGGTCTCACATCTTCAGCTGGGACCTGTAGTTCTTAAATTTGGGGACGTCACACCTCCCCCAAAGTAAAGGACTACCAGTCCCAGCATGAACCCCTCATATATAAAGATGTGACAACCCCCCCCCCCTTCAAATTTGAAACTCCCGCCATGAACCCCTGAGATCTAAGGGTGGGGCCCCCGTAGATTTCACAGGTTCATGCTGGGACCTGTAGTTCTTCACTAGTTGGGGGGGCGGGGTCACATCTTAAGCTCTGAGGGGTTCATGCTGGGACCTGTTGTCCTTCACGTTGGGGAGGTCACCCCCCAAAGTAGAGGATTACCAGTCCCAGCATGAACCCCTGAGATCTAAGGGTGTGACCCCATTGATTTCACAGGTTCATACTGGGACCTGTAGTTCTTCACTAGTTGGGGGGGGGGGGGGTCACATCCTAAGCTCTGAGGGGTTCATGCTGGGACCTGTGTCAGTTTCATTCCAGTGACTTGTCGTTATGGTTCCCCTATCAAGATGGTTCCTGTAAGGACTGCGCAGGCGCAATCCTTGCCGACTGAAATCTCCGAACCTCGGCCGGCATCCAGGCTCATTCCTTAACACCCCCGTGGATTGGAGGATCCTCAAATTCCACGTCGCCCTTGAATGCCGGCCGAGGTTCGGAGATTTCAGTCGGCAAGGATTGCGCCTGCGCAGTCCTTACAGGAACCATCTCGATAGGGGAACCATATCGTCAGATCACCGGGACACTGTATTGTCCTGGAATGAAGGTGCCTGGGACAGACCTGCAGACGGCCAATCCGGGACACGTGGTCGCCCTAGTGACCCGCGCCATAAAAGGGGTAAAGCTGCGACTATCGCAGGGCTGCCATAGTCTCCGGATATTATTAGTAATTCCCGGACTCTTCCGATTACCTGGAGCCGCTTGGTGGAATCCAACCTGCACAGTTCAGGATTCGGCCGGACCGTCTGGTTCTTCTTCTCTTGATGTTTGCCCATCGGAAATGACGCGGGCTGAGCGACGATCGGTTTCTGTGTACCTGGCGTAGTCACAGCGAGGGATTCAGAGCTCCGAAGACAATGTGCCGGCCGCTTTTAACTTTCTATAGCTCTGCCTGGTAGCAGCCGATCGGTGCGGCTCCTGTGTGTGGTGTGGGGAAGGTGAAGTGTGCGGCGCCACCGGGAGGAATGACTCTTCTAATGACACAGAAAAACAGGTTTATCTTCAATGGAGGAGCTCCGTGTCCTCAGGGAGAGACGTCAGCTGGAGGAACCTTCATGTAGCTAAGACACCGCTTTCCGCCAATGAAGATATATATATGTATATAGATCTATATCTCTATATATACACACATATACTAGAGATATACACAATGGGCCAGATTCAGGTAGAGTTACTCTGGAGTATCAGTGATCCGCCAGCCTAACTCTCACTTTAAGCCGGCGTTTCTGTTTTCTGTAACCAGAAAACAAGAAACGCCGGGTTGGAGTTCCGATGCGATCGGCGTAATTGAATTTCGCCATCGCATCGCAACTTTAATTTAAAAATGGCGCCGGGGGCGTTCCCGCTGATTTACGCTGCAAAAATATGTTAATCAGCGGGAATCGGCAATTCACGATCGTATTCGGGCGCGACGCAGTGACTTTCCGACGTTTCCGTAAGCGATACGCGGCGTAAAGATAAAGCAGCCCCCTAGTGGAGTATCCTATGTTAAGTATAGCCGTTGTCATCGCGTCGAAAAAAAAAAAATCGCGTCGCTTGCGTAAAACGTCCATGAATGGGGATTTGACGTCATTGACGTTCACTGACAGAATTTGGAGCATGCGCACTGGGATGCATTGACAGTCGACGCATACGCAGTACGTTCGCCGCGGGATTGCGCTTAGTTTAAATAATACACGCCCCGTACCCGCCCAATTTGAATTCCGCCGGCTCATTTGCGATGCGCTGCCGCAACTTTAGGAGCAAGTGCTTCATGAATAACAGCACTTGCTCCTAAAATTTCGCCCCCTGTTTGTTCTGGTGACCTGTAGTGGCCCCCTTGTTTGTTCTGGTGACCTGTAGTGACCCCCTTGTTTGTTCTGGTGACCTGTAGTGGCCCCCTTGTTTGTTCTGGTGACCTGTAGTGGCCCCCTGTTTGTTCTGGTGTGACCCCCTTGTTTGTTCTGGTGACCTGTAGTGACCCCCTTGTTTGTTCTGATGACCTATTGTGACCCCCTTGTTTGTTCTGGTGACCTGTAGTGGCCCCCTGTTTGTTCTGGTGACCTGTAGTGGCCCCCTTGTTTGTTCTGGTGACCTGTAGTGACCCCCTTGTTTGTTCTGGTGACCTGTAGTGGCCCCCTTGTTTGTTCTGGTGACCTGTAGTGACCCCCTTGTTTGTTCTGGTGACCTGTAGTGACCCCCTTGTTTGTTCTGGTGACCTGTAGTGGCCCCCTTGTTTGTTCTGGTGACCTGTAGTGACCCCCTTGTTTGTTCTGGTGACCTGTAGTGGCCCCTTGTTTGTTCTGGTGACCTGTAGTGACCCCCCCCCCGTTTGTTCTGGTGACCTGTAGTGACCCCCCCGTTTGTTCTGGTGACCTGTAGTGGCCCCCTTGTTTGTTCTGGTGACCTGTAGTGACCCCCCTTGTTTGTTCTGGTGACTTGTAGTGGCCCCCTTGTTTGTTCTGGTGACCTGTAGTGACCCCCCCCCGTTTGTTTCTGGTAGTGGCCCGTTTGTTCTGGTGACCTGTAGTGGCCCCGTTTGTTCTGGTGACCTATAGTGGCCCCCCCGTTTGTTCTGGTGACCTGTAGAGGCCCCCTTGTTTGTTCTGGTGACCTGTAGTGGCCCCCCCGTTTGTTCTGGTGACCTGTAGTGACCCCCTTGTTTGTTCTGGTGACCTGTAGTGACCCCCCCCCCCCCCCCCCGTTTGTTCTGGTGACCTGTAGTGGCCCCGTTTGTTCTGGTGACCTGTAGTGGCCCCCTGTTTGTTCTGGTGACCTGTAGTGGCCCCCCCGTTTGTTCTGGTGACCTGTAGAGGCCCCCTTGTTTGTTCTGGTGACCTGTAGTGGCCCCCCCGTTTGTTCTGGTGACCTGTAGTGAACCCCTAGTTTGTTCTGGTGACCTGTAGTGACCCCCCCGTTTGTTCTGGTGACCTGTAGTGGCCCCCCCTGTTTGTTCTGGTGACCTGTAGTGGCCCCCGTTTGTTCTGGTGACCTGTAGAGGCCCCCTTGTTTGTTCTGGTGACCTGTAGTGCCCCCCCGTTTGTTCTGGTGACCTGTAGTGAACCCCTTGTTTGTTCTGGTGACCTGTAGTGCCCCCCCGTTTGTTCTGGTGACCTGTAGTGGCCCCCCCCGTTTGTTCTGGTGACGTGTAGTGGCCCCCTGTTTGTTCTGGTGACCTGTAGTGACCCCCTTGTTTGTTCTGATGACCTATTGTGACCCCCTTGTTTGTTCTGATGACCTATTGTGACCCCCTTGTTTGTTCTGATGACCTATTGTGACCCCCTTGTTTGTTCTGGTGACCTGTAGTGGCCCCCTGTTTGTTCTGGTGACCTGTAGTGACCCCCTTGTTTGTTCTGGTGACCTGTAGTGACCCCCCCGTTATTTCTGGTGACCTGTAGTGGCCCCCCCGTTTGTTCTGGTGACCTGTAGTGGCCCCCTGTTTGTTCTGGTGACCTGTAGTGGCCCCCTTGTTTGTTCTGGTGACCTGTAGTGGCCCCCTGTTTGTTCTGGTGACCTGTAGTGACCCCCTTGTTTGTTCTGGTGACCTGTAGTGGCCCCTTGTTTGTTCTGGTGACCTGTAGTGACCCCCCCGTTTGTTCTGGTGACCTGTAGTGGCCCCCCCCCCGTTTGTTCTGGTGACATGTAGTGGCCCCGTTTGTTCTGGTGACCTGTAGTGGCCCCGTGTTTGTTCTGGTGACCTGTAGTGGCCCCCCCGTTTGTTCTGGTGACCTGTAGAGGCCCCCTTGTTTGTTCTGGTGACCTGTAGTGGCCCCCCCGTTTGTTCTGGTGACCTGTAGTGAACCCCTAGTTTGTTCTGGTGACCTGTAGTGACCCCCCCGTTTGTTCTGGTGACCTGTAGTGGCCCCCTGTTTGTTCTGGTGACCTGTAGTGGCCCCCCGTTTGTTCTGGTGACCTGTAGAGGCCCCCTTGTTTGTTCTGGTGACCTGTAGTGGCCCCCCCGTTTGTTCTGGTGACCTGTAGTGAACCCCCTGTTTGTTCTGGTGACCTGTAGTGACCCCCTTGTTTGTTCTGGTGACCTGTAGTGACCCCCTTGTTTGTTCTGGTGACCTATAGTGGCCCCCTTGTTTGTTCTGGTGACCTGTAGTGACCCCCTTGTTTGTTCTGGTGACCTGTAGTGGCCCCCGTGTTTGTTCTGGTGACCTGTAGTGCCCCCCCCCCCCGTTTGTTCTGGTGACCTGTAGTGGCCCCCCCCCGTTTGTTCTGGTGACCTGTAGTGGCCCCCTGTTTGTTCTGGTGACCTGTAGTGACCCCCTTGTTTGTTCTGATGACCTATTGTGACCCCCTTGTTTGTTCTGGTGACCTGTAGTGACCCCTCTGTTTGTTCTGGTGACCTGTAGTGGCCCCCTTGTTTGTTCTGGTGACCTGTAGTGGCTCCCTTGTTTGTTCTGGTGACCACAGTTTGGGGTTTCTTACACAGCTTTAGGCAGGGCCCCCCTGGAACAGAGAAACGGGGGGGGGGGGCCTCCTCTCTCCTGCCACGAGATAAAACCTGATGACCTGTAGTGACCCCCTTTTTTGTTCTGATGACGTTTTGTGATCCCCTTATTTGCTCTGTTGACCTGTAGTGCCCCGCCCCCCGTTTGTTCGAATGGCCTTTAGTGACCCCCTTGTTTGTTCTGATGACTTGTAGCGGTCCCCTTGTTTGCTCTGTTGACCTGTAGTGGCCCCCCATTTGTTCAATTTACCTGTAGTGGCCTCCTTGTTTGTTCAAATGGCCTGTAGTGACCCCCCCCTTGTTTGTTCTGATGACGTTTTGTGATCCACTTTTTGCTCTGTTGACCTGTAGTTACAAACCCCTCCCCCCCAGGTTTGTTCTTATAACCTGTAGTGCCCTCTTTATTTGCTCTTATGACCTGTAGTGGCCCCCTTGTTTGTTTGAATGGCCTGTAGTGGGCGGCCCCCTTGCCCCCATGTTTGCTCTGGTGACCTGTAGAAGTCCCCCTTGTTTGTTCTGATGGCCTATAGTGCCCCCCTTGTTTGCTCTGGTGACTTGTAGTGACCCCCTTGTTTGTTCTGAAGACCTGTAGTGCCACCCCCCCCCCCATTTGTTTGAATGGCCTGTAGTGGCCTCCTTGTTTGTTCAAATGACCAGTAGTGGCCCGCTTGCCCCCAAGTTTGTTCTGGTGACCTGTAGTGGCCACCATCCTTCATGTATGTCCTGCTAGTGCCTTGCGGTCTGTCCGCTCCGCCATCCCACCAGTAAACTTTAACCTCAATGTACTTAACCTCTCGTGTGTTTGAACTAACAACATAAAAGACATAATATTCTGAAACCAAAGAGTGTCTGATATACGAAGGTCACAAACTGACCCCCAAACCATCCATCCTCAAACAATGCAGTAGTGAGAACCGGGGAGTTCTACTGATAAAAGACATTCCTGATAAAAGGGCAATTGTAAGCCAATAGATTGTTCATCAAACAATTGAAGGAACTTGTAGAGCAGCGATCTTTGTAACAGACTACTATAGTCCCCATTGTTGGTATCAGTGGGAGAAATAGTCCCCATTGTTGGTATCAGTGGAAGGAATAGCCCACATTGTTGGTATCAGTGAAAGGAATAGTCCCCATTGTTGGTATCAGTGGAAGGAATAATCCCCATTGTTGGTATCAGTGAAAGGAATAGTCCCCATTGTTGGTATCAGTGGAAGGAATAGTCCCCATTGTTGGTATCAGTGGGAGGAATAGTCCCCATTGTTGGTATCAGTGGAAGGAATAGTCCCCATTGTTGGTATCAGTGGGAGGAATAGTCCCCATTGTTGGTATCAGTGGAAGGAATAGTCCCCATTGTTGGTATCAAGTGGAAGGAATAGTCCCCATTGTTGGTATCAAGTGGAAGGAATAGTCCCCATTGTTGGTATCAGTGGGAGGAATAGTCCCCATTGTTGGTATCAGTGGGAGGAATAGTCCCCATTGTTGGTATCAGTGGGAGGAATAGTCCCCATTGTTGGTATCAGTGGGAGGAATAGTCCCCATTGTTGGTATCAGTGGGAGGAATAGTCCCCATTGTTGGTATCAGTGGGAGGAATAGTCCCCATTGTTGTATCAGTGGAAGGAATAGTCCCCATTGTTGGTATCAGTGGGAGGAATAGTCCCCATTGTTGGTACTCCTAAGGAGTATACACACGACCGGTTTTCCCAGCCAAAGGAAAACACGATCATGTGTACTAGGCATAAAATTTGAAAATCTTAAATTCGAAAATGGGAAATTTGGAAAGTTGAATTTCCCAATTTTTTAGAATTTCGGAAATTCCAAAAATTTGGAAAGTCCACATTTTCGAATTTCCGAAAAAGCAAAAAAACAAACGAAATGAAAACAAAAACAAATTTTATGGCAGTGCACATGTCTCAATATGAAGTGTTCTTATGGTACCTTTAAATTGAGAGCTCTTATAATTACATTCATTAGTGAGTATTGCGAATTCCTCGGTATAAAGAATTCGGAGTGAGTGACATTTTATCACCTCTATTTGGCCCCGTCTCAGATTTTTGTGAATTGGACATTCGATCACAATCGGAGATCTTGCTCCCTCTAGTGTTCATTATATGAATAACTAGGGCTCATTTAGGACAGGAAAAAAAATAAAAACGTTTTTCTTTTTTTTTTCTGTTAACCAGACCATTGCGATTGGTAAGAATTTCCAGGGGGAACTCCAGGCAAATAAAAAAATTAAATAAATAAATAATAATAATAATAATAAAAAGAGTGGAGTTTTCCCCAAAAACCATACCAGACCTTTATCTCAGTACATAGCCTGGCAGGCTAGGAAAGGTGGGAGTAGGCAAGGTGACCCCCTTGTCTATACATTGAGGAGGAAAAGCGCCTTATCGCCTTATAATAGGGGGGGTCTGGATATCTGGGGGCCCTTTTTATTTAAAGGGGACTTCCAGATTCCGATAAGCCCCCCCACCCACAGACCCCCACAACCACAGGGCCAGAGTTGTAGGGAAGAGGTTTTTGACCTCATTAACATGGGGACAAGGTGCTTTGCCAGGCGGGGGTGCCCTGATAGGATATCCTCTGTATGATGTGGCCTGGTATGGTTCAGGAGTGGGCATCAGTGGCGGTTTGTCCATAGAGGGCGCTGGAGCGCCGCCCCCTCTGGCTCTCACCGCCACTGAGTCTAATAACATAGATTCATGCATTGCACGAATCTATGTTATTATCGCCGCTGTCGCTGTTATTCAGATGGTCGGCGCTCATGTCCGGCCATCTGAATAACGCCAGCTGGTTGGCTGTACGGAAATGTCTATCAGAGCCAACAGCTCTGATAGGCTTTCCCAGTACAGCCCTCAGGTCCCGGAAGCTTATTCTCGGAGCGCACAGACTGTGCGCTCCTTGGATAAGATGACAGGCGGTTCTGGCTACCGGTAACCTGATTGGCTGAGACGCCTGTCAGTCATAGAGGGCGGGAGAAGACATCGTGGGACGTGGATGCCTGACTCCAGTAAAGGTAAGTGCCGGGCGGGGGGGGGGGGGAGCAATTTACAGGGCACAGTGGTGACAATGGATGGCACAGTGGCTGGTTTAATGGCATGGCACAGAGGTGCGAATTGATGGAACAGTGGCTGCATTTGATGGCATGGCACAGTGGCTGCGTTTGGGCACAGTGAGACTGCAATTTTTTTTTCCTTTGCGCCCCCCCAAAAAGTTTGAGCACCAGCCGCCACTGGGGGGCATGCTAGTAAAAGGAGGAAGAACTGAAAACATTGGGATGTGACGTACATGGACCTAAGCACTAGTGTGTGTAACGGAACTATGTATTCTGCCTGTACATCTATAATAATCATGCAGTGGTATATTATGAGGTGTGAACATCCTCTGTCTGTAAAGATGTAGATTAGAACTGAATCAGCCTGTCTCTGGAAACCTCTCTTTAGTATGCTAATTCACCTCTCTATTCCCAAAGGTTAATTGATCTATTGTGTGTGTGAAAGACCTGTGTTTATCCTTAAGAGATTGTATATTGTATTCCAAATTAGCAGTATCCGGCCAGTTGTATTGAAATAGCATGTCACTTATGTTCAGAAGAACTGTCAGGCTTTGCGGAGCCGAAATGTTTAGCTACGGAGGGGATTATCTGTGATTGAATTGTATTTGAGAAAGGAATGTGGCTTCTTTAGCCTGGTGACAGTGTGTCTAACTTGAGGCCCCCCTGTGGAGGGAGGGGGCGGAGAGTTCCATTGTTCCTTGATTATTCACAAGTTTGTAACTAAGATATAAACCAAGAAATGTACCATTAAAGTTAGTCTACTGACCCTTCAAACGTAGCCTGTCTCGTTTATGGAAGGGAATGCAATGGGATTTATTCTGTGCCTCTTACAACTGGACCTAACTCTCCCTCTGGATCTCGTGGATGGGCTTATACTGGACTTACTTATATAGCAACTTGCCAGGGAAAAGGACGTCGTCAGCGGCTGATACCCTCTCCCTACTTGGGTAGCCGTTACATTGGTTGGCAGCGGTGGGATGGTCCTTTTATCCAAGGAGCAAGTTCTGAATGGAGTCTCAGTATGCCAGGCTGAAAAGAACCACACTAAAAGTTTTATTGGAGAGTCGTGGTAGGAGTGCCAGTAACAGACCACGGAGGGAGATGATAGCGGATCTGCTGGAGCTGGACCAAATGGATGGATCCATGGAAGGAGCGGAGCCTCTAGCACCTGTCAGCGAGGAAGATGTAATTACGGATATTGTACAGCGGAGATTATCCTTGTATCCAGAAACATCCACGGAACTAATAAACCAGCTGTTCCGGGAAGCAAGAGAAGAGATTCAAACCAAGAGGGGACAAGAACTGGAACTGGTAAGAGCTAGACAGCCCATTACACACGCAGCTCCTACTTCCCCACCCGCTGCTACAGGAAAGAAAATACCGTTCACTGCATTTAAAGCTTTTGTAGAAAGTGAGGAGGAAATAGATGGATATTTGGCGGATTTTGAGAGGCAGTGCTCACTACACCAGGTACCACCAGACCAATGGGTCACTATTTTGTCTGGAAAATTGTCGGGCAAAGCCAATGAAGCTTTTCGGGCTCTTGCTCCAGAGGATATTTTACAATATCAGCAAGTGAAAAAGGCGCTGTTAACCCGATATGCCGTAACTCCAGAAACCTACCGCCGCCGCTTCCGGGAATCCAAGAAGAAGGCTGTGGACTCCCACATGGAATGGGCCAACCAGTTACAAAGGGTGGCATCCCATTGGGTCCAAGGGTGCAAGGCCAACACCGGGAAGAAAGTATTGCAGCTATTCCTAATGGAACATTTCTTCCAAGACCTGGCCGCAGACATACAGGACTGGGTACGAGATCGCCGTCCCGCTAACTTAAACGAGGCGGCGCGGCTAGCAGATGAGTACACGGAAACAAGGAAAGTAAGCCAGGGTACTACACGCCTGGCTCATAAGTTAGAACCGTGTACTCCAACCGACACCCCACGCCCAGAGTTTCGCGCTCCAGTCCCACCAGGACCACCACGTCCTCAGGGGCCTAACAACTACCCCCGGGATTCGTCTAGGGTGACGTGCCATCACTGCAGCAACACGGGACATATTGCTCGTTTTTGTCCTTTGAGAGCTACAAATAACAACTGGAGACGCCCAACACCCAACACAGAGGTCACTCCATCACAGCCCTCTGCGGCCCACTGCCTAGAGACTGAGGTGGGCCCTGAGGAATGTCTGGGAATTTTGTATGAGGCAGACCCAATACAAGCGGCCTCTCCAGATAACCGTCAGCATCACCGTCAGGAGGTACGGGTGAATGGACAAGTAGCACAAGGCCTAAGAGATACCGAGGCTACTATCGCTCTGATTCAAAAGCAACCAGGGCACAAAAAGTCAGACTGTTCATTAAATGTACCCAGGCAGTCACAGTCATGGAGACAGCCAGAAAGGGGGAATCCCCACACATCCATGCCTGCGGCCCACGGCGTTGGGGAGGTAGAACATTGGGGTGTTCTGCATGAGGCAGATCCGATACAAGCAGCTAATCAGGACAACAGGCAGCAACACAGGCAGACTGTCTGGGTCAATGGAAAGGCAGCCAACGGGTTACGCGATACGGGGGCCACGATGACACTGCTACAGAAGAAACTCATCCCAGAGAGCCAGCACATCGGAGACACCGTAGCCGTAAGAGTAGCAGGAGGCACCGTCTTCCGGCTACCCGTTGCCCGGGTTCATCTGGATTGGGGGGTTGGTTCGGGACATGTGAAAGTGGGGGTGATGAAGGATTTGCCAGCAGATGTCCTACTGGGGAATGATTTGGCCCCCCTTGTTTCTGCGTACGCCCCGATGTGCCCCGCTGAAGCCTACACAGTGACTAACTGTGCCCCAACCTGCGTTGCTGGAACCAACTTGCTTGCTGCTGAGACCCGGGTAAGACTACCTTCCCCGACATGTACTGTAGATCCGGCCCAATATCACAGTCTAAAATGGGAATGTGACAAGTTGGCCAGTGAGAAATCGGAGATGCAACGACACTACGTCATGTATTATGAGATGTCCCGTGGCTTGAACATTGAAATGCACAAACAGGCTGAAATTGTCAGAAGGTTAAATGGGATTTGCGCTCAGGTGGTGCCTTATCTCTCCCAAGAGCATCAGCAACAGGTCCTGGGAGCCATTGAGAGAGCAAAGCAAGTGACTGTTCCAGAACTGAATTCCATTATTCACCTTCACCATCAGCTACCGACCTGGCAGATTTAATGGCAATGCCGATGGACTGTCCAGGCAAACGGAACTTTTACCCTAACAGCAGACCGGACATCCCCAAGTTGACCCGAAAAGGATCAATCCGGGTCTGCCGGAGTGTTCCACAAAAGGGGAGCAGTGTAACGGAACTATGTATTCTGCCTGTACATCTATAATAATCATGCAGTGGTATATTATGAGGTGTGAACATCCTCTGTCTGTAAAGATGTAGATTAGAACTGAATCAGCCTGTCTCTGGAAACCTCTCTTTAGTATGCTAATTCACCTCTCTATTCCCAAAGGTTAATTGATCTATTGTGTGTGTGAAAGACCTGTGTTTATCCTTAAGAGATTGTATATTGTATTCCAAATTAGCAGTATCCGGCCAGTTGTATTGAAATAGCATGTCACTTATGTTCAGAAGAACTGTCAGGCTTTGCGGAGCCGAAATGTTTAGCTACGGAGGGGATTATCTGTGATTGAATTGTATTTGAGAAAGGAATGTGGCTTCTTTAGCCTGGTGACAGTGTGTCTAACTTGAGGCCCCCCTGTGGAGGGAGGGGGCGGAGAGTTCCATTGTTCCTTGATTATTCACAAGTTTGTAACTAAGATATAAACCAAGAAATGTACCATTAAAGTTAGTCTACTGACCCTTCAAACGTAGCCTGTCTCGTTTATGGAAGGGAATGCAATGGGATTTATTCTGTGCCTCTTACAACTGGACCTAACTCTCCCTCTGGATCTCGTGGATGGGCTTATACTGGACTTACTTATATAGCAACTTGCCAGGGAAAAGGACGTCGTCAGCGGCTGATACCCTCTCCCTACTTGGGTAGCCGTTACAGTGTGCATGTGGCCTTACCCAGTTGTGGGCGTGCTACACTTGCCCCAGAAAAACTCAGGACCGGGTCTATTCTGACACTTTTTGTTTACAGGTTAAAATCAGAATTTCTTGCTAGAAATTATTTAGAACTGCCAACACATTGGGCCAGATTCAGGTAGATGAGAGTATCTTTCCTCTGGAGTAACGCTTCTCATTTACGTTACTCTGAAGACCCTTTCAGCGCAAGTCCTGTAATTCACATAGCAGTTGCGCGTAAACTTGCGCCAGAGTAACGATAATGCGCTGGCGTAACCCGACGCAAGTGGAAGTGGGTGTGATCATATGTAAATGATGGGCGGAGCCCAGCGCAGAGGCTTACGTTCAGCGCATCATCCAGGGAGCATGCGCAGTGAGTGCAGCTCCACTCGCCCCCCTTGTGCGCATGCTCACAACTTCCGTCGGCACCACTTCCCGGGAAACGTCAGCGCAATGCCTTCCGTTGGGCGTTTAAATGCGCCCGTAGAAGCGCCATTCCGGCACTAAAGTATATCCTGCTCCCCCTCCCCGCAGTGATGTTACTTTTGTTCTGAGATGGCTGCTCCCGTTCCCCGCAAACACAAAGGAGAAGGCTGAACTTTAATGGCCAGGAGCTGTCAGCCGTCATCTCGGCTATGGAGACCTATGATGTCTTCCTCCATGGCTGTAAAATTTGACAGACAAGCAAGGACAGAGGTGTTGTCCTGCAAGTGTGGGTGCTCAGCTAGCTCTTATCGTCGGTAACGCTGCTGTAGCTGCTCTCCTGCTGACCTGTGACCGTCTGGAGTAAAGATAAAGCAGCCTTTTGTAGAAATAACTTTGCGCCGGACGGATGAGATACGCGCGGCGCATGTAGCCAGCGTATGGTGCTAATCCGTTCGTGAATTGGGAAAAATCCCTCATTTGCATATTTGCAGGGGAAATCAATAGGCGCGACTGATGCGCCCAGCGAAATTAAGCGCTGACGATACTCTGGCGTCGGAACGTTCCGCCGGTCGCAAATGACCCATTATTGGGCGCATCTAGTTTGGTGGGTACGGGCACATAGAAACGACGGCGCATCTTCACAGTTACGCGGCGCATATCCAAATACTCCAGCGCAAGTGTTCCTGAATCTGGCCCATTATGTATATCTTTTTTTAGCAGAGACACTAGAGCACGAATGTCTCTGCTAAAAAAGATATACATAATGATCACTAATAGTCAGCAAGGTCCCATGAACAAATTTCGAGGCCTGAAGCAACAGTTTGAAACAGAACTCCTCTCCCCTCTCATTGTGGCCTTACGTAAGGCTTGAATTGAGTCTACAGCAGGGCTGTCTTAATAAGAGGGCACACCTGGGCACTGCCCAGGGGACACATGTGCATGGGGGGGCCCCTGCCCTTTCCCCAAGGCAGCTGGTCCTTGAGCCCGGGCTGCCCCTCTACATTCCAGATATCCCCCCAGCACTCTGACCCCTCTACACCCTAGATATCCCCTACCTCCTACCTACTTGATTTATGTTTACCTGCACTCTCTCCATTGTAGGAGCCCCAGAGAAGACTTTGCCCAGGGGCCCATGATGCTATTAAGACGGCCCTGGTCTACAGCATTCTATCCATTACAGGTGGAGCAATTATTAGTTCCTACAGTTGCAGAATGTCTTTTACCACATACCACATTTTACCACAAACCTCCCTCTATGGTTACACTAGATCAGGGGTCTCCAAACTTTTTAAAGGGCCACTTTATTGAGTTTCAGACGGGCCGGATTGTGGCCAGCAGGGGAAGAAAATGTCACAGGCTCGGCATCAGTGAGAACAATATGGCCTCAGGGTTGGTGGTCAATAGGAGGAGGAGTATTCCCCCTATTAGTAGGAGGAATAGTATCCCATCATTGGTATCGGTGGATGATCTAGTGCCCCATTGTTGGTGTCAGTGGGAGGAATAGTGCCTCATATCAGTGGGAGGATTTGTTCCCCAAGGGCCGGATAAAGACTAGCAAAGGGCCACAGTTTGGAGACCCCTGCACTAGATGATCCATTTTTGGCTTTCCTCTTGACCTATTCACCGAAATTATAATTTTTATATTCACAAGTCCATCCTTATACAGTAGATAGTGCCTGATAAATGTAATTCCCCTGAGGAAGCTACTCTCCGTGGTGAAACATGTTGAGAATTTAGTCAGTCTGCACACTCTGAAACTATACTGTATTTTTGATGAATTTTACTCTGTCATGTTTAACTTCTATAAATAAAAATCTCTTTTGATTGATTTTTTTGTTGTCATTTAGCGCCCTAAAAATCCCAATTCCCACTTTTCTTCATTGTTACCAACCAAGGGGATGCAGTGCTAGTAACTTATAGATGATAAGTAAAAGATTCTTCTCCAAAAAATTCATCTCTGAATTCTCATTAATGGAAGCCTCCTTAGAAGATGAACATGGACACAACTCTCTGAAAGATGGAATCTTGTTCTTGGAGGAGAGGCGGCAGAGAACGGAGAAGTTTCCTGGTGGCTCTACCTTGGTGGGTCTCATGCAAAGGCCAGTAGAACGGGACTGGAAGTTGGGGAACGTCTTACCTTATCCAGGAGAACATTCTGCCACATGCGGAACATGTTCAGGAAGCTTCTGTCTCTGGCGGCAAAAGATGTGAGGAAGTACTGCAAGGAAGAGGAGGCCAAATATTCATAAACCGACACAATAAAATATAAAGATAATCAACGCAGTCAGATGATCAACATGTGCAAAGAAGCGTAGAAGGGTTTCATAAAATGAATAATGGAGGAAGCGATGCAAAGGTACAAGACTGCAAAGTCACACAGGAGCTAAACACTGCAGGCACTCCAGAGAATGAAGGGGGAGGGGGACCCCACGTTTTTTTCCCCCTTCTTATTTTGGTGTTGAGTTCCCCTAAAATTCATACCAGACCCAAAGGTCCTTGTGTGGACTGGGGGTGGCCTCATCGGTTGTTAGGGACGTGGCAGCCGGTATCCTGGTATTCTATTGATATGGTTCCTCTATCGCAGGGGTCTCAAACTCAAATTACCTGAGGGCTGCAAGAAAAGTTTTCATATCCCATGGGGGGCCGCATGCAAACTTTCAAACTTCAAAAACAGCACTGGTGTCAGCGGACACATTATTAACCCCCAGCACTGGTGTCAGCAGACACATTATTAACCCTGACCACTGCACTGCACACGGACCACTGCACACAGACCACTACACTGCACACTGCCAACAGACCACTACACTGCCGACAGACCACTACACTCTGACCACTCACCATCATGGCACAGCACATCAAGGCTCAGAGCCCAGCAAATCAGGGCACAGGGCACAGCACATCAGGGCACAAGGCACAGCACATTAGGGCACAAGGCACAGCACATTAGGGCACAGCACATCAAGGCACAGAGCCCAGCAAATCAGGGCACAGGGCACAGAACATCAGGGCACAGGACATCAGGGCACAGCACATCAGGGCACAAGGCACAGCACATCAGGGCACAAGGCATAGCACATGAGGGCACAGGGCACAGCACATGAGGGCACAGGGCACAGCACATGAGGGCAACGCACATCAGGGCACAGGGCACAGCACATCAGGACAGGACATATCAGGACAAGGCATATGGCACATCAGGGTACAGGACATGGCACATCAGGGCACATCACATCAGGACAGGGCACATGGCACATCAGGGCACAGGGCACAGCACATCAGGACAGGACATATCAGGACAAGGCATATGGCACATCAGGGTACAGGACATGGCACATCAGGGCACTTCACATCAGGACAGGGCACAGCACATCAGGACAGGACATATCAGGACAAGGCATATGGCACATCAGGGTACAGGACATGGCACATCAGGGCACATCACATCAGGACAGGGCACATGGCACATCAGGGCACAGGGCACAGCACATCAGGACAGGACATATCAGGACAAGGCATATGGCACATCAGGGTACAGGACATGGCACATCAGGGCACTTCACATCAGGACAGGGCACAGCACATCAGGACAGGACATATCAGGACAAGGCATATGGCACATCAGGGTACAGGACATGGCACATCAGGGCACATCACATCAGGACAGGGCACATGGCACATCAGGGCACAGGGCACAGCACATCAGGACAGGACATATCAGGACAAGGCATATGGCACATCAGGGTACAGGACATGGCACATCAGGGCACATCACATCAGGACAGGGCACATGGCACATCAGGGTACAGGGCACATGAAACAGCACATCAGGGTACAAAGCCCAGCAAATCAGGGTACATGGCACAAATCAGGGTACATGAGCCACAATCAGAGCACAATCAGGGCACATGGGGCATATCAGGGCACATGAGAGCACACCAGGGCACATCAGGCACAGCACATCAGTACAGGGCACATGACACATCAGGGTACAGGTCACAGGGTACCCTGATGTACAGAGCCCAGCACATCAGTGTACATGAGGCACATCAGGGAACATGGGGCACATGGCACATTAGGGTACATGAGGCTCAGGGCACATGAGGGTACATGGGGCACAATCAGAGCACATCAGGGCACATGAGAGCACATCAGGGCAAAGGTCAGTGTTTACTTTTTTCTTCTTCAGATGCAGAGCAGTGCAGGAAGCGTCTGTTAGAGGTTCACTTCTCTCTCATGTCACGCTGCTACTCCCCGGTGGCCCCTCCTCTCTTCTCGTCCATCCCAGATGATGTCACAAGCAAATACGGATGGACGAGAAGAGAGGGGCCGCCGGGGAGTAGCAGCGTGACATGAGAGAGAAGTGAACCTCTGACAGACGCTTCCTGCCCTACTCTTCATGCACATCGATCTACACTTCCGCGGCACCCGCGGGCCATTTATTACCGACCCCTGCTCTATCGGATAGGGTCCGGCCTCAACTGTACATGCGCAGTCGAAAGGGATGGAAATCTCTGAGGCCGAACGGCTGTTCATCTGCTGTAAACGGAGCATGAGCAATGAACAATGGCCAACTGCGCTTGCTCACGATGCTGGTTATACACGCCCCCTCGGCTCGCTGGTTATACACGCCCCCTCCGCTCCCTGGTTATACACGCCCCCTCCGCTCCCTGGTTATACACGCCCCCTCCGCTCCCTGGTTATACATGCCCCCTCCGCTCCCTGGTTGTACATGCCCCCTCCGCTCGCTGGTTATACACGCCCCCTCCGCTCGCTGGTTATACACGCCCCCTCCGCTCGCTGGTTATACACGCCCCCTCCGCTCGCTCTATACAGCAAGGGGCGGATACTTTTCTCTTAGGGGCGGATATGCTTATAAGAGGCCGCATGATGGCCACTGCTTTATGATAAAGGCATGCCCTGAGAAAACACTGCTCAATATGACATCCGCCCCTAGAGAAAAGCACTGCTCATCATAAAGCAGTGCCCATCATGCGGCCTCTTATAAGTATATCATATCCAGCTATAACCAGCGAGCGGAGGGGACGTGTATAACCAGCGAGCTAGCGAGCGGAGGGGGCATGTATAACCAGCAAACGGTGGGGGTGTGTAGAGCCAGCGAGCGGAGGGGGGTGTGTATAACCAGCAAGCGGAGGGGGCGTGTAGAACCAGCGAGTGGAGGGGACGTGTACAACCAGCAAGCAGAGGGGGTGTGTATAACCAGGGAGCGGAGGGGGCGTGTATAACCAGGGAGCGGAGGGGGCGTGTATAACGTGGGAGTGGAGGGAGCGTGTATAACCAGCGAGCACAGGGGACGTGTATAACCGGCGAGCAGAGGGGGCGTGTACAACCAGCGAGCGGAGGGGGCTTGTATAACCAGGGAGCGGAGGGGGCTTGTATAACTAGGGAGCGAAGGGGCGTGTATAACCAGCAAGTGGAGGGGGCGTGTACAAGCAGGGAGCAGAGGGGGCGTGTACAAGCAGGCAGCGGAGGGGGCGTGTACAAGCAGGGAGCGGAGGAGGCGTGTATAACCAGCAAACAGAGGGGGTTTGTATAACCAGCAAGGGGAAGGGGCGTGTAGAACCAGCGAGTGGAGGGGGCATGTACAACCAGCAAGCAGAGGGGGCGTGTATAACCAGCGAGCGGAGGGGTTATGTACAACCAGCAAACGGAGGGGGTGTGTAGAACCAGCGAGCGGAGGGGGTGTGTATAACCAGCAAGCGGAGGGGGCGTGTAGAACTATCGAGTGGAGGGGACATGTACAACCAGCAAGCAGAGGGGGCGTGTATAACCAGGGAGCGGAGGGGGCGTGTATAACCAGCAAGCGGAGGGGGCGTGTATAACCAGGGAGCAGAGGGGGCTTGCACAACCAGGGAGCGGAGGGGGCATGTATAACCAGGGAGGGGGCGTGCATAACAGCGAGCGGAGGGGGCGTGTACAACCAGGGAGCGGAGGGGGCATGTATAACCAGGGAGCGGAGGGGGCGTGTATAACAGTGAGCGGAGGAGGCGTGTACAACCAGGGAGAGGAGAGGGGCGTATATAACCAGCGAGCAGAGGGGGCGTATATAACCAGCGAGCGGAGGGGGCGTGTATAACCAGCGAGCGGAGGGGGCGTGTACAACCAGGAAGCGGAGGGGGCGTGTAGAACCAGCGAATGGAGGAGTCATGTACAACCAGCGAGCAGAGGGGGCGAGTATAACCAGCGAGCAGAGGGGGCGAGTATAACCAGCGAGCAGAGGGGGCGAGTATAACCAGCGAGCAGAAGGGGTGTGTATAACCAGCGAGTAGAGGGGGGCGTGTATAACCAGCGAGTGGGGGGGGGGCGTGTATAACCAGTCCCAAGCATCGTAAGCGAGCACAGTGTTCATTGCTCATGCTCCGTTTACAGCTGACAAACAGCTGTTCGGCCTTGGAGATTTCCGTAGCCTCCGACTGCGCAGGCTCGGCGCCTGCGCAGTCCACGCCGGACCCTATCCGATAGGGGAACCATCTCGACAAAACACTGGCACGCTTCTTAGCAGCCAGCTATTGTAGGCAATTTGTGGTGCGGTTTTAACAAGCCAAACGTGCTTATTAACTGCGACACAAACGTACATAGGGAGTTTGGGGGTGTGTTTTTAATGCTCATTAAAAATGTATAAACCGCACCTATTAATGCGCATTAACTAGCGCTATAGGAGCGTTTGATAAGCGTCAGTATTCAGAGTAAGTATAAACAAATGTGTGTCTGTGGTGGGAGGGGACATTAGAGTTTCGTGGCGGCCATCTTGCTACACCCTGCACTCTAGGGCTGGTGGTACATATATACCTTCTCGCTCTCGGTGCTGATCTGGATGGCATTGGGGATGAGTCTGGCGGTCTTCTCCTTCGTCATGGAGGTGACGTCTCTCAGCGGCAGACATATCTGTACAGATGAAAAATGGTTACATGATACTTTGGTATGAACTTCTTTACACAAATTCTGGTGCAGAGTTGCTTACAACCCCCATCACTAGACATGTCCACTGCCGAAAAACATGTTCTTTTGCGTTACTTTAATTTTTTTGCATTTTTTCGGAAATTCAAAAATCCAATTTTCGAATATTCCGAATTTTTGAAATTTAGAAAAATTTGAAAATTAAAAAATTTGGAAATTAAAAAATTTGGAAATTAAGAAAAAAATGGAAATTAAAACATTTGGAAAATAAAAAATTTGGAAATTAAAAAATTCGAAAATCTGAACATTTTATCATTTGGAAAATCTGATTTTCAGATTTCTAAATTTTCTAAATTTCTGAATTTTCAAATTTTGAATTTCTGAATTTTCAAATTTTCAAATTTCCCAATTTCCCATTTTCAAATTTCTGATTTTCAAATTTTCGAATATTCAGATTCCTTTTTTAATTTTTGGATTTTCTATTTTGGAATTTTAGAATTTTTTAGTAATTTCCAATTTTTGAATTTCTGGATTTTCAAATGTTTTTTGAATTTCCAATTTTCCAATTTCCAATTTTTTTGAATTTCCAATTTCTGGATTTTCGAATTTTGGAATTTCTGGATTTTCCAATTTTTTTGAATTTCCAATTTTTGGAATTTCCAATTTCTGGATTTTGGAATTTTGGAATTTCCAATTTTGGAATTTCCGAATTAATTTCCTAATTTCGAATTTCCCAAATTTAAATATTCTGAATTTTCGAATTTCCGAAATTTAAATATTCTGAAATTTCGAATTTTCACATTTCCGAAATTCCGAAAATCTGTAAATTAGAAAATTCCGAAATTTCCGAAATTAGAAAATTGGAAAATTCTGAAATTCTGAATTTTTTTGTTAGATTAGATTTGTTAAAAAAACTAATTCGGAACTAAACAAATTGCACATGTCAAACCATAAAAAGGAGAGGTGGTGTCTACAAAGGAGATTGCCATAACGGGGGAAAACACCATCTTCTCCACCTATACTCTGTGATCTGCGTATGCTGTTTACCTAACAGCAGTGAGGTGAGCTGCTTGTAGACACAGGGGTGTATCACTGAGGAATTCTGCAGCACTTGAATTAGATTCACAGGTGTCTTTGCAGCAGTGCCCCCTAGAGTAGGTCATTGGACAGCGCAGGAGTTCCTTCTTATTTGAGAGACTTCTATGAAGCTGGGAAGATGATGAGAGTAGTAGTGCAACAAATGAAATGAGCTTGTTAGAAATAGACATGTGCAGTATGTTTCGTTCCCGAATTAAAATTCGGATGAATTTTCGTTATTCGGATGTATCTGAATTTCTGAATTAGAATAGTACCAAATTTAAACGAATCCGAAATAACAAAATTCGAATTTGGACAGAATTCGAATAGCTTTCAAATACTTTTCAAATTGGAAAACGTTTCGAATTCAAAAAGTTTTCCCATTTCCATTTCTGAATTAGAACAGTACCAAATTTAAACATATCCGAAATAACAACTTTCGAATTTGGAGGAAATTCTAATTCGAATAGTTTTCAAATACTTTTGGAATTCGAAAAGTTTTCCAATTTCCAAAGAGAAATAAATAGGATAGAAAATAAAGGAATAGATTTTATTCTTTTTGGAAATTGGAAAACTATTTGAATTCGAAAACTATTGTTGTAATATTAATATTAGGGTTGTCCCGATACAGATACCAGTATCGGTAACGGGACCGATACTGAGCATTTGCGCGAGTACTTGTACTCACGCAAATGCTCCTGATGCTTCCCCGGATACTTTTTTTTCTTCTCCTGAGTGAGGGCGGAGTGGGGGCGGGGAGCGGTTGAAAAGTAGACCCGAGAGGAGACGGGATCGTAAGGCGAAGAGGAGGCGTGATCGGAAGGCGGAGAGGAGACGGGATCGTAAGGCGAAGAGGAGGCGCGATCGGAAGGCGGAGAGGAGGCGCGATCGGAAGGCGGAGAGGAGACGGGATCGGAAGGCGGAGAGGAGGCGCGATCGGAAGGCGGAGAGGAGGCGTGATCGGAAGGCGGAGAGGAGGCGTGATCGGAAGGCGGAGAGGAGGCACGATCGGAAGGCGGAGAGGAGACGGGATCGGAAGGCGGAGAGGAGGCGCGATCGGAAGGCGGAGAGCAGAGCAGTCCTCAGGTATGTATAACGTACCACTGGAGGAGAGCTGCTGCAGCTGCCGCCGTCTAGTTGTTCGGTGCTAAGGGAACATAACAGCTTTCATTGAATAGCTGTGTGTTCCCCGCCGCGCGTCGCCAAGGCCCCTCCCCTTGTCCGGGCACTTTGATAGACAAATCACCCGTCCCAGGATTGGACGGGTGTACTGTGTATCAAAGTGCCCGGACAAGGGGGAGGGGCCATGGCGACGCGCGGCGGGGAACACACAGCTATTCAATGAAAGCTGTTATGTTCCCCTAGCGCCGAACAACTAGACGGCGGGGGAGACCGACACATGGCTGCATATGGGGGGGAGACATGGCTGCATTTGGGGGGAGACATGGCTGCATATGGGGGGGGACATGGCTGCATATGGGGGGGAGACATGGCTGCATTTGGGGGGAGACATGGCTGCATTTGGGGGGAGACATGGCTGCATATGGGGGGGGACATGGCTGCATATGGGGGGGACATGGCTGCATATGGGGGGAGACATGGCTGCATATGGGGGGAGACATGGCTGCATATGGGGGGAGACATGGCTGCATTTGGGGGGAGACATGGCTGCATTTGGGGGGGAGACATGGCTGCATATGGGGGGGAGACATGGCTGCATTTGGGGGAGACATGGCTGCATATGGGGGGGGGACATGGCTGCATATGGGGGGGGACATGGCTGCATATGGGGGGGAGACATGGCTGCATTTGGGGGAGACATGGCTGCATTTGGGGGGAGACTTGGCTGCATATGGGGGGGGACATGGCTGCATATGGGGGGGACATGGCTGCATATGGGGGGAGACATGGCTGCATATGGGGGGAGACATGGCTGCATTTGGGGGGAGACATGGCTGCATTTGGGGGGAGACATGGCTGCATATGGGGGGGGACATGGCTGCATATGGGGGGGGACATGGCTGCATTTGGGGAAGACATGGCTGCATATGGGGGAGACATGGCTGCATATGGGGGGAGACATGGCTGCATATGGGGGGGGACATGGCTGCATATGGGGGGGGGACATGGCTGCATATGGGGGGGAGACATGGCTGCATATGGGGGGGAGACATGGCTGCATTTGGGGGGAGACATGGCTGCATATGGGGGGAGACATGGCTGCATATGGGGGGAGACATGGCTGCATATGGGGGGGGACATGGCTGCATATGGGGGGGGACATGGCTGCATATGGGGGGGAGACATGGCTGCATTTGGGGGGGGGGACATGGCTGCATTTAAAAAAAAAGTATCGGTATTCGGTATCGGCGAGTACATGAAAAAAAGTATCGGTACTTGTACTCGGTCCTAAAAAAGTGGTATCGGGACAACCCTAATTAATATAGTTGTGTAGGTATTTAAAATATTGTGTTATTTGTATGGCATGGTATTTATGTGTTACATATAGGCACTCAAGTTACACATCAAAGTCTGCTTGCTGACCAAATCTTGTGGCCAAACGACACCTATGAAAAGGTAGAGAGGACCCTTTGATGTGTAAATCTTATCTAAGACGACCTAGGTGTGTGAGATGGCCTGGTACTTCCTTACATACATAAGGAAGTATTTATTGATGGTAATTAGACTTGAGGTTGGGGCATTCATTCAGGGAAGCATTTGGTTGACCTGAAGGAACCCCTCCCTCCAGTGTGAGCAGGGGTGTATTTAGGATGTGTGCTGCCCTAGGCCTGACTAGGCCACATCCCTTGCGGTTTAAGACCCACCCTGAAATTTTCAAGTGGGGACACTAATTCTGATGGCTTGGGGGGGTGGCAATGGATTCCCTTAATTTGCATAGATTTCCTCTCACTTCCTGTTTGGCTATGGGACATGAAGTGAAGGGAAATCTCTGCAATGGGACAGGAATGGTTAAAAAAAAATTAGAAGCGATGAGATCACTACAGAAAAGTTTTCTAATTCGAATAGTTTTCCTATTTCCAAAAAGAATAAAATAGAATAGAAAATAAAGGAATAGAAATCTATATTTTTTCTATTCTATTCCTTTATTTTCCATTCTATTTATTTCTCTTTGGAATTTGAAAAACCTTTTGAATTCGAAAAGTGTTCCAATTTGAATTAGAAAACTATCCGAAATTGATTCGAAAACATTTCGAGTCGATTTGAAAACGAATAAACAAAACGAATCCTGAAAACGAATGGGATGAATCTAACATAACAAATGTATGGAAATAAAGAATCGAAACAAAACAAAACAAGACACATTTTTTCAATCTGCACATTTCTAGTCAGAAATGTGCCTATTACATGAGCGTTCTGGGGGGATGCCATGGCACATGAAGGCAATTGGTTTAGTTCCGAATTCGTTTTTTAAACAAATTTTGACAAATTCGTTAATTCAGAATTTCCGAAATTCTGAATTTCAGAATTTCCAAAACTTCCAATTTCGGAAATTACGAAATTCGAAAATTTCGAAATTGTGAAATGTGAAAATTCAAGATTTCAAAAATTTGAAATTTAGGAAAATTCAAAATTTGAAAACTGAATTCGAAAATTTAGAAATTCGAGAAATGAGAAAATCTGAAGTAAAAATTTTGAAAATCAAAAATCTGTGAAAGAAATTCGAAAATTCAGAAATTCAAAAATTGAATAGAAAATTTAGAAAATCTGAAGTAGAAAATTTCGAAAATCAAAATCTGAAATTGAAACTCGAAAATCTGAAGTAGAAAAGAAATCAAAAATCAAAAATCGAAAATTCGAAAATTTAGAAAATTCGAAAATCAGAAATTTGAAAATTCTGAATTCGAAAATTTAGAAAATCAAAAATCTGAAAATTTAGAAAATCAGAAATTCGAAAATTCGAAAATTCTGAAGTAGAAAATTTCGAAAATAAAAGATTTGAAAGTTTCGAAAATTCAGAAATTTTGAATATTTAGAAAATCGGGAATTCGAAACTCGAAAATCAGGAATTCAAAAATCCGAAAATTTCGAAAATTGGGAATTCGAAAATCAGAAATTTGAAAATTCTGAATTCGGAAATCGGAATTTTAAAAATTTCAAAAAATATTTAATTTCCAAATTTTAGATTTTTTTTTTCTTCCGCAGCAGCACTGTTGTTGGAGAGGAAGTCGAGAGGAACAGGGTTCCTCTATGGTTTCCTTTTTTTCCACTAGAGAAGCTATCCTATTGGATGCTGCCACCCCATGTGACTCCAGCAATCATCTTGGGTCAGGCAGAGCCTATTTAAGGTCCAGGCTGCCAGGTTTGGCATGCACTTTTGGCAAGCTGGTAGAGTAAGGAGAGGTACCCCGCCTGTTAGGGACAGTACTAGGGAAAGGTTCCTGATGAGGAGGGAAAGCGTAGGGTCGTAACTCTTCTGGGCACCTTCCAGAGCGGGCATGAGACGGCCGGGCCGCATTCTGCTGCTCTCAACAGGCGCTGTCTAGCTGGTATCTGCTCCTTTCACGTTACTGGAAGTTGCTGGATGATTTCAATACAAGTTCTGCCCTGGATCTTCACCCTCCACACCCACCCACCCACAGATCACACATAACGGAAGACCAGATAGCCCCGGGCAGCGGCCTCTCACCGTAGTCTCCCAGCGGAAGATGTTGCTGTGGAAGCAGATCCAGGTCTCGGACAGGAAAAGGCGGCCTTGCAGTAGGATGTCCTTCTGAAGAGCACAGGCGTAATCTGAGGGCAGAGACAGGCCATTCATAAAGTGCAAACACAGAACACCATGTATGACTCGGATATACAATCACGTGGAAAAAAGTAAGTGCACCCCATGGAGACTGTTGACCTTTATAACATATCTGAACAGATCTTCCTTCAGATGGTGCCTACAGGGAAAGACGTTACACTTTGTCTTTTCAATTATGTGTTCAACACCAAGATCAATCGATGTAATGGTGTACCGTGTAAAAAGTAAGTACACCCTAGGCCTTAGAACTTTTAGCAGAAATTACTTTCGTAGAAATTTTGCATAGCTGCCCGCCAGTCTCATTCTGAATTTTTAATCATTTAGATCAGAGGTTCTCCAAAGTTTCTAAACAAAAGACAAGTTTACTGGCCTTCAGACTTCAGGGGTGCCAGACTGTGGTCAGTGGGAGGAATAGTGTCCCATCATTGGTGTCAGTGGGAGGAATAGTGTCCCATCATTGGTGTCAGTGGGATGAATGGTGCCCCATCATTGGTGTCAGTGGGAGGAATGGTGCCACATCATTGGTGTCAGTGGGAGGAATGGTGTCCCATCATTGGTGTCAGTGGGAGGAATAGTGCCCCATCATTGGTGTCGTTGGTGGGAATAGTGTCCCATCGTTGGTGTCAGTGGGAGGAATGGTGCCCCATCATTGGTGTTAGTGGGAGGAATGGTGTCCCCTCATTGGTGTCAGTGGGAGGAATAGTGTCCCATCATTGGTGTCATTGGGGGGAATAGTGCCCCATCATTGGTGTCAGTGGGAGGAATAGTGTCCCATCATTGGTGTCAGTGAGAGGAATAGTGTCCCATCATTGGTGTCAGTGGGAGGAATGGTGCCCCATCATTGGTGTCAGTGGGAGGAATGGTGTCCCCTCATTGGTGTCAGTGGAGGAATAGTGCCCCATCATTGGTGTCGGTGGGAGCAATAGTGCCCCATCATTGGTGTCAGTGGGAGGAATAGTGTCCCATCATTGGTGTCAGTGGGAGCAATAGTGCACCACCATTGGTATCAGTGGGAGGAATAGTGCCCCATCATTGGTATCAGTCGGAGGAATTGTGCCCCATCATTGGTGTCAGTGGGGGGAATAGTGTCCCATCATTGGTGTCAGTGGGAGGAATAGTGCCCCATCATTGGTGTCAGTGGGAGGACTAGTGTCCCATTATTGGTGTCAGTTGGAGGAATAGTGCTCCATCATTGGTATCAGTGGGAGGAATAGTGCACCATCATTGGTGTCAGTGGTAGGAATAGTGCCCCATCATTGGTATCAGTGGGAGGAATAGTGTCCCTTCATTGGTATCAGTGGGAGAAATAGTGGCCCATCATTGGTGTCAGTGGGAGGAATAGAGCCCCATCATTGGTGTCAGTGGTAGGAATAGTGCCCCATCATTGGTGTCAGTGGGAGGAATAGTGTCCCATCATTGGTGTCAGTGAGAGGAATAGTGTCCCATCATTGGTGTCAGTGGGAGGAATGGTGCCCCATCATTGGTGTCAGTGGGAGGAATGGTGTCCCCTCATTGGTGTCAGTGGAGGAATAGTGCCCCATCATTGGTGTCGGTGGGAGCAATAGTGCCCCATCATTGGTGTCAGTGGGAGGAATAGTGTCCCATCATTGGTGTCAGTGGGAGCAATAGTGCACCACCATTGGTATCAGTGGGAGGAATAGTGCCCCATCATTGGTATCAGTCGGAGGAATTGTGCCCCATCATTGGTGTCAGTGGGGGGAATAGTGTCCCATCATTGGTGTCAGTGGGAGGAATAGTGCCCCATCATTGGTGTCAGTGGGAGGACTAGTGTCCCATTATTGGTGTCAGTTGGAGGAATAGTGCTCCATCATTGGTATCAGTGGGAGGAATAGTGCACCATCATTGGTGTCAGTGGTAGGAATAGTGCCCCATCATTGGTATCAGTGGGAGGAATAGTGTCCCTTCATTGGTATCAGTGGGAGAAATAGTGGCCCATCATTGGTGTCAGTGGGAGGAATAGAGCCCCATCATTGGTGTCAGTGGTAGGAATAGTGCCCCATCATTGGTGTCAGTGGGAGGAACAGTGCCCCATCATTGGTGTCAGTGGGAGGAATAGTGTCCCATCATTGGTGTCAGTGGGACGAATAGTGTCCTATCATTGGTGTCAGTGGAAGGAATAGTGCCCCATCATTGGTGTCAGTGGGGGGATAGTGTCCCATCATTGGTATGAGTGGGAGGAATAGTGTCCCTTCATTGGTGTCAGTGGAAGGAATCGTGTCCCATCATTGGTGTCAGTGGGAGGAATAGTGTCCCATCATTGGTATCAGTGGGAGGAATAGTGGCCCATCATTGGTGTCAGTGGGAGGAATAGTGTCCCATCATTGGTATCAGTGGGAGGAATAGTGGCCCATCATTGGTGTCAGTGGGAGGAATAGAGCCCCATCATTGGTGTCAGTGAGAGGAATAGAGCCCCATCATTGGTATCAGTGGGAGGAATAGTGGCCCATCATTGGTGTCAGTGGGAGGAATAGAGCCCCATCATTGGTGTCAGTGGGAGGAATAGTGTCCCTTCATTGGTATCAGTGGGAGAAATAGTGGCCCATCATTGGTGTCAGTGGGAGGAATAGAGCCCCATCATTGGTGTCAGTGAGAGGAATAGAGTCCCATCATTGGTGTCAGTGGGAGGAATAGTGGCCCATCATTGGTGTCAGTGGGAGGAATAGAGCCCCATCATTGGTGTCAGTGGGAGGAATAGTGTCCCATCATTGGTGTCAGTGGGAGGAATAGTGGCCTATCATTGGTGTCAGTGGGAGGAATAGAGCCCCATCATTGGTGTCAGTGGGAGGAATCGTGTCCCATCATTGGTGTCAGTGGGAGGAATAGTGTCCCATCATTGGTGTCAGTGGGAGGAATAGTGGCCCATCATTGGTGTCAGTGGGAGGAATAGTGGCCCATCATTGGTGTCAGTGGGAGGAATAGTGCTCCAGCAGTGTTTGTGCCATAGAAGCATTCCTGGCAGGAGGTGCAATTAATGTGGGAGGGGCAATCCATAACAAAATTAGCAATTTAGTTATTTTTCCACCACACAAAACAAAGAAGCAGAAATTATGGAAAGATGAACTTTCCATCATTTATATATCAGCTGATATACTATTCAGGATATACAAAACGCTACAAAAAAAATCATTTTTGGGTGGACTGGCCCTTTAACAACTTCCTTATTTTCATCCGACAGTTCCACCGCTTGATCGTTCTTATAGGCGGCGGGAGGGGACGTCCCACCCGCCGCCATCCGGTGTTTCTCCGGGGCTCTCTCGTGCCATCGGGGACCCAGAGAAAGAATCAGCCATCGCCGGATGACAACCATAGAGATTTCAGTCATCTCTATGAACGTCGGAGGCCCGGGCGCAACGTTATGACGTCACGCCCAGGCCCCAGATGTAAACAAAGCCGCGACCGCGGCTACTAAGCATGAGATCGGTAATTTTTTTTCCAGATCTTATGCTTTCCAGCCTGGAAGAGAGATGTGGGGGGAGGGGAAGGTCTTATTGACCCCGCATCTCTCCATAAAGAGGATCTGTCACTAACCATTCCTATTACAAGGGATGTTTACTAGGGATGAGCCGAACACCCCCTGATTCGGTTCTCAGCAGAACATGCTAACAGACAAAAAAATGTAAAGGTTAATATGCAAGGTATTGTCATAAAATGTGTTTGGGGACCCGGGTCCTGCCCCAGGGGACATGTATGAATGAAAAAAATGATTTTAATGATGCCTAAAGTGAAACAATAAAAGTGAAATGTTCCTTTACATTTCGTACCTGAGGGTGTCTATAGTATGCCTGTAAAGTAGCGCATGTTTCCCGTGTTTAGAACTGTCCCTGCACAAAGTGTAATTTCTGAAGGAAAAATGTCATTTAAAACTACTTGTGGCTATAATGAATTGTCGGGAATTGTACAGATTAAAGTCATTAAAAAAAACACCAAACCAAAACTTAAAAAAAATTACGTGGGGATCCCCCAAATTCCATATCAGGCCCTTCAGGTCTGAATGGCGTAGGGGTTCCCCCCAAAAATCCATACCGGACCCTTTATCCGAGCACACAATCTGGCAGGCCGCAGGAAAAGGCGGTGGTTTCCCGTTGCGTCAGAGGGGGGTGGGGTCACCCGTGATGCCACAGGGGAACCGCCGGAAACCCCCATTGCATCAGGTCACCAGCGCACGTCATGCATGGCCCGCCCTCGGCTATATAAGAGCTGTCACAGTGGGTCTCACGTCATTCGGCGGCCGCCTCCCATGGAGGCGGAATGGATCATGGCGGCGTGTATCGTCGGGTCGAGAGCAGTGATTTTAATGATGCTTAAAGTGAAACAATAAAAGCAAAATATTCCTTTAAATTTTATACCTGGGGGGTCTCTATAGTATGTCAGTAAAGTAGCGCTTGTTTCCCGTGTTTAGAACTGTCTCTGCACAAAATTACATTTCTAAAAGAAGAAAAGTCATTTAAAATCACGCGGCTATGATGAATTGTCGGCAATACAGATAAAAGTAATTGGAAAAAAATTGTAATTGGAAATAAAAAAAATGCATGGGGTTCCCCTCAAAATCCACACCAGACCCTTCAGGATATGGATTTTAAGGGGCACCCCGCGCCAGAATGAAGAAAAAATGGCATGGGGTTCCCTCCAAAAATCCATACCAGACCCTTATTCGAGCATGTAACCTGGAAGGCCGCAGGAAAAGAGGCGGGGACTAGAGACCCCCCTCCTGAACCGTACCAGACCACATGCCCTCAACATGGGAAGGATGTCCCCATGTTAATGAGGACAAGGGCCTCATCCCCACAACCCTTGCCCGGTGGTTGTGGGGGTCTGCGGGCGGAGGGCTTATCGGAATCTGGAAGCCCCCTTTAACAAAGGGGACCCTCAGATCCCGGCCCCCCTCCATGTGAATTGGTAACATAGTACATTGTACACCCTACCATTTCACCCAAAAAAGTGACAAAATTGGTAAAAAAAAACACAGACACAGCTTGGGACAAGTCCTTTAATAAAAACGAAAAAAAATTCCAGTGATGTAATCCATTCTCGACCCGACGATACACGCCGCCATGATCGATTCCGCCTCCATGGGAGGCGGCCGCCGAATGACGTGAGACTCATGCCGCGTACACACGGTGGTTTTTTGCGATGAAAAAAAACGACGTTTTTTAAAACGTCATTTAAATTGATGGTGTGTGGGCAAAACGTCGTTTTTTGTCTTAAAAAAAACGACCAAAAAAAAATTCCAACATGCTTGAATTTTTTGTGTCGTTTTTCAAAACGTCGTTTTTTGTTTCACAAAAAGTCACCGTGTGTAGCAAAAACGTCGTTCAAAACGACGTTTTTCAACCCGCGCATGCCCAGAAGCTAGTTATGAAGCGAGCTTCAATGGAAAAGTGTGGTGAACGTAACCTCGTTTTTTGTGAAAAAACGATGGTGTGTATGCAAAATTGTCTTTGAAAAGTGACGTTTCAAAAACGTCGTTTTTTACTTCACAGAAAACGTCGGTTTTTTTTTCATCGCAAAAAACGACCATGTGTACGCGGCAATACTGTGACAGCTCTTATATAGCCGAGGGTGGGCCACCCATGACGTGCGCTGGTGACCTGATGCAATGGGGGTTTCCAGCGGTTCCTCTGTGGCCTCACGGGTGGCCCCACCCCCCTCTGACGTAACGGGAAATCACCTTCTTTTCCTGCGGCCTGCCAGGTTGCGTGATTGGATAAAGGGTCCGGTATGGATTTTTGGGGGGAACCCCTACGCCAATTTTTTTTTATTTTGGCGCAGGGTTGCCTTTAAAATCCATACCGGACCTGAAGGGCCTGATATGGAATTTGGGGGATCCCCACGTCTTTTTTTTAACGTTTTGGTTTGGTGTTTTTTTTAATGACTTTAATCTGTACAATTCCCGACAATTCATTATAGCCACAAGTAGTTTTAAATGACCTTTTTTTCCTTCAGAAATGACACTTTGTGCAGGGACAGTTCTAAACATGGGAAACAAGCGCTACTTTACAGGCATACTATACACCCCCCAGGTACGAAATTTAAAGGAATATTTCACTTTTATTGTTTCACTTTAGGTATTATTAAAAACATTTTTTTGCATTGATACATGTCCCCTGGGGCAGGACCCCGGTCCTCAAACACATTTCATGACAATAACTTGCATATAAGCCTTTAAAATGAGCACTTTTGATTTCCCTCATAGGGCCAGATTCAGGTACGAAGGTTTAAAGTTTGGCGGGCGTAGCCGCCGTACATTAGCGAGGCAAATGCTGTATTCACCAAGCTAAGTTACGGCAGCGTAGCGTAAATGGGCCGGCGTAAGCCCGGGTAATTCAAATGTGAATGAGGTGGGCGTGTTTTATGGGAATGTGTTGTGACCCCACGTTTTTTTTTTAACTGCGCATGCGCCGACCATGGACGTATCCTAGTGCGCATGCTCCAAATTATGACGCTACGACGCATTGTTTTCGACGTGAATGTAATTGACGTAAATCCCCATTCACGGACGAGTTACGCAAACGACTTTGGTGGTTTATCTTTACGCCGGAAAACGCCTTACGTAAACGGCATAAATTCACTGCGTCGGCCGGGCGTGAATAGGCGTATCTCGCTGATTTACATATTCTAGGCGTAAATCAGCGGGAATGCCCCTAGCGGCCAGCGTAAAATGCAGTTAAGATACACCGGCGTAGGAGACTTACGCCAGTCGTCTCTTAGCAATATTTAAGCGTATCTCACTTTGAGGATACGCTTAAATATACTCCGGAGCAGATTCTTAGTTACGACGGCGTATCTACTGATACGCCAGCGTAACTAATGATGAATCTGGCCCATAGACTTTTAAAGGGTGTTTAAGGTTCAGCGAACACCCCAAATTGTTCGCTATTCGGCGAACAGGTGAACACCCGATGTTCGAGTCGAACTTATGTTCAACTCGAACATCGGGCTCATCCCTCATGTTTACATTCCTTGTGATAGGAATAAAAGTGATAAAAAAAAAATGTAAAACAAAATTTAAAAAAAAGAAAAAAGAAAATGCCCCTGTGCCCAGTAGCTTGCGCTTAGAAGCGAACACACACATGTGAGGTATCGCCGCGTGCATTAGAGGGAAAGCAACAATTCTAGCACTAGACCTCCTCTGTAACTCGTAACCTGTAAAAAAAATTAAAGCGTCGCCTATGGAGATTTTTAAGTACTGAAGTTTGGCGCTATTCCATGAGAAACCGTTTTTTTTTTTTTTTAAAGGCGTTTGAAAAATGATTGCGCAAATACCTTGCGAGATAAAAAGTTGCAATGACCGCCATTTTATTCTCTAGGGTGTCTGCTAAAAAAACAAAAACATATATAATGTTTGGGGGTTCTGAGTAATTGTTTAGCAAAAAAATTATAATTTTTTCATGTAGGAGAGAAGTGCCAGGATAGGCGCAGTATGGAAGTGGGTAAATGTTCAGGTTTCTACTCCTATATAAAAGGGCTCTCTGCAGGGAAATGACAGCTGAGAAATGTGAGCTGACACTCAGATTGTGTGTGACCCCTGACCTCTGAAATACCACCCCCGACCCCGGGACGGGGCATGTACATACACGGAATTCCAGGTCTGTCTGTCACTCTTCAGGTGGCAGTACGATTAATTCAGAGAAATCACAAACATCTCATTTATCATCAAATTAAATAAAATCAAATATTGAACAATGTAATGCTGCATTGAATAACATGAGAAGCTGCTGAAGTTTGCGATTCCGTTGCGAATATTAATAATAATAATAATAATAATAAATATAAATAATAATAATAATATTTTTTTATATAATTATTATTACCATATTTATTTTTATAAATAGATATAGGATCTATTGATATATAAATAGATATATGTCTAATGTGATATAAAAATAAATATATGAATAATAATTATAACTTTTGTATTTGTATTATTATAATTTATATTTATTATTATTATTATTATTATTATTATTATTATTATTATTATTATTATTCATCATCATCAAATTAAATCAAGTTCATCATCAAATTAAATAAAATAAAAAAAAATGTGTATTATTTATATTTATTATTATTATTATATTTATTATTATTATTTATTATTATTATTATTATTATATATTATTATTATATTTATTATTTATATTTATTATTATTATTATTATTATTATTATTATTATTATTCATCATCATCAAATTAAATCAAATTCATCATCAAATTAAATAAAATCAAACATTGAACAATGTAATGCTGCATTGAATAACATGAGAAGCTGCTGAAGTTTGCGATTCCATTGCGAATATTAATAATAATAATAATAATAATAATAATAATAATAAATATAAATAATAATAATAATATTTTTTTATATAATTATTATTACCATATTTATTTTTATAAATAGATATAGGATCTATTGATATATAAATAGATATATGTCTAATGTGATATAAAAATAAATATATGAATAATAATTATAACTTTTGTATTTGTATTATTATAATTTATATTTATTATTATTATTATTATTATTCATCATCATCAAATTAAATCAAGTTCATCATCAAATTAAATAAAATAAAAAAAATGTGTATTATTTATATTTATTATTATTATTATATTTATTATTATTATTATATTTATTATTATTATTATTATATATTATTATTATATTTATTATTTATATTTATTATTATTATTGTTTTTATTATTATTATTCATCATCATCAAATTAAATCAAATTCATCATCAAATTAAATAAAATCAAATATTGAACAATGTAATGCTGCATTGAATAACATGAGAAGCTGCTGAAGTTTGCGATTCCATTGCGAATATTAATAATAATAATAATAATAATAATAATAATAATAAATATAAATAATAATAATAATATTTTTTTATATAATTATTATTATTATATTTATTTTTATATCATATTAGATATAAATAGATATAGGATCTATTGATATATAAATAGATATATGTCTAATGTGATATAAAAATAAATATATTAATAATAATTATAACTTTTTTTTGTATTATTATTATTTATATGTATTAATTATTATTATTATTAATATTCGCAGTTTGTTTAGTTCCAAATTGAATATCAGATACATTTTCAGTTGAATTCTGAAATTCAGATGTATCCGAATTCCTGAATGACAATAGTAACAAATTTAAACAAATCCGAAATAACAAAACACAATTTTGAAATTAGAACTCAAATAGGTTTCAAATCAAATTCTAATTTCCGAAGAGAATAAAATAGAATAGAAAAAAAATAAAATCGCAGCTCAACCGCGAGCCGAGCGCTTGCCTCATAATTGTTGTGCGCCCCCATTGAACTCAATGGGCTAGTCTGACAGGCTGTGCCACCTCTGACTCTGTGCCACCTCTGACTCAGACTCTGCAACCCAAGAAAGGAATGCAGCAGCCTCCAGGCAAGGCATCACAGTCCTGGCATGTGGTGTACCAACCTGTTAGGCTGTAATGTTAGCATTGGGGTGGGTTATAAATAATAGACATGTACGTTAGTGAAAAGTTGCGCTAAAAAACGTGTAAGGAATAAAAAATGAATAGTAAACTTGCAGCATCTGTACACAAGGTTCTATTCACTTAAATCAATATAAAAATAAATAATAATAATAATAATAAATATATAAAAAAAAAATTATAATTATTATTATATTTATTTGTATATCACATTAGACATGTGGGGGCAGATTCACGTAGATCGGCGCATTATCATTCCGGCGTAGCGCACCACTTTTCCGTTAGACTTGCGCAATCTAGCCGCGTAATCCGGCGATTCACGTAGCTTTTACGCAAGAGCTTGCGCAAACGTAAGGTTTTTTCCGTAGGCGTAAGGAGGAGTAATACACGTGGGCGTGTTACATTGAAATGAACCCCATGCAAATGAAGGGCCGGCCGACTCGCGCATGCGCGCGTGAAGGAAACCATGTCAGCTCCGTTGTGCGCATGCTCACAACTCGGGAGCGGCGCAATCATTGAAATTGGAAATGGACTAGGGCAATGTTGTGAACTACGCAGACAGCATAAATAGACACACACAAACGCCCTTCCATTGCAAAAGTACATCCCTTTGTGTCCCTTATTGAATAGTGCTTTTGCTCTGTTGTTCGTTAGAGTGTGTTTTGTAGTTGTGAGATTATTATCTTGTGCTTGTTTAGTTTTTAGTGTATTTTGATAGTGTTTATTATTGATATTTTAGCGTTTGTTTTCTTGCTTTATTTTTTCATCTATTTTTTTGTGTGTGTTTCTTGCTGAGTGCTAGTGTATTTATCTATTGGTTGTGCTTATATTTTATTTTTTATTAGTTTGTTTGGAAGTATGACAGAGAGAAAAAGAAAGCTTTTTACTTATTCTTGCCCGGGCCATTACCGACTATGGGCGTTTTCTCATCATCATCAAATTAAATCAAATTCATCGGGGGAGGGAGAGACACGGACCCGCTCTGGGATAGATTAAATAAAATCAAATATTGAACAATGTAATGCTGCATGCCGGGTTAGATTTTCAGAGACGGAGCGTGTGGTGGCCCTGATCACCGGCATGAAGTGGAGGGCTGCCAGGCTTTGACACAAGTTTGCGATTTCTCTCAGGTGTGTAGCATGTGTGGGGGAGGGGGTGAAAGGGAATATGTGGCAAGTGTGTGGATCCTAATAATAATGCAGGAGGGTGCAGGGCCATAATAATAATAATAATAATAGGGGGAGGATATGCGGAAATCATGAGGAGGAGCAGAATAATAGTCCATGGAAGGCACTGGCCCTTTGGTTTCTTCTTCCCCTCTGGCTGCATATAATTATTATTAGCCCCCCCCCCTTATATTTATTTTTATATCATATTAGATATAAATAGATATAGGATCTATTGATATATAAATAGATATATGTCTAATGTGATACTTGGTGCTGCCCTGGAAAAATAAATATATTAATAATAATTATAACTTTTTTTTGTATTATTAGCTTTTTTATTTATATGTATTAATTATTATTATTATTCAATGCATTCGCAGTTTGTTTAGTTCCAAATTGAATATCAGATACATTTTCAGTTGAATTCTGAAATTCAGATGTATCCGAATTCCTGAATGACAATAGTAACAAATTTAAACAAATCCGAAATAACAAAACACAATTTTGAAATTAGAACTCAAATAGGTTTCAAATCAAATTCTAATTTCCGAAGAGAATAAAATAGCCCAATATGAGCTGCCTCCTGAAAAAAATAAAATCGCAGCTCAACCGCGAGCCGAGCGCTTGCCTCATAATTGTTGTGCGCCCCCATTGAACTCAATGGGCTAGTCTGACAGGCTGTGCCACCTCTGACTCTGTGCCACCTCTGACTCAGACTCTGCAACCCAAGAAAGGAATGCAGCAGCCTCCAGGCAAGGCATCACAGTCCTGGCATGTGGTGTACCAACCTGTTAGGCTGTAATGTTAGCATTGGAGTGGGTTATAAATAATAGACATGTACGTTAGTGAAAATTTGCGCTAAAAAACGTGTAAGGAATAAAAAATGAATAGTAAACTTGCAGCATCTGTACACAAGGTTCTATTCACTTAAATCAATATAAAAATAAATAATAATAATAATATTAGTAATATTAATAATAAAAATAAATATAAATAATAATAATAAAGAAATAATAATAATATTTTTTTAAATAATAATAATTTATAATTATTATATTAATTTTTATATCACATTAGACATGTGTGTTTAACAAAAATAAATATAGTAATTACTAAGCTTGCAGCAGCTGCACACAAGGTGCTATTCAATTAAATCAATATAAAAAAAATAATAATAATAATAATAAATATATAAAAAAAAAATTATAATTATTATTATATTTATTTGTATATCACATTAGACATGTGCAGTTTGTTTCATTCCAAATTAAATATCGGATACATTTTTTGTTATTGGGAAATTCAGATGTATCTGAATTCCTGAATGACAATAGTAATGAATTTAAACAAAATGTTTAACCACTTCCATACCAGGCACTTACGCACCTTCCCGCCCAAGCCAATTTTCAGCTTTCAGCACTGTCGCAATTTGAATGACAATTGCGCGGTCATGCTACACTGCACCCAAACAAAATTGGCGTCCTTTTTTCCCCACAAATAGAGCTTTCTTTTGGTGGTATTTGATCACCTCTGCGGTTTTTTTTTTTTGCGCAACAACTAAAAATAGAGCGAAGATTTTGAAAAAAAAATACGTTTTTATTTTTTTCTGTTAATTTTTTTGTAAATGAGTATGTTTTCTCTTTCAATTACGGGCACTGATATGGTGGCACTGATGGGCACCGATGAGGTGGCACTGATGGGCACCGATGAGGTAGTTCTGATGGGCACCGATTAGGTAGCACTGATGGGCACTGATAGGCGGCGCTGGTATGGGGCACTGATGGGCACTCATAGGCGGCACTGATGGGCACTCATGGGCGGCACTGATGGGCACTCATGGGCGGCACTGGGCACTCATAGGCGGCACAGGTGGGCACTCATAGGCGGCACAGGTGGGCACTGATAGGTGGCACAGGTGGGCACTGATAGGTGGCACAGGTGGGCACTGATAGGTGGGCACTGGGCATGGATTGGCACTGACAGACACTGGGGTGGCACTGATGATCACTGAGGGGTGGCACTGATGGATCACCTGTTGCCAATCAGTGCCCATGTGTGGGCACTGATTGGCATTATTGGCATTATTATTTTTTTACTGCCCTTTTTTTTTTTCCTTTTTTTTGTCCTTTTTTTTTTTTTTTGTAAGTACCCTGGTGGTCTAGTGTGGGCACTCCCTGGTGGTCCGTGTGGCGATCCGAGGGGGGGGGCTGCGCTGATAAACAATCAGCGCGAACCCCCCCTGTCAGGAGAGCCGCTGATCGGCTCTCCTGTACTCGCGTCTGTCAGACGCGAGTGAGGAAGAGCCGTCGGCGGCTCTTCCTGTTTACATCGTGATCAGCCGTGATTGGACACGGCTGATCACATGGTAACGAGGCTCCGCCGGAGACTCGTTACCGAGATCGGAGGTGCAGGGTGTCAGACTGACACCCCGCATCACCGATCGCCGCGCTGCGCGCCCCTACGGGCGCACGCGGCATTGAAATCGTGCTAAGCCGTTTGAGAACGGCCTGTCACGATTTCATAACCACTTCCCGGCCGTAAATCGGCTATTGGCCGGGCGGGAAGTGGTTAAATTTGAACTCAAATAGGTTTAAATTCAAATTTGAATTTCCGAAGAGAATAAAATAGATTCGAAAATAAAAATAAATGAAAATAAGATAGAAAAGAATATGATAGAATGGAAAACAATAGAATAGAAGATAAAATAATAAGATATAATAAAATAAAGTAAAACAGAAAAGAATGCAAAATAAAAGAGTAGAAAAAAATTAAAAGAATAGAATAAAATACAATATGACCATCTTCTGAAATTCAAATTTCAAATAGAATACATTTGAATACAATAGAAAAGAATAAAAAATATATAAAAAAATAAAGAATAGATTTTTTACTCAGATTCCAGCACAGCCTATCAAACTCACCCACTAAGTACAATTGGCACTTGGCTTGCATTTAAGATGCGTTTTTTTTTTTTTTTACTACAAAATCCCACTTGGGATAAAAAAAAGCACCTCCTGAATGCCTGACGACACTGCCTACTCAAAAGCAATCTACTGTGGATCACTTTTCAGAGGGTGGTGAGCATTACCACCTGTCTGAAAGAAGCCAAAGTCAATCGCTCAGTGGCTGAGCTGTAACTGCCCCCAGAGTTTTGTCTCTCTAATACAGGAGGCGTGTTACTGGCCAGATCACCAGTTGAAAACAGAAGCCTAAAAAAATGAAAACTAATGCAGCCACAATTAAAATCTTCTCCATAGACAGTGAAGCTGATTTACTACAAATGAAAAATTTACGTAAATGTTCACATCATTTTTTGAGGAAAGATTGAAAGATTTTAAATTTATTTGGTCAATCAATCTCATAGATTGTAAAGACAAACCAGTCCCCCCACCCACCCCCACCCAGGGCCGCACACAGTGTCAACTCACCAACAATCAGCTTCTCGCTTTCCGGCAAATCTTTAAACAGTTTACGAAACTCCTCGCTGCGCTGTTTGTAGGTGGAGCTTGAGACCTGCGGCAAGAGATAGACAGGGATTACAATTCATGTATATGTGTCCAGATTTCCACCAGCAGAGGCCACGTACATGATGGGTATGGGCTTCATCTGCCAGGAGCTGGTCCTGGGTGACGTCCTCCATCCTCTCCGCTCTGCAGAGTGTCAGGGGTCGGTGAACTGGGATGTGACACAAGTAGCCGGGAGAGTACAAAACACAAGTGTCCGGACAGGCCTCCCTCGGGTGACACATTCCAGAGATAATGGAGGAGGACAAATACTTTCCTGAAATCTTCACATATTTGGAATTTTCACTTTGGGCTCCATTACTCAGAATAGCTGCTGAGATGCCACATACAAGACAGAGTATTTGGCCAAAAGTTGAAGACAGTCTGATCATTACATGTATTATATGGCCAAAAGTTGAGTAGAAACTGACCATCACACCTTCTATATGACCAAAATTTGAGGACACACTGACTATCACACCTACTATATGATAATAATAATATGGCCAAATACTTTCCTGAAACCTTCACGTATTTGGACATTTCACTTTGGGCGCCATTTCACAGTATAGCTGCTGAGATGCCACATACAAGACAGAGTATATGGCCAAAAGTTGAAGACACTCTGATCATTACATCTACTAAGTGTGCAAAAGTTGAGGGCACACTGACCATTACAACTAATGCCGCGTACACACGGTCGTTTTTTGCGATGAAAAAAAACGTTGTTTTTTAAAACGTCATTTAAATTGATCGTGTGTGGGAAAAACGTTGTTTTTTGTCTTAAAAAAAACGACCAAAAAAATTCCAACATGCTTGAATTTTTTGTGTCGTTTTTCAAAACGTCGTTTTTTGTTTCACAAAAAGTCACCGTGTGTAGCGAAAACGTTGTTTAAAACGTCGTTTTTCAACCCGCGCATGCCCAGAAGCTAGTTATGAAGCGAGATTCAATGGAAAAGAGTGGTGAACGTAACCTAGCTTTTTGTGAAAAAAACGATGGTGTGTATGCAACATCGTCTTTGAAAAGTGACGTTTCAAAAACGTTGTGTTTTACTTCACAGAAAACGTCGTTTTTTTTCATCACAAAAAATTATCGTGTGTACGCGGCATCATATATGGACAAAGATTGATGACATACTGACCATCACATCTCCTATATTGTCAAATGTTCAGGAGACACTGACCATCATACCTTCTATATGACCAACATTTGAGGACATACTGACCATCACACCTACTATATAATAATAATATGGCCAAATACTTTCCTGAAATCTTCACATATTTGGAATTTTCACTTTGGCTCCATTTCCCAATATAGCTGCTGAGATGCCACATACAAGACAGAGTATATAGCCAAAAGTTGGGAAGACACCATTGACCATTACATTTACTATATGGCCAAAAAATGAGGACACAATGACGATCACACCTTCTGTATGGCCAGAAGTTGAAGTATAGCTGCTGAGATGCCACATACAAGACAGAGTATATAGCCAAAAGCTGAAGACACTATTGAACATTACACCTAATATATGGCCAAACATTGAGGGCACACTGGCCAACACCTACTATATAATAATTATATGGCCAAATACTTTCCTGAAATCTTTACATATTTGGAATTTTCACTTTGGGTTCCATTTCACAGCTGCTGAGATGCCACATACAAGACAGGGTATTTGGCCAAAAGCTGAAGACACTCTGACTATTATACCTACTATATGGCCAAAAGTTGAAGACACAATAACCATCACACCTACTCTATAATAATAATATGGCCAAATACTTTCCTGAAATCTTTGCATATTTGGAATTTTCACTTTGGGCTCCATTTCACTGTATAGCTGCTGAGATACCACATACAAGACAGAGTATATGGCCAAAAGTTGAAGACAGTCTGATCATTACATCTACTATATGGCCAAGAAATGAGGACACACAATGACCATCACACCTCCTATAACAGGGGTGCCCAACCTTTTGAAGCACAAGGGCCACTTAAGCGACTTGGTAAGCGGTCGCGGGCCACAATGAGCGGAGCGGGTGGATGGCAGGTCCGTGTCCGCTCTGCAGAGTGGATATATACACAACCCACTATTCTTTTTTTCTGATGTGCTGCGGTTTACCCACATCGTGGGTGCAACACAGTGTACCTCTGGCTTTCCTGCACTTTGCAATAGACTTCTAATGTATTCTGCAGGTTTGGTGCACTTTCAGAAAGCTCACCAAACTCGCAGTTAATAACAGAAGTCTATGGCTCAGTGCAGGTAACCCGCAGGTAAACTGCTCTGCACCTGTGGGTCAGTTTAAAAGCAGCCCAGTAACCACTGGAGAACAGATATGCCCGTGTATACACTGTGATTTTAGTAATAAAACGGACATTTAATAACAGTATTCTATTCCATCCCAGAGCAGGAGGTCGCGGGCCACATCAGATGGCTCCGTGGGCCACATGTGGCCCCCGGGCCACTGGTTGGGCACCCCTGTCCTATAAGGTCAAAAGTTGAAGTATAACTGCTGAGATGCCACATACAAGACAGAGTATATGGCCAAAAGTTGAAGACTCCATTCACCATCTTACATTCTATAAGGCCAAAAGTTGAGGACACACTGACCATCACACCTACTTTATAATAATAATAATAATATGACAATAAAAGTAGTGCAGCGCAAACAAACACTTAATTAAGTATACAATAGAAAAAATATGCATATAATAAGAAAAGGAAAAGTCCATAAAAAGTGCTCAGTGCTTATATGATCCAAATAATAAGAAAAGGAAAAATCCATAAAAAGTGCTCAGTGCTTATATGATCCAAATCTGGAAAAATATGTACGTGATCCAAGAGAGTGATTTTCAGAAGAAACCTCCACCAATCAGCAGGAATGGCCTCTCACCTTGTACCTTCGACCTACTACAGGTCACAGAGCGTGTAATAGAGAACCTCCTGTTCTCAAAGGTACAGCAAGCAGATACAGCAACTAGACTTCAATGAGACTTCAATGGTGACAGACTCAGGAATGGAGTGAGGCAAACAGGGCATGAAACAAAAGAAAGGAGATCTAGTGCTCTCTGAAGCCAAAACTCTATAAATTTATTCAAGCAATAAAAGACAGACACTCACTGTAGAAGCACTCTGGAGCGAGTGCGACAAACAAAGCATAAAAACAGATCAGCATAAACAGCATAGATCTCACATAGATGGACGATCGCGGGTGACGTCACACGTGGCTCCTCCCCCTCGTACGTCGTTACGTCCCTGGGGCGGGACTTCATCAGCGTGGGGTATGGAAAAGCAGCGTGCAGACGTCCCGCTGTCTGAGCCTAATATAGCCTGCGGCTGCCATGACAACAGTGGCAGCACAGCACCGCCCTCTCTGCTCAAAAACTTTATTACACCACAACAATGCCAGTGCAATAGAAAAGCACACCCAGCATCGCAAAGATTAAAGGTGCAGAGCAAGGGCATATCGCTAAATAGACCACAATAGAAAGTTTACATAAAGAATTTTAAATAATAAACATTTAATATTATGACGTCAGCCGCGATCGCACACCCAGTACAATTATAAAAGAATCAATTAATTTTCAATATAAACTCCTTAATCGTCACCCCCAGACCCAGAAAGGGGGACATTGTTACCAGGAGATATTGGACCATATTACATGGCCCAAACGTCATGAAAACCATTAACAATTAGCAATACTTTTAAGACACCATAAAAATATATAAAAGGTATACTAATAATAAAAATACATAAAAAATAGATAAACAATATATATATAAACCATTATCTATTCAAAATAAAACAATTAAGATCAAACTCGACATTGAGGCCAGCTGGCGAAGATACTTTGGTTTCATATATCCAGAAGGATTCACGCCGACTCAGTTGGCGGATATAATGCCCCCCTCGCCAGTGCTTGGACACTTTCTCGATGCCCCAGAACTTTAACTTTTTGGGGTCTTTCTGATGGAATTGCTTAAAGTGTTTAGATACACTATGGTTTCTATTACCCCTCAAGATGTTACCAATGTGTTCCCCTATTCTCACATGTAATGCTCGTGAGGTGCGGCCAACATATTGCAAGCCGCACTCACATTCGAGCATATAGACTACGCCGATGGTATCACACGTAATCAGCTGCTTGATGGGATATTCTACATGGGTCACATTGGAACAAAAGGTCTTCCTTTTCTTAGTCTGCTGTTTAACATGCTTACACGTTGCGCAGCGACCACACGCATAGCAGCCTGTCAAAAAATCAAAAAGCTTGGGCTGTGCCACCACCGGTGGGTCAATCACCCCAGGAGCAAGGCTATCCCTCAATGAGGGTGCCTTTCTATAGATGAACTGAGGGCGATCCGGAAGGACTGGCCCCAGGACGCCATCACCTTTTAAGATAGGCCAATGCTTTGCCACTATTTTTTCAAATTTCTTGTGCTGGATATTAAAATCCAGCACCATTTTGAAATTAGCTTGTTCTTTAGTTGTATTAAGAGGTGTATCTGCTACGATAGCACTCCTATCTAGGGCTCTTACTTTCTCAATCTCTTCTAGAATTAAAGGGCGAGAATAACCTTTAGATATAAAACGAGCAGATAATTCCTGCGATTGGACCAGGTAATCTGACTCCAAAGTACAGTTCCGGCGCAGTCTCACAAACTGTCCTCGCGGAATATTGCACAGCCATAGGCGATGATGGCAACTAGTTAGAGGGATATACCCGTTACGATCAACTGTCTTGAAATAATTGTTGGTAAGGAGAACATTGTCTGATTTGAAAATTTCTAAATCAAGGAAATTAATCTTGTCATGGGAAACTGTCCAGGTCAAAACTATATTCTTATTGTTAGAATTAAGCTTATCCATGAATTGCTGCAACGAAGGCAAATCACCCTCCCACACCATGATAAGGTCATCTATATATCTACGGTAGCACAGCAACTGAGGTGGTCTGTCCTGGAATACCACGTCTCGCTCCCAGTGGGCCATAAACAAGTTGGCCACACTGGGAGCAAAACGGGCTCCCATAGCTACTCCGCAGCTAATAATAATATGGCCAAATACTTTCCCGAAACCTTCGCATATTTGGAACTTTCACTTTGGGCTCCATTTCACAGTATAGCTGCTGAGATGTCACATACAAGACAGAGTATATGGCCAAAAGTTAAAGACAGTCTGATCATTACATCTACTATATGGCCAAAAGTTGATGACACACTGACCATCACACCTCCTACATGGCCAAATGTTGAAGTATAGCTGCAGAGATGCCACACATAGGGATGCGCTTCGCATTCGAAACGAACGTATGTTCGACTCAAACATCGTCCGTTCGATCGTTTGTCGAATTTCGAACAAAAACGATCGTCCGCGGTGAATTCGAGTGAAACGAAACGACCGTTTTTAAAACTTTTTTCCCATTGATACTACTATCAATGGGAAAAACAAGTTTTAAAAACGGTAGTTTTTTCAGGAGTCCTGCTCCTGAAAAAACAAACTTTTTTAAGACTTTTTTCCATTGATACATGTTCCCTGGGGCAAGACCCGGGTTCTGAAAGACGTTTTCCAACAATAACTTGAATATTGGTCTTTAAAATGATCGTTTTTGAATTCGAACATTCGAGTCCCATAGACTTCAATGGGGTTCTAAATGTTCGTGCGAATGATCGGACTGTTCGACGGTTCTGGTGCGAACCGAACGCGGGGGTGTTCGGCTCATCCCTAGCCACACACGAGATAGAGTATATAGCGAAAAGTTGAAGACACTATTGACTCTTACATCTACTAAGTGGGCAAAAATTGAGGACACACTGGCCATCACACCTACTATAAAATGATAATATAGCCAAATACTTTCCTGAAACCTTCACATATTTGGAATTTTCACTTCGGGCTCCATTTCTCAGTATACCTGCTGAGATGCCACATATAAGACAGAGTATATGGCCAAAGGTTGAAGATACTCTGACCATTACACCTACTATATGGCCAAAAGTTGATGCACTGACGATTACACCTACTATATGGCCAACTGACCATCACACCTACTATATGGCCAAATACTTTACTGAAACCTTCACATATTTGGGGTTTTCATTTTGGGCTTCATTTCACAGTATACAGGTACAAGACAGAGTATATGGCCAAAAGTTGAAGACACTCTGACCATTACATCTACTATATGGCCAAAAGTTGAGGACACAATGACCATTACACTAACTATATGGCCAAAAGCTGAGGTCACACTGGCCATCACACCCACTATATAATAATAATATGGCCAAATACTTTCCTGAAATCTTCGCATATTTGTAATTTTGACTTCGGGCTCCAATTCACAGTATAGCTGCTGAGATGCCACATACAAGACAGAGTATATAGCCAAAAGTTGAAGACACTCTGACCATTACACCTACTATATGGCCAAACATTGAGGACACAGTAACCATCACACCTCCTATATAATAATAATAATATGGGCAAATACTTTCCTGAAATCTTCGCATATTTGGAATTTTCACTTTGGGCTCCATTACTCAGTATAGCTGCTGAGATGCCACATGCGAGACAGAGTATAAAAGAGCCAAAAGTTGAAGACACTCTGATCATTACATCTACTATATGGCCAAAAAATGAGGACACAATGACCATCACACCTTCTGTATGGCCAAACGTTGAAGTATAATTGCTGAGATGCCACATACAAGACAGAGTATATGGCTAAAAGTTGAAGACACCATTGACCATTACACCTACTATATGGCCAAAAGTTGAGGACACAATGACCATCGAACCTTCTGTATGACCAAAAGTTGAAGTATAGCTGCTGAGATGCCACATACAAGACAGAGTATATAGCCAAAAGTTGAAGACAGTCTGACCATTATGCCTACTATATGACCAAACGTTGAGGGCACCATTGACCATTACATCTACTATATGGCCAAAAGTTGAAGACACAATGACCATCACACATTCTATAAGGCCAAAAGTTGAGGACACACTGGCCATCACACCTACTCTATAATAATAATATGGCCAAATACTTTCCTGCAATCTTAACATATTTGGAATTTTCACTTTGGGCTCCATTTCACAGAATAGCTGCTGAGATGCCACATACAAGACAGAGTATATGGCCAAAAGTTGAAGACAGTCTGATCAATACATCTATTATATGGCCAAGAAATGAGGACACACAATGATCATCACACCTCCTATAAGGTCAAAAATTGAAGTATAACTGCTGAGATGCCACATACAAGACAGAGTATATAGCCAAAAGTTGAAGACGCCATTCACCATCTTACATTCTATAAGGCCAAAAGTTGAGGACACACTGACCATCACACCTACTGTATAATAATAATAATTATATGGCCAAATACTTTCCCGAAATCTTCACATATTTGGAACTTTCACTTTAGGCTCCATTTCACAGTATAGCTGCTGAGATGCCACATACAAGACAGAGTATATGGCCAAAAGTTGAAGACACTCTGACCATTACATCTACTATATGGCCAAAAGTTGAGGACACACTATTATACCTACTATATGGCCAAATGTTGAGTAGACACTGACCTTCACACCAACTATATGGCCAAAATTTGAGGACACACTGACCATCACACCTTCTATATGGCTTAAAGTTTAGGACACACCTGGCCATTACACCTACTATAAAATAATAATATGGCCAAATACTTTCCTGCAATCTTAACATATTGGGAATTTTCACTTCGGGCTCCATTTCACAATATAACTGCTGAGATGCCACATACAAGACAGAGTATATGGCCAAAAGTTGAAGATAGTCTGATCACTACACCTACTATATGGCCAAATACATTCCTGAAACTTTCACATATTTGGAGTTTTCACTTTGGGCTTCATTTCACAGTATACAGGTACAAGACAGAGTACATGGCCAAAAGTTGAAGACACTCTGACCATTACACCAACTATATGGCCAAAAGTTGAGGACACACTGACACGTACCCCTACTATATGGCCAAAGGTTTGATGACACACTGACCATCTCACCTTCTGTATGATGAAAAGTTGAGGGCACAATGACCATCACACCTCCTAAATGACCAAATGTTCAAGAGACACTGACCATCACACCAACTATATGGCCAAAAGTTGAGGACACACTGGCCAAAATTTAAAGACACACTGACCATTACACCAACTATATAATAATAATAATATGGCCAAATACTTTCCTGCAATCTTCACATATTTGGAATCTTCACTTCGGGTTCCATTTCTCAGTATAGCTGCTGAGATGCAACATACAAGACAGAGTATATGGCCAAAAGTTGAAGACACTCTGACCATTACAACTAATATACGGCCAAAAGTTGATGACACACTGACCATCACACCTCCTATATGGCCAAATGTTGAGGACACACTGACCATTAAAACCTACTATATGGCCAAATACTTTCCTGAAACCTTCACATGTTTGGAGTTTTCACTTTGGACTTAATTTCACAGTATACAGGTAGAAGACAGAGTATATGGCCAAAAGTTGAAGACACTCTGACCATTACACCAACTATATGGCCAAAAGTTGAGGACACAATAACCATCACACCTACTATGTGGCCAAAAGTTGGGGTCACCCTGACCATTAAACCTACAATATGGGCAAAAGTTGAGGTCACCCTGGCCATTAAACCTACTAATTGGCCAGAAGTAAATACCCACCTAAGAAACATGGCGTGGGGTTCCTCCTCTGATTCTAAACTAGTACCTGTGTGATTTCACATGCTCTTTAGGAATGCCCATGAGACGATGAGCATTAAAACAGACTGTAAAACACAGTAATTACACTGAGAACACCGGCTCTGGGGTTTTATTTGTGTTCTTCGGAGCAGAACAAACGCTTACGTGGATCTGTTACATTATAGGAAGGAAAACAAAGGCGGCTGTGTGACGGGACGTGAAAGGTTTTTGGAGTATTACATGACATATTAAATAATATATGGCTTCATCTGAGTCACCGCTCCTTCCACACAGCAAGTTTTATAGGACACGTCTGACTATCAAGGATGTGTGCTGCCGTATAAAATAATTCTAACATAAGAATGTTCCTTTAAATCCACCGGATCTAATATTTCAGTGAAAGCAGATCTAAACCGAATCTCTAAAGTTGTGTTTCTCAACCTTTTTTCAGTCACATCACTCTTTAAACGTATGTAGAATCTCAAGGCAACACAGTCTACAATGTACATTTTACTTATCAATGGGAAACCCAAGCCTGGGACAATGCACACAACCAACTTGATAAAATTAACTTCACATTAGAAGCCACCATCACATCAGAAACTACTCCATTATATACATCATAAGCCTCCCATTTATAGGTCCTTCCATCACATCTGAGGTCTCCCATCATGTCAGAGGTCTCCCATCATGTCAGAGGTCCACCCATCACATCAGAGGTCTCCCATCATGTCAGAGGTTCCCCATCACATCAGAGGTCCCCCATCACGTCAGAGGTCCCCCATCATGTCAGAGGTTCCCCATCAGATCAGAGGTCCCCCATCACGTCAGAGGTCCCGCATCATGTCAGAGGTCTCCCATCACATCAGAGGTTTCCCATCACATCAGAGGTCCCCCATCATGTCAGAGGTCTCCCATCACATCAGAGGTTTCCCATCACGTCAGAGGTCCCCCATCACATCAGAGGTCCCCCATCACATCAGAGGTCTCCCATCATGTCAGAGGTCTTCCATCACGTCAGAGGTCTCCCATCACGTCAGAGGTCTCCCATCACGTCAGAGGTCTCCCATCACATCAGAGGTCTCCCATCACGTCAGAGGTCTCCCATCAAGTCAGAGGTCTCCCATTATGTCAGAGGTCTCCCATCATGTCAGAGGTCTCCCATCACATCAGAGGTCTCCCATCATGTCAGAGGTCTCGCATCACGTCAGAGGTCTCCCATCACATCAGAGGTCTCCCATCATGTCAGAGGTCTCCCATCACGACAGAGGTCTCCCATCATGACAGAGGTCTCCCATCACGTCAGAGGTCTCCCATCACGTCAGAGGTCTCCCATCACGTCAGAGGTCTCCCATCACGTCAGAGGTCTCCCATCACATCAGAGGTCTCCCATCATGTCAGAGGTCTCCCATCATGTCAGAGGTCTCGCATCACATCAGAGGTCTCCCATCACGTCAGAGGTCTCCCATCACGTCAGAGGTCTCCCATCACGTCAGAGGTCTCCCATCATGTCTGAGGTCTCCCATCACATCAGAGGTCTCCCATCATGACAGAGGTCTCCCATCACATCAGAGGTCTCCCATCACATCAGAGGTCTACCATCACATCAGAGGTCCCCCATCATGTCAGAGGTTCCCCATCACGTCAGAGGTCCCCCATCATGTCAGAGGTTCCCCATCACATCAGAGGTTCCCCATCATGTCAGAGGTCTCCCATCATATCAGAGGTCCCCCATCATGTCTGAGGTTCCCCATTACATCAGAGGTCTCCCATCACATCAGAGGTCTCCCATCACATCAGTGGTCCCCCATCATGTCAGAGGTTCCCCATCACATCAGAAGCCCCCCTTCACATGAGAAGTCCCCCCATCACATCAGAGGTCCCCCATCATGTCAGAGGTCTCCCATCACATCAGAGGTCCACCATCACATCAGAGCCCCTCATCACATCAGAAGCCCCCCTTCACACGAGAGGTCTCCCATCACACCAGAGGTCCTCCGTTCACATCAGAGGTCCGCCCATCAAATCAGAGGTTCTCCAATCACATCAGAGCCCCTCATCACATCAGAATCCCCCCATAACATCAGAGGTCTTTCCATCACATTAGAAGTCACCCATTCATATAGGACCCCCTCATTTCACACGAGAGGCCCCCCTATCACATCAGAGGTCTTACCATCACATTAGAGATCACCCATTCATATCAAAGACCCTCATCACATCAGAAGGACCCCTCATGAAAGATAACCCTATCACAGCACAGGTCTTTCCATAACATTAGAAGTCATCCATTCACATCAAAAGCTCTACCTCTACATCAGAGGTCATCTATTCACATCAGAGGTTCCCCATCACATCAGAGGTTCCCCATCACATCAGAGGTCCACCCATCACATCAGAGCCCCTCATCACATCAGAGGTCTTCCATCATGTCAGAGGTTCCCCATCACATCAGAGGTTCCCCATCACATCAGAGGTCCACCCATCACATCAGAGCCCCTCATCACATCAGAGGTCTCCCATTATGTCAGAGGTTCCCCATCACATCAGAGGTCCCCCATCATGTCAGAGGTTCCCCATCACATCAGAGGTCCCCTATCATGCCAGAGGTTCTCCATTATATCAGAGGTCTCCAATCATGTCAGAGATTCCCTATCACATCAGAGGTCCCCCATCATGTCAGAGGCCCCCCTATCAGATGCCCCCCATCACATCAGAGCCCCTTATGACATCAGAGGTCTCCCATCATGTCAGAGGTTCCCCATCACATCAGAGGTCTCCCATCTTGTCAGAGGTTCCCCATCACATCAGAGGTCTCTCATCATGTCAGAGGCCCCCCTATCACATCAGAGGTCTTTCCATCACATTAGAGGTCACCCGTTCATATCAGAGCCCCTCATCACATCAGCAGGACCTCTTCTCATGAGAGGTAACCCTATCACAGCACAGGTCTTTCCATAACATTAGAAGTCACCCATTCACATCAGAGGTTCTACCTTTACATCAGAGGTCATCTATTCACATCAGAGGCCAGCCTATCACATCAGAAGTCCCCCCCTATCACATCAGAGGTCGCCTATTCACATCAAAAGTCCACCTATCACATCAGAGGTCCCCCATCACATCAGAGGTCACCCATTCACATCAGAATTTCTCATCACATCAGTAGCCCCCCTTCACATGAGAGGTCCTTTCTTTACATCAGAAGGTCCTCTCTTCACATCAGAGATCCTTCCATCACATTAGAGGCCCCCCCCATCACATCAGAAGCCCCCTTCACATAAGAAGTCTCCCATCGTGTCAGAGGTCACCCCCTTCACATCAGAGCCCCTATTAAATCAGAGGTCTTCTCATCATATCAGAGCCCCCCCCCCCGTCAAATCGGAGCTCCCCATAACATCAAAGGTCCCAATTACGTCAGAGGCCCACTATACATGAGAGCCCCCATCACATCAGATCCACCACTATAAATCAGAGGTCTCTTCTACATAAGTTCCTAAATTGCCACAGAGTCCCCTCAGTCACATAACGCTCCTCCAATCACACAATCCCCCAATCTCAGAGCCCCCAAATCACACAATCCCCCAATCTCAGAGCCCCCCAATCACACAATCCCCCAATCACAGAGCGCCCAAATCACACAATCCCACAATCTCAGAGCCCCCCAATCACACAATCCCCCAATCTTAGAGCCCCCAATCACACAATCCCCCAATCTTAAAGTCCCCCAATCTCAGAGCCCCGCAATCTCAAAGTCCCTCAATCACACAATCCTCCATTCTCAGAGCCCCCCAATTTCAAAGTCCCCAATCACACACCCCCCCAATCTCAGAGCCCCCCAATCACACAATCCCCCAATCTTAGAGCCCCCAAATCACACAATCCCCCAATCTCAAAGCCCCCCAATCACACAATCCCCTAATCTCAGAGCCCCTCAATCACACAAACCCCAAATCTCAGAGCCCCCCAATCTCAAAGTCCTCAATCACGCAATCCCCCAATCTCAGAGCCCCCCAATCACACAATCCCCCAATCTCAGAGCCCCCCAATCACACAATCCCCCAATCTCAAAGTCCCCCAATCACACAATCCCCCAATCTCAAAGTCCCCCAATCACACAATCCCCATAACAGAGCCCCTCAATCACACAATCCCCCATTACAGAGCCCCTCAATCACACAATCTCCTCTTCTCATCAGACCTCTACCGTTCTGCTACAGCAGATCAGCAGAGGGCAGGCAGTGGTGGAGGTCTGGAGGAGGTGGACTTACATCACCTCTCTGAATGCTGGGATCACATCAGAAGTCACCCCCTTCACCTCAAAACAGACTACGGAAGATTCAGGCACAACATGTCTGTACCTCTGAATAGGATTACATGGCATGCACACGGACCACCCTAACAAGGATAGACTTCCATGCTTAGTGTATTCATTTTACAGCCAGGAAGTAGGGAAACTGGCAGGATCAATCAGGTATTATATATACATTTTAATGCAACAAACACAACAATTCGTATGGTGGTCTGTCTTCCACAGACCACCAATGTATTTCTTCCACAGACCACCGATGTATGTCTTCCACAGGCCACCAATGTATGTCTTCCACAGACCACCAATGTATGTCTTCCACAGACCACCAATGTAAGGCCAATAGCCACCAAATATGCCAATAACCACCAAATATGCCAATGAACCATGATTAAGCACTAATAGTTATAGTGTGAAACGTGTCGGTTATTGTCTGTGGCTGTGTCTGTATGCACTTTTGCTGATTTTTATTTAATAAAGACTACTTCTTTGGGAGTTCGTTGGAGTGCGGCTGTCCAATTTTTGCCCTACCATTTTCAACCACCAAAGTATGGCGGTCCTTTTCCCACTGACCACAGACCTAAGGAGCTCCACTCCACTTATCACCAATAAAAAGGAGCCTTTCATTGACCACTAGTGTAAAAGGGTATTTGTTTTATGTTACAATGTTGTTACATTTCTTTTCATTACAATTTTTTTTTGTATCAAGCAGCCCTGGGATTTTAAGTACACCATGTTCCTTAACCACTTCCGGACCGCCGCACCACTATATATACGTTGGCACTTTGAAGAGGGATATCTTGGTTATGGCAGCAGCTGCTACCATAACCAAAGTATCCATCTCTTCAGGTGGCGGTCCAGTTTATGAAAATGGTGGTCTCTGCGGTGGATTCGCCGCAAGATCACCGTTATCAGCGGAGGGAGAGGCACCCCTCCTGACACTTCTCCTCGCCCTCCGCTGCTTACCGGACCCGTCGGTACTGATCGGGTTCTGTCTCCTGCTGGGTATATATACGAGTGAGCGCAAGATGGCACCCACCCATCTCCATACCATAGCAGGGCCGGAAGCAATGTCAAAACATCACTTCTGCCCACAGCTCTTAAAGGGACATTTTTTTTTGTAATTTTCTCTCTTTTTATTATTGCATTTTAGTCTAAATATAAGATCTGATGTCTTTTTGACCCCCAGATCTCATATTTAAGAGGACCTGCCATGCTCTTTTCTATTACAAGGGATGTTTACATTCCTTGTAATAGAAATAAAAGTGACCCTAATTTTTTTTTATTTTAAAAACAGTGTAAAAATAAATAAAATCAAGTAAAATAAATAAGAAAAATATTTTGGGCCAGATTCACAGAGCGATTACGCCCGTCTAACAGGTGTTAGACTGGAGTAATTTCAAATTACGCGCGTTTTTTAGCTAGTCGGAAACCTCAAACCATGAATAGACGGCTGCGGGCTTCAATTCGACTGGATTACGTGTTCGTACGCCTTCGGATCTACGCTGCAATAAAATTGCGGCCACTGGGTGGACTTCCCGTCGTTTTCCGCGTCGGGGTATGCTAATGAGCTTTTGCCGGCGATCCCCGAAATTACGATCTTCAATCGCAATCTCTTACGGCACCTTTAGTCATCTTTTTTTTACGTAACACTATACCAGCTTTTTGCTGCTCTAATATTAGACAGCCCATGTTAAGTATGGCCGTCGTTCCCGCGTCGAATTTCTACGTTTTCCGACGTCTTTTATAATTTTTTACGTAAGTCGTCCGGGAATAGGAATGTTCGTAAACGACGCTACTCAAACAACGAATGACGTAATGACGTGATTTCGCGCAATGCACGGCGGGAAATTTCTGAACGGAGCATGCGCAGTTCGATCGCCGCGGGGATGCGCTTAATTGAAATGCTTCACGCCCCCCAATCGCGTATTTCGATTACGCGGCGAGAAATAGACTACGCCGCCGTAACGTATGGGCAAAAATCTACCAGGATTCGGTGTAGAGCCTGGTAAAATACGGCAGCGTAGAGTATTTCGATTACGCAGCGCAATATTAAGTGTATCTGAATCTGGCCCAGTGTTTTTTTTTTCAAAAAGAAAAGTGCGTTTGTAAGACCGCTGCGCAAATACGGTGTGACAAAAAGTATTACAATGACCGCCATTTTATTCTCTAGGGTGTTAGAAAAAGAAATGTATAATGTTTGGGGGTTCTAAGTAATTTTCTAGCAAAAAAAATAGTTTTAAACTCTGAGTCTGAAAAACAGGCTTGGTCCTTAACCACTTCCCGACAGCCGTACGACTATGTACGGCCGCAGGGGGGCTCTACTTCCCCGGGTCGCCGTCTTTTTACATAAACAGCTCCTCCAAGCCACTGGGGGGCGCGCGTGTGCCCGCCGCATCACTGAGATGACGATGCGCGTGCCTGGCGGCCGTGATGGCCGCCAGGCACTCGCGATCGGTGGTTACAGGGACAAGGACATGGATCTCTGTTTGTAAACACAGAGATCCACGTCCTGTCAGGGAGAGAGGAGACCGATCTGTGTCCCTTGTACATAGTGACACATATCGGTCACCTCCCCCAGTCACCCCCTCCCCCACAGTTAGAACACAATGCAGGGTACACATTTAACCCCTGCCTCACCCCCTAGTGTTAACCCCTTCAATGACAGTCACATTTTTACAGTAATTAGTGCATATTTATAGCACTGATTGGTGTATAAATGTGAATGGTGCCAAAAATGTGTCATAAGTGTCCGATTTGTCCACCATAATGTCGCAGTCCCAATAAAAATTGCAGATCGCCGCCATTACTAGTAAAAAAATAAATAAAAAAATAATAATTATGTCCTCTATTTTGTAAGCGCTATAACTTTTGCGCAAACCAGTCGCTTATTGCGATTTTTTTTTTACCAAAAATATGTAGAAGAATACGTATCGCCCTAAACTGAGGAAAAAATATGTTTTTTTTAAAAAAATTGGGCTATTTATTACAGCAACAAGTAAAAAATATATAGATTTTTTTTCAAAATTGTCGCTCCATTTTTGTTTATAGCACAAAAAATAAAAACCGCAGAGGTGATCAAATACCACCAAAAGAAAGCTCTATTTGTGGGGAAAAAAAAGGACGTAAATTTTGTTTGGGAGCCACGTCGCACGACCGCGCAATTGTCAGTTAAATCGACGCAGTGCCGGAGGCTGAAATTTTACCTGGTCAGGAGGGGGGTATATGTGCCCAGTAAGCAACTGGTTAAAGATTTTATAAGGCTGCAGGTTTACCTTTTATTATGTAGTATCTAGGAAACATATTAAAATGACATTGATAATACTGATAAAACCAGACAGAACGTCTCTATATCTGTGCCAACCTCATATTTAATATTTAACCCATCGGCCTGACCGGCTTTCATTGTAATGCCGCGTACACACGATCGTCTTTTCGGCATGTAAAAAAACGACGTATTTAAAAAATGTCATTTAAAACGATCGTGTGTGGACATCATTTTTCGGGTTCTATAAACGACAAAAAAAAAATTTCACCATGCTCCATTTTTTAACGACGTTTTAAGGGGAACCCCGAACCAAAGTTAAAAACAAAAATTGCACCAATTTTTTTTTTTTTAAATGGCGTAGGGGTCCCCCTCAAAATCCATACCAGACTGGTAGGGATTTTAAGGGGAACCCCACGCCAAGATAACCCCCCCCAAAAAATCGTGTTCGGCTCATCCCTATTCACCATTATCAACCCAAAGCTTGAATGCAAAGACCCCTTGAACCGTATGGATAGACAATGAATTTGGAGACAATCTCTTGTAGAACCCTCTCTCTTAAATATATTAACGCGTTGGCAAATTTCAAGTGCTTTATGTTCTTTGACGGTAAAAAAAATCCACTTTTCATGCATTATATTAACATGCTTTATTTTGGTGAAGCACAGGAAATTGCAGAGGAAGACAATGAAGGGTGATTGAGAGACGGAGAATGATTCTTGGACCATGACAGGTAAAGGAGAGTCTGAGGACAAATCAGATGCCCGAAATATACCCAGCTGCCCACCATTATATCCACCACCACGCTCTTCTGCCCATCTATAGATGCACCAGTCACATCTATAGGTTCAGCCGTAAAAGAAGAAAGATGTCGGGAGGACAGACACTGTGCAGAGAACGGGGGCACACGGCCTCCCCCCGGGCTGTACTTACGTTGGTCTTCTGCTCCTCCTCGTTCCCCTTGAGCTGCTCCATAGAGGCTCTCCTGACCGTGGGACTCTCCTCCGCTGGTCCATTGGCTAGAGCTGGCTTAGGCACAGCCGCCATTACATGCCAGTCTCTGGACCCAGCCCCCCTCTTCTTATCCCATCTATTTCAAAAGACTGATGGGGGGGAAATAAAAACACTGGTTATAGATCCTTAGTCCAAAATACCAACATTTTAAAGGACTGCTATATCTTAAAGTGGATATAAACGCTCTCATCCTTTCTAAACTTCTGCCATAGTGGTGATCTATAAGGATATACAGTACACACCCCCTACATGTATCCTTACCTGTCAAATGTCTCCCCTCTGCCTGTTATCAGACCCGACAAACTGCAGATTCTGTGGGCGGGTCTGTTGTCTGGAGCTCGGTGGGTGGAGTCATGATGTCAGTAGACTCCCCGCCCTCCTCTACACTCAGCATGCATTTTCTCCTGTGTATTTCTTACATTAAATTCTGCTATGATCACCAATATCCAATCAAAATTCCAGAAAAGTAGCCACATGACTTCTCAGGCTCATAAATGAGATATGTAAATCACCTGTCACTCACAGCAGGGGGGAAGAACAGACAAGGTTTTCTCCGTTTGTCTGTTTTATCTCACAAAAAAAAAAAGAAAAGGCTTGTTTAGAGCTGGATTAACGCTTTTGCCGCGTACACACGATCGGAAATTCCGACAAGAAAACCGTGGATTGTTTTTTCCAACGGAATTTTGGCTGAAGCCTCGTACACACGAATGGTTTTCCCAGCAGGAAAACGGACAGGAGAGCATTTGGCCGGGAATCCCAGCCGTGTGTATGCTCCCTAGCAGTCATTGGTGTGCACCTTAAAGCACAAACGCACATGCGTGTATTTCAGCAGAGCAGTGGAAGGTGTGAGTAGAGCAGAGATTGGTGCCAGTAGGGCAGTGGATGGTGTCAGAAGTTTTTTATTTTATTATTTTTTACAATTTTATTTTTGTAATTATATATTATTTTTTTTGTAATTATTTTTTACAATTTTATTTTTGTAATTATTTTTTTTATTTCTTTTTATTTTTTTGTAATTATTTTTTACAATTTTTTTATTTTTGTTATATATATTTTTTTGTAATTAGTTAAAAAAAAAATTTTTTAGGAGCCCTCTTTTAGGAATTTGGTGAAATATCAAAGGTCTAAACAGAACCCTGAAATTTCACAAACAAACATAGTTTACTATGCTTCAGTTAAGAATGAACACATTGCCAAATGAATGAACACAGGAGCAATCAGTACAGATCACTCACTGTGTTCATCCAGAAAAGGAAAGGGGAAAATTAAATATTATTTACCAGCCCCTTCCCCCACTCTCCACCCTGAAACATTCCGCCTGCAGCAGCTTGTGGGACAGGAGAGAAGGGAAGCTAGCAACACTGTAGGGAGGAGGGGGGGCGCCAGGAAGCAGAGGGAATCAGCACTGCATGGGGTGATTAGGGTGTGCCCAGGCACCCTGGCACACCTATGCTAGCAGTTGTCCTGTCAGGAAAACACTCAGGAATCTCGTCTGTATGCTTACCTGTCCCCAGGTAATGCTCGATGATATATATATATATATATACTAGCTGAATACCTGGCGTTGCCCGGTCTTCCTATATTAACCTTTTGGGGAGGAAAATATATATTTCCCATAGAGTTGAATGGGACTTTAAAGAAAAAACCCGACCATGGCAAATGGGGGTGGGTAAGGGTTAAACCACCTATCCTATGTTTGTTGCTGACATATAAGTAACATGTGTGCCAAGTTTCATGTTAATATCTTTAGCCGTTTGGACGTGATGCTGGAACATACACACACACACACACACGTTGAGTTTTATATATATAGATTTATATATTAATTATTATTATTAAAGGGCCCCATGTGGCAACCCCCCCTTTTTTTTTTTTATAAATGTTTATTTTTTTATTTTTGTTTATATACTTTTTTTATTATTATTATTATTATTAAAGGGCCTAGAGGCCCCCAGTGCCACAGGTGGCAATCCCCCTTTTTTTTTATTTATTTTTTTATAAATGTTTCTTTTTTCTTTTTTTAATATATATATTTTTTTATTTATTTTTTATTAAAGGGCCCAGAGGTTTCTTTTTTTTCCTTTATTCTTTTTATTAAAGGGCCCAGAGGTAACCCCCCCCTTTTTTGTAATTTATTTTTATACATTTTTTTATATATATATATATATATATATATTTTATTATTAAAGGGCCCAGAGGTCCCCAGGGCCCCGGATGGCAACCCCCCTTTTTAAAAAATAAATAAATAAATTATATATATATATATATATATATATATATATATATATTAAAAGGCCCAGGGGGCTACCCCCCCCCCCCACGGTTCTCTGCTCCAGGGGGCCCATGTCTGAAACTGTGTAAGGGGCCCCATAATTCCTGATAGCGACCCCGGCGGTAGCATACAAGGGTAGTGTGTAGCAAGATGGCGGCGACGGCATCGAATGTGACGAGCGCCGGCTCTTCGTAATCAATGACGTCACCGTGTTCTTGCCATTCAAGAGAACGGCGGTTCTCTCCGATCGTGTGTACGTGGCATTAGTGGCAAGACTGGGCACAGATGATCTGAAAATCTTATACTAGACATTGTGCCAGACATAAAACATTTTTGGGGGTTTACATAAAAAAAAAATAATAATTGGGGTTTACACCCACTTTAGTCTTTCTTTGTTCTTTCTTTTTGCACAGGTAGGATAATTATTTCCTTGTAAAGTTTTCCCGATCTACCTTGGGACTGCTTGGAGGTCAGGAAGTCCGTCCTTCCTCATGGGCCTATACAAAGACCTTGGGCAATTCTTGGTGCCCTCAGACGGCGCACTATGACCTCACTCCTGGCTTTCTATTTGTGAGAGATGAAGCTCGCCATATGCTGTAGAGACAAATTCCTCACTCCCTGAGCTCCAGCTGTCCAAGGGGAAGGAATCTCAGGATCGTATGTCTAGTCTGCGAAAAACGCAAATTTCATCTTATAGTGAGAGGTTCCTTCACAAAGTCAGTGAGGTCCGATGTCTCTCAACTAATTCAATTCTAGAAGATGAATGCAAAATCAAGACTTTGTGTGGGACAAAATTAAATGCACATTTCACACACACACACACAAACAAATAAATAACTGTAAAAAAACATATATAATACTACCCTTTCCAATATACAGTATATATATTTTTGTGTGTACATATATATACTGTATATAAAATACAACTATATATAATTTTATATATATTTTATATACAGTACATATATTTACACACAAACACACACACAAAAAAATATATATATATATATATACATACACACACACACATATATATATATATATATACTGTATATACTGTATATATATATATATATAAAAAAATATATATATATATTATATACAATATATATATATATATATATATATATATATTTTATGTACAGTGTGTGTGTGTATATATATATATATATATATATATATATATATATGTTATATACAGTTTCCCTGTGTTCCTGGTGAAAAAAAGCCCTGTGTGTATTTACATATACAGTATATATATATAATTATTTTTTTGTGTGTGTGTATATATATATATATAAAAAATATACACACAAAATATATATACACACAAAAAAATAATTATATATATATATACTGTATATGTAAATACACACAGGGCTTTTTTTCACCAGGAACACAGGGAAACGTAGTCTATTGTTTCTGGGGTCTATTGTTGCAAAGAGGGGGGGGGGGTCTATTGTTGCTGGAAGGATCTATTGTTATTATGGGGGATCTATTGTTCTATTGTTTCTAGGGATCTCTTGATGCTGGGTGGATCTATTGTTGCTGGGGTCTATTGTTGCTAAGGGGGATCTACTGTTCCTTGAGTCCATTGTTGCAAAGAGGGGGGTCTATTGTTGCTGGAGGTATCAATTGTTGCTTGGGGGAGGGGTCTATTGTTGCTGGAGAAATCAATCGTTGCTTGGGGGAGGGGTCTATTGTTGCTGGAGGAATCAATTGTTGCTTGGGGGAGGTGTCTATTGTTGCTGGAGAAATCAATTGTTGCTTGGGGGAGGGGTCTATCGTTCCTGGAGGAATCAATCGTTGCTTGGGGGAGGGGTCTATTGTTGCTGGAGGAATCAATTGTTGCTTGGGGCAGGGGTCTATTGTTGCTGGAGAAATCAATTGTTGCTTGGGGGAGGGGTCTATTGTTCCTGGAGGAATCAATCGTTGCTTGAGGGAGGGGTCTATTGTTGGAGGAATCTATTGTTGCTTGGGGGAGGGGTCTATTGTTGCTGGAGGAAGCTATTGTTGCTTGGGGGAGGGGTCTATTGTTGCTGGGGTATATTGTTGCTAAGGGGGGAGGGTCTATTGTTTCAAAGAGGCGGGCGGGTCTAATGTTTCTGCAGGGAATATGTTGTTGCTGAGGGGATCTATGGTTGCTCTGGGTGATCTGTTGTTGCTCTGGAGGGTTTCCCTCTCCTTTAAAAACCTGTGAAATAAGAAGACAATATTTTGCTGCAATATACAGCTTCAATCCAGAGTTTCCCCAGCAGTAATTTTTTCTCTGCCTCTAGATGTCCTCATTCTGATAGGCATCATTATTTAATCCTCTGAGCCCAGGTTGTTCTGGACCCCCACCCCCAAACAATTGTCAGTTCAGGTCATCATGGCCAATACAGACGGGTTTCTATCCAGGGTGCTCCGACTTCTCCTTTCATGTCCTGTGGTTAGGGATATGTACACAGAACTCTCTGCAAAACCAACATTTGCACAGCAAACAATATTTCTATCCACAGAGTGCAGAGAATCCTCCTGGAGACACCTAAGACTCCATTATTATCATTATACTCGATGTTCCCGGGTGGCCCGCGGTTGCGGTTGTCAAAAGCAGAACAGGGGGGCGCCTTTGTAAACAAGACATTCCCCTATTCTGCCTAGTGACATGTCACTAATCGAATGTTCCCTGTGATCAGGAATAGCGATCAGTACCATGTCACTGGTAGCTCCTTCCCCTAACAGTTAGAATCACTCCCTAGGACACACTTAACCCCTTCAGCGCCACCTAGTGGTTAACCCGTTCACTGCCAGTGTCATTTTCACAGTAATCATTGCATTTTTATAGCACTGATCGCTGTAAAAATGACAATGGTCCCAAAATGGCGCCAAAAGTGTCCGATGTGTCTGCCGCAATATCGCAATCATGTAAAAAATTGCTGATCGCAACCATTACTAGTAAAAAAAAAAATATTATTAAAAATGCCTTAAATCGGGGGCGTGGCCAAGACCGGCATGTGAGAAGACGTGTGTCTCACAGCTCCTCCGCAGCACCTGCTATTGATCCTCTCCCAGCAGCGATCCGACGGATCTAAACGGCTCTCCCGCTGGCTACCGACCCGGTCACCCTCCCGGTCCACCCACCGGCTCTCTGCACCCGCGGAATGACCAAAAAAAAGGAAGATTGGCCGGCGCTAGAAATCCAAGATGGCGCCGGCGCGGCCCAGGCTCTCCGCACACCACGAGGCGCCGACAAGCCCAAGGAAGGGACCAGCAAAAAGGCTGCAAAGTTACAGGGTAAGGAGTACCCGAGGGACATGACCTATTATACCCAAAAGCTGGGGGGCCACCCGGATCAGGATGAAGGGGGGGGTGCGGAGCCGCAGGCCTCTCAGGGACACCTGGATGGGGGGGCCTGGGGAAGTGTTGATCGGGCTGATACAGGGGATCAATCTATGGCATTCCCGGCTGCTGCTAGTGTGGAGACTGGGGACCCTGAGCAAGAGCAACCGACCCTAGCTGAGATACTAAGAGCGGTTCATGTCTGCACCGCGTCAGTGAATACTCTTAAGGAACAGTTTGGGGGCCTCAGAGAAGACGTGTCCCTGCTGAGACAAGATCTACAAAAGATCCGGGAACGCACAACGGCTGTGGAGAGCAGGGTGAGTGAGGTGGAGGACAAGCTGCCCCCAGTTGCTCGTGAGGCACATGCAGCACATCAGCTAGCCAGAGACACTAATGCTAGAGCAGATGACATCGAGAACAGATTACGCCGGAATAATGTACGCATAGTGGGGTTGCCGGAGAAAACGGAGGGCCGGGACCCCACCACCTTTATTGAAAGTTGGCTGGTGGAAGTATTTGGAAAGGAGGCCTTCTCCCCATTTTTTACAGTTGAACGGGCGCACCGCACACCTGGTCGCCCACCGCAGCCTGGCGCACCCCCCAGACCCATCCTGGCCCGTTTACTGCACTATAGGGACAGGGAGGCGGTGCTGAGACATGCCAGGGAGAAGGCCAACGTCCGGGTGAACGGAGTACGGGTGTCCTTCTACCCGGACTTCTCAGCAGAGGTACAGCGTCGGCGAGCCAAATTCTCTGACGTGAAAAGGCGTTTACGTGCACTACAACTACCTTACGCTATGCTCTACCCCGCTAAGTTGAGGGTCACCGCTGACCGGCAGACCCACTTTTTTGAATCGGCCCAGGATGCTGCGGTATGGCTGGATCGCAATGAACAGGCCCTGCGCCACCGAGACAGAGAAGAGGAGGGAGAATGATCCTGCGGAGGCTGTGGTGGGCTCCTTTGCCATGCCTCTTTAGTGCACTGTTTGCGCACCCACGTATGGGGGGATTGATGGATGCCCCCCCCCCCCCCTGATGGAGGTACTCACTCTGTTGCCTACACTCTTACAGTTCCACACAAAAGTGAGTTTCTATCTTTTTCATGTCACCTGTGTATCTGCAATGTTCTGCTGGGAGAAGTTATATTAGGATGTGAACTCTGAGTCATCTTGTGAAGTTGCAAGGAAAATGCGATCTCTCCACATGAAACGTGGAGGAAATGTGCCTTTTGGGGGTCCGCTCCCTGTTGGAGCCGCGGGGTCTGCCCGGTTGGCGGCCTGGACTCGTTTCTTTTCTTTTTTCAGACTAATGTGTTGTTTACAGATTGTAGGCCGGAAGTACGGGTCTGAACCGTTGTCGGCCCGGGCCTTTAGTTCTTTGCAAATTTACCTTCTTCATCGAGAACACTGTTTGACTGCTACTGCACCATGGAACTATGACTGTATATTCCTAATCATGCCCGGGACTCCCAGTACCTGCTTGAAATTGCCATCCCTTGGGGGGGAGCCGCCCCCACTCAGAATGTCTTTGCCAGTTAACCCATGTTTTTTTTTCTCCAATGGCTGAACTGCCCATAATCTCTTGGAATGTGAGGGGCCTAGGCTCCCCACTGAAACGTATGATGGTGTTTACTTGTTTGAAGAAGTATCATCCCATGATCCTGTGTATGCAAGAAACGCATTTAACCACTGAAACACAATGTTGCCTTAAATATGCTTGGGTGGGCAGGGCCTACCATTCTACTCACACCTCGTACTCTAGGGGTGTGAGTGTAATGATACATGCCTCAATTGACTTTCAGGAACTAGATGTGCGGGTAGATGATGAAGGTCGGTTTGTATTCCTGCATTGCCGGGTGGGTAAACTGCACTGTATATTGGCTTGTATTTATATACCCCCGCCGTTTACGGTGGCGGTGCTCCGGCTGTTGCTCGCCTATTTGGAGAGCAGGCCGGACCTGCCGCTACTGATAGTGGGGGATTTTAACTGTTGGCTGAGTCCCTCCGCGGACAGACACCCCGGTTCTGGGGTCTCTGCCACTTCGAGGGAATCTCCGTTGCTAAGACTGCTCAATGAGGTGGGGTGGGTTGATGTGTGGAGGTTAAGGTACCCGCTAGAGAGGCAGTTTTCCTGCTTCTCCAAAACGCACGGGACTCTGTCCAGGATAGACCTGGCAGTGAGTAACTCTGCAATGCTCCCATCCATCTCAGATGTGGTTTATAAGCCCCGTAGTGTCTCAGACCACTCACACTTAGTGACTAGACTAATTATCTCCCCTCCATCTACACTTCCTAGGGCCCCATGGAAGTTTAACGCCTTTTGGCTGAAATTATTCCTGTCACACGAGGAGGTGGAGCGGAGCATGCGGGAGTTTCTTGATAATAGAGAGTTTGCCGAATCCCCAGCTGAGCGGTGGGACGCATTTAAGGCGTATGTGAGGGGGTTACTTATCCGTGAAATTACCAGGGTGAAAAGGGACTCTTCCGGGCTCAGAGAGGACCTTGAAAAACAGGTTGCGGCCCTGGAGGAGACTTTTGTGCAAACCCCGACGGAGGCTGCCAGGGAGGCATGGCAGTCCGCTCAATCAGCATATGAGCGGCTGCTGTCCTCCAAGGCAGAACGGAAACTATTTTTCTCCAGACTGGCTTTCTTTGAAGAGGGCGAAAGTACAGGGCGCATGCTGGCTAGGATAGCCAACTCCCAACAAAGATCTCCCAGTATTGGGGCAATCAAAACTAGGGAGGGCAAGATAGTGAACTCCCCAGACCTGGTTTTGGCAGAGCTAGCACGATTCTATGAGACGTTGTACCTCCCCACGGAGCAGTTTACCCGGACAGACCTACTGACCTACTTACATGACATTGACTTCCCCCGACTGGGACTTGCACAGCGGAGGGCCCTGGACGCCCCCTTTACCTTGGAGGAGCTGCAGGCGGCGTTAGCCGAGTTCCCCAACTGTAAAGCTCCGGGGGCAGATGGCTTGCCCATGGAGATATACAAACACTATGCGGACATCCTCCTCCCAAAACTTTTAACGGTCTTTAACGCAGCAAGGGAGCGACAGATTTTGCCTGCCTCTATGGCTACGGCAAACATCGTGTTAATACTGAAACCCGACAAGGACCCTTTAGACCCGGGCTCCTACAGACCGATATCGCTGCTACAGAGCGATATCAAGCTATTAGCTAAAATGCTAGCGATTAGGCTGAACGGGGTCATCACTAGCCTGGTCCACCCGGACCAAGCGGGCTTCATGCCTAACAAGTCGACGGCTGTCAACTTGCGTAGACTGTTTCTTAATATGCAGTCCCCGGCTGATAATATGGGACAAAGGGCTTTGCTCTCACTGGACGCTATGAAGGCCTTCGATAGCGTCGAGTGGGAATACTTATGGGAGGTCCTCGGGAGGTTCGGGTTTGGAGACGCTTACATTTCCTGGGTCCGGTTGTTATATTATAATCCACAGGCTGCCATCCGGTCGTCTGGGGCGGTGTCGCAGACTTTTTCCCTGGGACGGGGCACGCGGCAGGGATGCCCATTATCGCCTCTACTTTTTGCCCTGGCGATAGAACCCCTAGCAATTAAGATTAGAGCCAGCCCGGAGGTAGTAGGGTTTAGATACGGAGACAAACAAGAGAAAATTATGCTATATGCGGACGACACTATGATTCTGCTTGGAGACGTAGAGGGCTCGCTGAGAGGGGCCATGGCCCTAATAGGAGAGTTTGGTAGATTTTCGGGGCTACAGATAAACTGGACAAAATCCTCACTGATGCTTATCGATAAAGGGGGGGCCCCACCGGCCTCTCTTACGGTGCCTTTGTCTGCCTCATTCAAATACCTGGGTATCCAGGTGACGCCCAGGATATGTGAGTATGGAAGACTGAATGTGTCCCCGCTGCTGCTAAAATTCCGTGACCGCATTAAGACGTGGAATTCGCTCTGCCTGTCAGTTGCAGGTAGGGTGAACCTGATCAAAATGATCCTCATGCCCCAGTTGCTTTATGTGCTGCATAACGCCCCCATAGTGATAACCTTAAAAGTATTTAGAATTGTTAACTCACTGTTTCGCTCGCTCATATGGAAAAACCGCACACCTAGGATTAAATTGGAGCATCTCCAGTGCCCAAAGGATGAAGGAGGGCTCGCCCTGCCCAACCCATGGCTGTACTACATAGCCGCTCAGATGCAGCATTTGATAGGTACAGTCCATACTGGGCAGGAGAGGGAGGGGGAGGGACCCGGCTCCTCAGAACTGGTGATGCTTCACACAGTTGGGGGTGAGTCGGTGACGTCTGCTCTGGAATCACTAGCGTTTGGGAAACCGAATAAACAATACCCGACATATAACCTTATTCAAAAAGTTTGGAACAAGGCTAGGTATCTACAGGGGGTGACAGGATTCACAGACTACAGTCCCATTTGGTCCAATGACTCATACCCGGAACTCGCTAGACTGCAGCATGGGGCACTTTGGAGGAGGTATGGAGTGGTCTATCTGGGGCAGATATTTAGAAACGGGGAACTGCTCTCCTTCGAGACCTTGCAGGGCCTTTTTGGGCTTCCTCAGTCGATGAGGTTCTACTATATGCAACTCAGACATGCAGTGAAGGCCCAGAGTAGAGCCTCAGAGTGGACCCCCTCCCCTACCCCTTTGTTTAACTTGATTGCAAGGGCAGCTAATACCAAGGGGTTTATATCTCAATGCTATATTATGCTGCTACATAGCTTCTTGACCAAACACCCGCTGAAAGTGAGGGCCAAGTGGGAGGGGGAAGTGGGCCCGATGGACGGCGAGCAGTGGGAGGAGGCACTCCGGGTTGTACCAATTTGCTCTCTGAATGTTTCCCACAAGGTGTCGCAACTGTATTTACTACTGAGGGTGTACTACACCCCTCACAGATTGTTTACCATGGGGCTACGACCCACCCCACTATGCACTAGGTGTAAGAGAGATCATGGGGACCTGATTCACCTACTGTGGAGATGCCCGAAGCTCCACACATACTGGAAGGGAGTGGTGGACACCGTGAATAGGGTGTTCCAGGTCTCGCTGCCCACTGACCCAAAACATTGTCTGCTGCTCATACTGGAAGAATTGGAATGGGAAGAGGGTACTAGAGTGGCGGTAATTAGGTCTCTATTCACAGCCCGTAAGCTAATAATGTCTCATTGGATATCGGAGGAAGCCCCTAGTTTGAAAGAATGGATCAATGTAGTGGGGGAAATGCTCAGGAAGGAGAAGGTAATATACCAGCACAGGGGATGCCCTCAGAAATTTGAGAAGCTGTGGGGTGCTTGGCTGGATGTACCGGGACTGGCCCCGGTGGATCTGGTTATGGGCAGGCTCCTGGGCCTGGTCAATTAACCCTGGGGAGTACACCGAGACAGGACCCCTTTAAGGAGAGTGGGGAGATGCATACAATGGGAGGTGGAGGAGAGCATGGTTGGGCTCTGTGAATAATATGTATATGGATGGTGCAGTGGGCAGGTATTTCTCTAATAGAATATGTGACTGATTGTTTTGGATCTTATCTATATATTTGAAATCTCGATGTATGTCTCTTTTTTACCTGTGTCTCAATAAACTTTTTTCTGGATAAAAAAAAAAAAATGCCTTAAATCTATCCCCTATTTTGTAGACGCTATAACTTTTGCGCAAATCAATAATCGCTTATTGCGATTTTTTTTAAACCAAAAATAGGTAGAAGAATACGTATCGGCCTAAACTGAGGATTTTTTATATATATATATATATATATTTTCAGGGATATTTATTATAGCAAAAAGTTAAAAATTGTCGCTCTATTTTTGTTTATAGCGCAAAAAATAAAAACCCGCAGAGGTGATCAAATACCACCAAAAGAAAGCTCTATTTGTGGGAAAAAAAGAACGCCAATTTTGTTTGGGAGCCACGTCGCACGACCGCGCAATTGTCAGTTAACCACTTAACCCCCGGACTATATTGCTGGTCACGTCGCTTTAACTGACAATTGCGCGGTCGTGCGACGTGGTTCCCAAACAAAATTGCCGTCCTTTTTTCCCCACAAATAGAACTTTCTTTGCGCTATAAACAAAAATAGAGCGACAATTTTGAAAAAAATGTATATTTTTCACTTTTTGCTATAATAAATATCCCCAAAAATATATTTAAAAAAAACGTTGTTTTCCTCAGTTTAGGCCGATACGTATTCTTCTACATTTTTTTTGTAAAAAAAAAATAAAAAAATCGCAACAATTATTGATTGGTTTGCACAAAAGTCATAGGGCCAGATTCAGGTACATCTGCGCATTATTGGACCGGCGTAGCGCACCGCCTTTACGTTAGACTTGTGCAATGTAGCCGCGCAATCACCCTATTCTCGTCGCTTTTACGTAGAAATTAGCGCCTGCGCAACGTTATTTCTGAGGCGCAAGGCGGAGTAATACAAATTGGGAAGGACGTGGGCGTGTTACATTGAAATGAGCCGTGACCCCATGCAAATGAAGGGCCGGCCGGCTCGCGCATGCGCGCTTGAAGCAGACCATGTCAGCACCTCTGTGCGCATGCTCACAACTCGGGAACGGCGCAATCAGTGAAATTGGAAATGGACTAGGGCAAAATTATGAACTACGCAGACAGCATAAATAGACAGAGACAAACGCACTTCCATTGCAAAAGTACATCCCTTTGTATCCCTCCCTATACAGCAAGGTGCTTTTGTTCTGTTGTTAGTTGCGTTGTGATTTGTATTTGTCAGATTTGTGTACTGTGTGATCTTGTGTTTGTTAGAAGATATTTGAAAGTGATTTTTGCTGAGTGTTTGTGAGAATTTTTGTTTGATAGTTTTCTGTTTGTTTGTTTTCTTGCTTGATTGGTCATGCTTGTTTTTGTGAGTGATTTTTGTTGACTGGGAGTGTTTTTTTTTCAGTATGACTGAGAGGAAGAGAAAATTAAATTTTTCTTTGAGGGAGAAACAAATTGTTGCCCGGGCCATTTCCGACTATGGGCGTTTCCTCCACGGCCCGGACAGTGCCAACACCACCCCGGCCAGGAGGAGAGAGATTTTGGACATGATTACTGACCAGGTGAATTCAGCGGGGGAGGGGGAGACACGGAACCGGTCTGGGATTGAGAAAAAGATAAATGACCTCCGGCGTCTGGTCAAAAAGAAGCTGGCCAAAATGCTTACCCATGCCAGGGCCACAGGAGGGGGCCCACCATGCCATGTAAGGCTGACAGCGGTGGAGCGTGCGGTGGCCCAGACCTTTCATAGGCAAGAAGTGGAGGGCCTGCCCGGCTATGACTCAAGTCATGAAGGCGTGATGCCAGGTAAGGTTTTTTTTTCTATCAGGTGTGTAGCATGTGTGGGGGAGGGGGTGAAAGGGAATATGTGGCAAGTGTGTGGATCCTCCAACCTGTGAATGTTTTGTGTCATCCACAGATGTGCAGGAGGGTGCTGGGCCATCTGGCCTGACCGCACCATCCCCAGGACAGCAGCCTAATGAGGCCCCCCCGACAAGGCCGGAGTCCGCGGAGGAGGTTGAAGAGGAGGAGGTTGAGGAGGAGGAGTTTGAGGAGGAGGAGGAGTCCATGTCAGGCGCTGGACTCTTGTTTTTGGATGACTCTTCCCCTCTGGCTGGCAGCAGCCAGCCCTCCCTAAGGGGGAGCCCCCCCACCCTCCTCCCCCAACATGGCTCCCCTGCCAAGGGCCTCCGCTTCTCCCCGGCCATAAGCATCAGCTGGAGGCAGGAAGGCAACCCAGAAGACCAGGGGGGTGGCCGATCTCCTGCCCGCCACTCTGAGAAGGGACCAGTTCCTCCAGACCCGCCATCTGGGCCAGGTCAGCCAGACATTGGTGCGGATGGAGGAGAGCCTGTCCTCCATTAAGGATACGTTTGGGAACCTGGACTGCCACTCTCGGGCTTTCAGAAACTGCCTTAACGACCTGCAGACTACATCAGCAGGAGTTGGGCAGGATGTGAGGGCCCTTACCCAGGCTATCCAGGCCAACACGGCAACACTACGTGCTGCCCTGGACAGAATAGCCGTGGCCTTGGAGGGCAGGCCGCCAGGTGGGCAGAGACCAGGGGCTGCTCCTCCTTCCCTGGTTTACCCCCTCCCCCATGAGTCTCCCTAGAGGAGCCGGGCTGTGGCCGGGGGCGCCCCAGGCGTGGCTCACGTCAAGGGTACTAATTTGTTTTTCCCCTTTTTTTGGGCCTTTTTTTTTTCCTGGTAATTTTTTGATTTTGCTGGGGGTTTTTTTCTGGGTTGTGAATGCTGTTTGAATGTGGGGGTGACATTCCTGCTGGAAAAGGGGTGTCACCCTCAATTTTGGTGGAGAAGGGTTCCCCAGGACCAGGGAGAAGTGATCCCCAGGTCCGTGTGAATGGTGTATGAATGTACAGTGACATAATTGCATGGCGTTGCTGCTCACAAGTCCTGCATGGTGGACTGGTGCCAATCCAATTTGATGTGGATGTGGGGTGTGTGTGCTAGGGACCACAGTGTTGTGCATGCATGCATTCTCATTGTGCCATGATTAATGTGTGTGTTTAACGTGCAAAGATGCATAATGTGAGCTGGCTCCTGGCTGCTCTTCCCTCAGAAGACGGGGTAACCTCGGTTAGGGGGGGATTGTCTGGTTGGGGGGTCAGGTCATCACGTAGGTCAATCTGCAGGCCCTTTCTTTCTGCGAAGTTGTGCAGCATGCAACAGGCATCGATGATCTGGCACACAAAGTTTGGGGAATACAAGAGGGTACCCCCAGACTTATCCAGGCATCGGAAACGTGACTTCAGGAGGCCAAAGGTGTGCTCCACCACTGCACGTGTTTGGGCGTGGGCTTGATTGTATCTTTCCTCTCCTGGGGTTTGGGGGTTCCGGATAGGAGTCATGAAATGGGGTCCCAGTGGATATGCAGAGTCACCTGTAAGGGAAAAGACAGGAGGATGTTAGTCATGCATGTGCCCCTTGTGATGTGTGCATCATGGGGGGGGGTACAGTCATGCCTGCCACCCATGTCACTCACCAACCAGCCAGGTGTCCCCATACACGTTCTGATCGAATTCCATTCGGATGGGGCTCTGATTGTATATGTAGCTGTCATGGCTGGACCCTGGGTGTTTGGCACGGACGTGCCATATGAGGCCTTGGGCATCGACTATCACCTGTACGTTGATGAAATGCCAATACTTCCGATTGCGGTACATGTGCTCTGTCTCCTGGGGGGGCTGGAGTGCCACATGTGTGCAATCAATGGCCCCCACAGTGCGTGGGAATCTGGCAATTCTGTAGAAATCTGTCATTGCCTTCAGCAGCAGCTCCTCAGTGGTGGGTTTGATGATTTGGTTGGCCATGCGTCTGAGGATTGCTGGGATAACCTGGTGCACACATCTGCTCACGGAGGATTGTGACATCCCAGCCACCACTCCACTTGTACGCTGAAAAGAGCCACTGGCAAGGAAATGGAGTGTTGCCATGACCTTGACCAGTGGCTGCACTGCATGTGAGCGTTGTGTTCGGCTGGTGATGTCCTCCTGCGGGGTTGTGGTTAATTCCAGGATGGCATGAGGGGGGAATCTGAAGATGCGAAACACCTCAGAATCACTCATGCCAAAGAGGTCTATGCGTGTGCGCTATATCCTCTCCCGTGCCATCCTCCGTGCCCTCCTCCTTCTTTGCTCATCTAAAGTCAGTAGTATAGCTATGTGCGACGATGCCCCTGGCATGTTGGCATACAGATTGTTGGGCAACACGTGTGACTGCTGAGCTCCTCACTAACAGTGTTGCTTTATCTGACATGTAGATGATTTTTCTCTTTTTAGAGCAGCTTTTTTCAGCTCTAATTTTAGACAGGACATTTTGCTGTTGCGCAAACTGCGTAGCCTGCGCTGCCCCAACGTTCTTTTGTCGATCCCCGTAAGTCCCTCATTAGCATATTTGACTAGCTAATCAATGAAACGAACGAAATTACGCTGGACAAAAAAAAGTAGATTTCTTGCGTATCTCGTTCTAGGGATGCCGTGCATCGAAACGCACGCGCACATTTAGACTTACGCCGCGCATCTCCTGTTACGCAGGCTTAATCGCTCTGTGAATCTGGCCCATAGCGTTTACAAAATAGGGGATAGTTTTATGGCATTTTTATTTTTATTTTTTTACTAGTAATGGCGGCGATCAGCGATTTTTATCGGTACTGCGACATTATGGCGGACACATCGGACACTTTTGACACATTTTTGGGACCATTGGCATTTTTATAGCGATCAGTGCTATAAAAATGCATTGATTACTATAAAAATGCCACTGGCAGGGAAGGGGTTAACACTAGGGGGGCGAGGAAGGGGTTAATTATGTTCCCTGGGTGTGTTCTAACTGAGCGGGGGGGGGGGGGGGGGGGTGGACTGACTGAGGGAAATTACTGATCTTCCGTTCATATATTGTATGTGACCATACAATCAGGCATTTCTCTCCCTGACAGGACCGGGAGCTGTGTGTTTACACACACAGCTCCCGGTCCTCGCTCTGTAACGAGTGATCGCGAACGGGAGTCAGGGATGAGCGGGGGGCGGCCGCTGCGAGAGCCGACATAGAGCTACGGGCTCTCGCACAGGGGAGCCGACCTGCCGCCATAGTACTGCGGTGGCTGGTCAGCAAGTAGTTAAAGCGACGCAGTGCCGAATCGCAAAAACTGCTCTGGTCTTTGGCCAGCCAAATGGTCCAGGGGCTGAAGTGGAAGTGGTCCAGTAAGGCACTTGAATACAACCCATCAGCAACCTAATTAGAGTGTAAGCTCTTATGGTGCAGAGGCTGAAATGAATGGTGCATTCAAGGCAGCCATCAGGGGGTATAGGAAGTACACATGTAAGGGGCCCGGTGGTCCCCAACGGCCCGGATGGCATCCCCCTTTTTTTTTTGTTCATCAGCATCCAAAGCCCCCTGACCTCTAAGGGGCCCGGTGGCCCCCATGCATCCCCCCTTTTTTTTTTCCATCAGCACCCAAAGCCCCCCCGACCTCTAAGGGGCCCGTGGTCCCCAGGGCCCCCGGGTGGCATTCTCCTTTTTTTTTCCCTCGGCACTCATACCCCCCGACCTCTAAGGGGCCCATAGTCCCCAGGGCCCCCGGGTGGCATCCTCCTTTTTTTTTCCGTCAGCACCCATACCCCCCGACCTCTAAGGTGCCCGGTGGTCCCCAGGGCCCCGAATGGCATCCCCCCCTTTTTTTAATTTTTTTTTCGTCGGCACCCAAAGCCCCCCCAGCTTCTTCATTTGCGGCGGCTCCCGCCGCTTCTCAACTTGGATCACCCACGCGGTTCTCAACTCTTGCGACCCTCCTCCCCACCGCTTCTCAATTTGCGGCAGCAGCGCCCCCCCCCCCCCGGTTCTCTGCTCCAGGGGGCCCATGCCTGAAGCTGTGTAAGGGGCCCCAACCAAAATTCCTGATGGCGGTCCTGGGTGCATTCTTCTCTGTATAACATTGTGGATTATGTAAGAGTTTTATGCATGAATAAAGCCAAAAGCTAAAAAAATAAAAAATAAATAAAGTAATGCCACCCATTTGTGTGATTATGAAATGAAGATGTTGCGGTATCAGCGGATAGGGGCCGGTATCACTGGAGAATGATTCATGTAAAAGGCCGTGTACACACGGCAGAGAACCTCGACGGGCAGAACACATCGTTCCGCCCGTCGAGGTTCTCTGCCGGCCGTCAGATTCGGCGACCCGCCCGTCGGGAAAGGCAACTAGCCATTCATCCCGATGGGCCGCCGAGCGAATAGAGAACCTGCTCTCTATTTGCTCGACGGGTTACCCGACGGGCGGGGCTCGCCGAGAGCGTACACACGGCCGAGGTTCTCGGCAGAATGCGGCTCCCAGCAAGGTTCTCGCTGGTTTCTGCCGAGGACCTCGGCCGTGTGTACGCCGCCATAGTCCTGTTTCTCCATCATCATGTTGTATGACACGGATACATAGATGACGAAGCTGGAAAAGTCCGGCTTTGCTCCAGAGACACGGAAAACAAATCCCTCACCCGGATAACCGTGACCAATTCCTGACCCGAAACGAGGTTCTCAGTGCAACTGCTTGGGTCACAACACTCCCAATTCCACCCTTTAGAGATCGGAAATTCAAATAAAGCCCCGTACCATTATGCAGGTTAAGGACCTTGGCCCTTTTTGCGATTAGGCACTGCGTCGCTTTAACTGACAATTGTGCGCTCGTGCGACGTGGCTCCCAAACAAAATTGGCGTCCTTTTTTTCCCCACAAATAGAGCTTTCTTTTGGTGGTATTTCATCAACTCTGCGTTTTTTTTTTTTTGCGCTATAAACAAAAATAGCGACCATTTAAAAAAATATATATTGTGGCCCGGATTCACATACTTCGGCGCATATTTATGCCGCCGTAGCGCATCGTCTTTACGCTGCGCCGGCGCTGCGCAGAGAGACAAGCATGGAATTCACAAAGCCATACTCCCAACGTTGCACCAGCATGGCGTATATTTCGTCGGCGTAAGCCGGCATAGGTGGAAGTGGGCGTGAGCCATGCTAATGAGGCGTGACCCCATGCAAATGATGGGCCGAGTGGCAGACAAGTACTTAAAATGAACGGCGCATGCGCCGTCCCGTGGACGTGTCCCAGTGCCCATGCTCACAATCACGTCGGAACAACTGTCTACGTTGTGAACGTAACCTACGCCCAGCCCTATTCACGTACAACGTAAACTACGTAAAATTCGACGGCATTCGTTCCCTGGTCCATACCTTTGCATAAGTTGCGCCTCCAATATGGGGAATAACTTTACGCCAGACGTACAACTTATGCAAATCGCGTATATTATGCGCCGGCGCAAGTACGTTTGTGAATCGCCGTATTTGCCTCATTTGCATATTTGAATCAGAAATCAATGGGAGCGCCAAATGCGCCCAGCGTAACTATGCGCCCACTCTACGCCGGCGTAGGAAAGTTACGTCGGTGGGATGAAGCCTATTTTTCGACGTATCTTGGTTTGTGGGTCGGCGCACAGATACGACGGCGCATATTTGTACTTACGTCGGTGTATCTGGAGATACGTCGGCGTAAGTGCTTTGTGCATCCTGGCCATATTTTTTACTTTTTGCCATAATAAATATCCCCCAAAAAAGATATAATTTTTTTTTTTCCCTCAGTTTAGGCAGATACATATTCTTTTACATATTTTTGGTAAAAAAAAACAAAAAAAATGCAATAAGCGTTTATTGATTGATTTGCGCAAAATTTATAGCATTTACAAAATAGGGGATAGTTTTATGCTATTTTTATTAACATTTTCATTTTCACAGCGAAAAGTGCTATAAAAATGCACTGATTACTGTGAAAATGACAAATGCAGTTTAGGAGTTAAACACTAGGTGGCGCTGTAGGGGTTAAGTGTGGCCTCATGTGTGTTTATTACTGTAGGGGGGCGTGGCTAGACGTGTGACGTCATTGATAGTCGTTCACTATGACAGGGAACAGGCGATCGGTGACATTGCCACAGTGAAGAACGGGGAAGGTGTGTTTACACTCACATCTCCCCATTCTTCAGCTCCTGTGACCCGATCGGGTCCTGCGGCCGCGGTCATGGAACTCTTCCTCCTCATGAAGCTTGCCCCCATTATCTTAGCCGTTTGGGCTGGGGGTTAGTCAACGTGCTCACCCCCTCCCTTGCGACTACATCCCTGTCTCCCCGCAGGGATGTAGTCCCAAAGGGAGGGGACGAGCACGCTGACTAACCCCCAGTCAGAGCAGGTAGAAAATAAAAAAACGTACCTTTACAACCCCTTTAATTGTAAAAAAAAAGAAAAGAAGAAAATAGCCCCAGTTTCTCATCATGAAAGCCCATGAAAGTTTGAGGCCCATCATACCGCCATACTGGCCATTTAACTATTATACATACACTATATTACCAAAAGTATTGGGACGCCTGCCTTTACACTTATATCAACCTTAACCACTTCAGGCCCGCGCTACCGTCGGATGACGGCAACAGTGCGGGCCTGAATATCCAACATGCCGTCATTTGACGGCATGTCATTCTGGCGTTCCCAGCGCGCGCTGTAGTGCACGCTGCGGGGAAGCCCTGTGTTGTCCGTGTCCCTTGGACACGGCCAATCACAGATCGCGGCAAGCTGCCAATCAGAGTGGCTGTTTGCGATGCGATCTGTGGGCGAATGAGAGATGATCTCTCATAGATCATCTCTCATTGCCGTTTTACACAGAGACAGCGTCCTGTCTCTGGAGGGGAGGAGCCCGATCTGTGTTCCTTCCTACATAGGGACACAGATCGGTCACCCCCCCAGTCACCCCCCCCTCCCCCCACAGTTAGAACACACCTAGCATACACATTTAACCCCTTCCTCACCCCCTAGTGTTAACCCCTTCAATGCCAGTCACATTTATACTGTAATTAGTGCATATTTATAGCACTGATCGCAGTATAAATGTGAATGGCGCCAAAAATGTGTCAAAAGTGTCCGATGTGTCCGCCATAACGTCGCAGTCCCAATAAAAATCGCAGATCGCCGCCATTTCTACTAAAAAAATAAATAATAAAAAATAATAATTCTCTCCCCTATTTTGTAAGCGCTATAACTTTTGCGCAAACCAGTCGCTTATTGCGATTTTTTATTTTTTTTTACCAAAAATATGTAGAAGAATATGTATCGCCCTAAACTGAGAAAAAAAATGTGTTTTTTTTTTAATTGGGATATTTATTATAGCAACAAGTAAAAAATATTGTATTTTTCTTCAAAATTGTCGCTCTTTTTTGTTTATAGCGCAAAAAATAAAAATCGCACAGGTGATCAATTACCACCAAAAGAAAGCTCTACTTGTGGGGGAAAAAGGACGTAAATTTTGTTTGGGAGCCACGTTGCACGACCGCGCAATTGTGAGTTAAAGCGACGCAGTGCCGAAAGCTGAAATTTTACCTGGGCAGGAGGGGGGTGTAAGTGCCCAGTATGCAAGTGGTTAAAGGATCACTAAAGGAATTTTTTTTTTTTTTAGCTAAATAGCTTCCTTTACCTTACTGCAGTACTGGTTTCATGTCCTTATTGTTCGTTTTTGCTTTGAATTTGCTGTAATCCTGCTCTGATCTCCACACTTCCTGCTTGTCTGTTCCCTTATAACCACAGTGCTGGGAGCTTTCTTACGATGGTCTAAGCCATGGGTCTTCAAACTACGGCCCTCCAGGTGTTCAGGAACTACAATTCCCATCATGCCTAGTCATGTCTGTGAATGTCAGAGTTTTACAATGCCTCATGGGAAGTGTAGTTCCGCAACAGCTGGAGGGCCGTAGTTTGAGGATCCCTGGTCTAAGCTTGCGGACAAAACCCCTGTTTTTAACGCACATTGTTAGACAGGTTAATTGGTTGTTCTGCTAGCTGGTCGGTAAGTAGGCTTGGTTATTCCCTGGGCATTCCCCAGGTTCTTGTTGTTTTCTAAGCTGTCATTACTGTGTGTCTAAAACTTCCCAGAACCAATCAGATTAATTTTAAAAACAAAACACTGCCCTGAATTTGTTTGTTTTTGTTCTGTGTGTCTCTTTCTACTTCACAGAAACATGAAACCAGTTCAAAAGTGAAACTAACCTGCAGGCACATTATATGATTGATTTTTATCTATTTTTAATCATTTTGAAAAGGAATCAGTTAACTTGTATGTCTCTATACCCTGTAAACAGTCATTTCAGTAAAAAAAAGTTTTTCCTTTAGTGACCCTTTAATGGAATCCCAGTTAGTAGGGTTCAATATTGAGTTGGCCCACCCTTTACAGCTATAACAGCTTCAACTCTTCTGGGAAGGCCGTCCACATGGTTTAGGAGTGTCTATGGGAATGTTTGACCATTCTTCCAGAAGAGCATTGGTGAGGTCAGGCACTGATGTTGGACAAGAAGGCCTGGCTTGCAGTCTCCACTCCAATTGTTCCCAAAAGGTGTTCTATTGGGTTGAGGTGAGGCCAGTCAAGTTCCTCCACTCCAAACTCGCTCATCTATGTCTTTATGGACCTTGCTTTGTGGACATTCGGTTGAGGGGGGATTATAGTGTGGGGGGTTGCTTTTTCAGAGGTTGGGATTGGGCTCTTAGTTCCAGTGAAGGGAACTCTTAAGACGTCAGCATACCAGGACATTTTGGACAACTTCATGCTCTCAACTTTGTGGGAACAGTTTGGGAGTGGCCCCCTTCCTGTTCCAACATGACTGCACACCAGTGCACAAAGTGAGGTCCATAAAGACATGGATCAGTGAGTTTGGGGTGGAGGAAATTGACTGGTCTGCACAGAATCATGACCTCAGCCCAATAGAAAACCATTTGATGAATTAGAGAGGTGACTGCGAGCCAGGCCTTCACATCACTGCCTGAACTAACAAATGCGCTTCCGGTAGAATGGTCAAACATTCCCATAGACCAGTGGTTTTCAACCTGGGGGTCGGGACCCCCTCGGGGGTCAAATGACAATTTGCCAGGGGTCACGAATCCTGGACTGTTCCTGAAGCCCACCGCTCTCCTAGTCTTTTTACAGCAGCCCAGCAGGGCTGTCCCTGGAGCCTGTGGCCGCCCACTCAGCCTCTTCACAGCCACCCACTCAGCCCCTCCACAGCCACCCACTCAGTTCATGGCATGGCTGGGGGGCAGAGACTAGAGGTCAGCTGACTGGTAAAGAATGAAGTGGGAGTGCCTGGAGGAGACCCTATCTCCTGATTTCGGCATAGGTGTCACTGCTGCGAGACATCACAAAGTCGGAGACACTACCTGTGATTATAGTTGCCATTAAACAACAAGAAAGACAGCTAGAGAGAGTGATGGGATTTTTTTTTAGGATAGAGAGATAAAAGAGAAAGGAGAACCAAGAGAAAACGTAGTACATCCTAAAATGTAGCATGATGGGATTTAATACCGGATGAGTGGAAGAGACTTAGGATGCGCTAAATGTCCGTGGGTTAGAGGCACAAATTACTTGTCTTGCCTTGGGTGCCGACAACCCACGCTACAAACTAATTTTACTGTTGGGGGTCCCCACAGCTTGGGAAATGTTATCAAGGGGTCACGGCACTAGAAGGTTGAAAACCACTGCCAAAGACACACTCCTAAACCTTGTGGACAGCCTTCCCAGAAGGTTTGAAGCTGTAAAGGGTGGGCCAACCCGATATTGAACCCTACAGACTAAGACTGGGATGCCATTTAATTTCATGTGCGTGTAAAGGCAGGCGTCCCAATACTTTTGGTAATATATTGTAGCCGTTATAGGATTACACGTCCCCATGTGACACCACAGATAATTTTTAAAGAGTTCAACTGTGCCCCAACATGGACCCATAGCAACACTATAAAACTATATTGCTAATTTACAACAAAATACAATTCTGGTACTTTACCATAAAATTCCATCATAGCTCTACACCCATCATATCACTTTATTGCAAATTTTTATTGCACCATACAGAGAAATGTTATAGCATTACAAAGTAGCATGTGACACCACGTTCACGGGTCATCATTATGCAACAAAACATAACCATGACAGTACACGTGCCAACAGAAACAATTTCTAGCTTCCCACCCAAAAAAAATCTATCATAATTCCCAATGGACCTATTATACTACCAGATTGTTAATTTAACCCCCATAAAGTGTAATGGTAAGTTCCCAGAGCCCTATATGACACTCCTTCAATGTATACTATTAAAGATTTGTTACAACAAAAGTCCACCAATTTGTTTAACCACCCCTGAAAGTATAATTGGGAGATCCTAGAGCCCTATAAGACACATTCTCCAATGTATCCTATTAAAAAGTCCAACTGGGCCCCATTGTGGACCCATGGCAGCACCATATAATTATAGCACCCCACCATAAAATCCCATCATAACACCAAAAAGAGAAAATTTGAGATCACAAGGCACCATATGACATCCATCATAACTCCCAATGGACCTATTATACTACCAGATTGTTAATTTAACCCCCATAAAGTGTAATTGTGAGATCCCAGAGCCCTATATGACACGCCTTCAATGTATACTATTAAAGAGTTGTTACAACAAAAGTCCACCAATTTGTTTAACCACCCCTGAAAGTATACATGGGAGATCCTAGAGCCCTATAAGACACATTCTCCAATGTATCCTAATAAATAGTCCAACTGGGCCCAATTGCGGACCCATGGCAGCACCATATAATTCTAGCACTCCACCATAAAATCCCATCATACCACCAAAAAGAGCAAAGTTGGGATCACAAGGCCCCATATGACATCACATTCAAGGTATATTATTTTGTAGTGAAACTGAGCCCCACCATGGACCCATGGCAGTACCATATATAGCATCAGATCCATCAAATGACCATATTGCTTGTTTAACTACTTTACAGAACAATTATAGCATCACAAAGCCACATATGACACCATATTCAAGGTATGTCTTTATGAACCCCAACTGTGCCACAACAGTAAAATAAAGCCATGTTACAACAAAAGTACACCAAATTGTTTATTTAAACCCCTTGAGGTATTATTGGGAGGTACTAGAGCCCTCTAACACACCCCCTCCAACGTATCTTATTAAATATTCCAACTGGGCACCTGAGATTCCCGGCTGACTTTTTCCTATCAGAAAATCCGGCCGTGTAGCAGAAAATGGCAATTTTTGGCCGTTTTCCTGTGCAGAAAAACTCAGATGGGGAAAAACTCCCGAGGATTTCCGAGGAAAAGCTCTCATCGGACCGATCATCTGTACGGGGGAAAAGTAGAGAGCAGGTTCTCGGTTTTCCCTCTCGGGATTTCCGACTGACCTTTTCCCTTCGGGAATCCCGGCCGTGTGTACTAGGCATAAGAAATAGAAGGGTCCAACCTTTGCAGACGTGGTCACCCATGGCCACCCATGGTCACTGTAATGGTCAGGGGTTAACGCCGTTTACGATATTCCATTCCACCAACCCACGACAGCTTATTGACACTCCACAATCCAGCAGGCAGGACCCATAAGAATTCCCCAGACAAACGAGACACACAGCTCTGTTCTCTGGTTCCAAACGGATAGATACTTTAATGGTAAACTCAGGCTCTTATATACACCAAAAAGCATGCTGCAGTATTTAAAGGGACAATGACACACTCTACCCACAACATCATACAATGGGTACTAACGAGCCTCCAATACACATTATCTTGGGTAGACTTTCTGGCAACAGGTCTGACACAATCCACATGAGCTAATCAAGACTCCGGCTCTTCTCATCTTAATACAATACGCATTCCTTTAGTAAACATAAGTCAGACATCTGACCTTTGTGCCAATTCACATTCCACATCTATCATCAATAGAAATTCACACAAAACAGTGTTAATTATCATCACACAATGAACTAAGGTTAATTTACATGACAGTAGCAGACTTAATTACCCCCTTAACAGACTATGTTCCACATTGAACGAGTTGCTCTATTAACCGGTTGTAATTAGTTCTTCTAGACATTCTTGAATATATTGTGAGTTATCATTACTGTTCCATCTTATGTAATCCAAGATATCATTTCTCAGTCATCCTATGCCCCTAGTGGACATAGGATGACCCTAGACACAATAGTCAATGGTGAAGCTGACACAGGAGTACCCCGCATCCTTCAAGAGCCTCTGGGTCCCACGGGCCATACCGTTACAGTCACTCAGAAGGAAAGTATTCTAACACAACATCTCACATATCTACAGAACAACAGAATTTGCAAAGAAGATTCGAAGATCCCTGTAGAGTATAAAACTGCTCAACAAATCTCAAAGTTTACTTTAAGGATAAACAGTATAAGGTTTCCTATTCAGAGAATAAATTGCATGCTCACCCTGTGGGGCATGTACCTGACCGTACTGTCACTGGTCGAATCAGATAATGTCTCTGGTTGGTCGTTCGCACTCCTTGTCTGATCCATCTGAAAAACCCAACTGCATCTTCATTCAGACTTTTATATGAATGGTGTTGTGTTCATCGCGTGATGCCGAAAAACAAAATGCGTGTCACCTGATGTCAACAGCGTTTCTGTTCCAACCAACAAACGATGAATGGAAGGTTGACTCATCAGAACTCTGCTGTTGCTGCATTGGATGGCTGCTGACTCATTACTACACAATGCCTCAGAGTGGGGACGATCGATTATGTAACCCACATGCACCACAATCCAATCCTAGTATCCGCCACATATCTTACCCCTGTTTTTAAATTCCACCTCAATTGTCATTTAAAGTTACAGTTGTTTCTTTGTGGTCTGGAATGTTGACAGATACTCGCCTCTGTTAAATTCAGTTTTTTTAATAAAGGCCTTGTTCACATGTATGATACTCTCTGAAGTGCGACCTGCATTTGGATCGCTCTTTTGAGAGCATATAACAGGCAGTGAGAAGTGTTGCATCCAGTGGCGGCTGGTGTTTTTTTTGGGGGGGCGGCAAACAACCACCCCTCCGGTCGGCCGTGTCCGATCTCCTCCTAGGCGTCCAATAGGATTGCCTGTCCTTTCAGTCAATTAGGTGACTGGTCTTAGGACCCACTTCCTGATTGACTGGAGGATCAGTGTGACAATAGTGAATATTCATTTGCTATTGTCAGACAACTGGGTGGGCTCAGGGCGCAGTGCTCTGCGCCTCGAGCCCACCCTTTTTTGAAGCCTATGAGAGCCTCTGGCTCTAATCATGTGTTTTAAAAGACACCCCCCCCCGCCCATTGGAGTCCATGCGTCCGGCGCCCTGCATGTAGATTAGGGGGCCAGACGCATGAGTAAGGGGGGCGTCACCCATGCTCCCCTATTGGATGGACCTCCACTGGTTGAAACACCTCCTCACAGCGTCCTTTAACCCTTTGGACCCTGCACAAGTGCCCCCAATCACGTTAATTGCACATGGCTGCAGAGCGGTCCCATTCACTTGGTAGGGCCCGAGTGGTATAATTTCTGCTAGGGGTTCAATGATACCCTTTTTTTTATCAGCTAGTACAAGTCCTGATATTTTAGGTCAAGTACTCGCTGATACCGAGTGCCGATACTTTATGGTGCGATTTGAGCCCATACAAAATGAATGAGCAGAAATTGCACTGCTGTCAGAATCGCATGGGTTTTCCCCACCACCCAGGGTTGTCATAATGATTTTGAGGATATGTTCACACAGGAACAGTATGGGGAACCTCCCTGCATGACAGGTTCCACCAGCTCCGGCTTTCATTCGACTGTTGACATCTGCGGCTTGGGCTCTTCCTGCCTCTCCAATGGCTTTGTTTTACCCAGCCTCAGCGGCTCTCTCTCTCCCCAGCCTCCAGCGGTTCTTTCCCCCAAGCCTCCAGCAGCACACTCTCCCCAGTCTCCAGTGGCTCTCTCCCCAGGCTCCAGCAGCTCATTTCCCCTAAGCCTCCAGGAGCTCACTCTCCCCAGTCTCCAGCGGTTCTCTCCCCCCAGCCTCCAGTGGATCTTTTCCTCAAGCCTCCAGCAGCACAATCTCCTTAGCCTTTAGCGGCTCTCTCCCCCCAGCCTCCAGCGTCTCTCTCTCCCCTCAGCCTCCAGCGTCTCTCTCTCCACCCAGCCTCCAGTGGCTCTTTCCCCGAGCCTCCAGTGGATCTTTCCCCCCAGCCTCCAGTGGATCTTTCCCCCCAGCCTCCAGCAGCACAATCTCCTTAGCCTTCAGCGGCTCTCTCCCCCCAGCCTTCAGCGTCTCTCTCTCCCCTCAGCCTCCAGCGTCTCTCTCTCCCCCCAGCCTCTAGTGGCTCTCTCCCCCGAGGCTCCAGTGGATCTTTCCCCCCAGCCTCCAGTGGATCCTTCCCCCCAGCCTTTAGCAGCACACTCTCCTTGTGGCTTCAGTGGCTCTCTCCCCCCCAGTCTCCAGCGCCTCTCTCCCCCCAGCCTCCAGTGGCTCTTTCCCCCCAGCCTCCAGCAGCACACTCTCTCCAGCCTCCAGCGCCTCTCTCCCCCAGTCTCTAGTTGCTCTCTCTCGCCCCAGCCTCCAGTGCTTCTCTCCCCCCAGCCTCTAGTGGCTCTTTCTCTCCCCAGCCTCCAGCGGCTCTCCCCCCAGCCTCCAGTGGCTCTATCACCAGCCTCCATCAGCTCTCTTCATGCAACACTGCACAACATTTTTTTTTTTTTTTTTCACATAAACAGAGCTTTTTTTTGGTGGTATTTAATCACCACTGGGTTTTTTCTTTTTTGTTAAATAAATGAATAAAGATCGAAATGTTTGACAAAAACCCACCCTTTTCATAGTTTGCTACAAAATTTTGGTAACAGGTATTTTTCTCATTCACTAATGCAACACTGATGGGCAGTAATAGGCTGCACTGATGAGGTGCGCCTCATCTATGGGGAATAACTTTACGCCGAACGTAAAACGTACGCAAACTTAAAACATGCGCCGGGCGCAAGTACATTCGTGAATCGCCGTATTTCCCTCATTTGCATATTTGAATAGAACATTTATGGGAGCGCCACATGCGTCCAGCGTAAATATGCGCCCACTCTACGCCGGCGTAGGCAAGTTACTTCGGTGGGATGAAGTCTGTTTTTAGGCGTATCTTAGCTTGAGGGTACGGCGCACAGATACGCCGGCGCATATTTGTACTTACGAGGCGTATCTGGAGATACGCCGGCGCAAGTGCTTTGTGAATCCGGGCCTTTGTCTCTAGTACATTTGGGCTTAGCCTTGCATTTCTAAATTCAGGAGAATAACATCTGCCTTTACCTTTTCTCTAGTACATTTTGTCCCAATCTTTCTCATTAAAAAGTCGTGCTGTTGATCAATGTTACACTGCTGTGTTGTCTGCATTCCCCTAATTTTAAAACGAGAGCTAGAAATATACAGAAAGCCTCAGCAAACTACTGGAAAATTCCTACCTGCTAGTCAAAGTGACTCTATTAACATTTGATCAAAAAGTTGTCACTGTAAAAAAAAGCCTTTTTAAAAAACTGAAATGAATCAGATTAGAGTTCATTTAAACTAAGGTAATTGTGAATAAAAGAAAAATAATTCCACAGCCAAATACATTCACTGTGACTGCCCATGAAAATGATACAGTTTTATTATGCCCAGTGCCCTCAAAGCCACCCACTTAAGCCCCGAGCCTCTTTCTGAGATTTGGTGTTTACAAGTTAAAACAGTTTTTTTTTTTGCTCGAAAATTACTTAGAACCCCCAAAAATGATATATTTTTTTCTAACACCATAGAGAATAAAATGGCGGTCATTGCAATACTTTTTGTCACACCATATTTGCGCAGCGGTCTTACAAACGCAGTTTTTTGGGGGAAAAAAAATGTTTTAATTAAAAAATTAGACAACAGTAAAGTTAGCCCAATTTTTTTCTATTGTGAAAGATAATGTCACGCCAAGTAAATTGATACCCAACGTGTCACGCTTCATAGTTGCGCCCGCTTGTGTAGCGGCGACAAACTTTTACCCTTAAAAATCTCCTTAGGCGATGTTTAAAAAATTCTACAGGTTGCATGTTTTGAGTTACAGAGGAGTTCTAGGGCTAGAATTATTGCTCTCGCTCTAACGATCACGGCGATACCTCACATGTGTGGTTTGAACACCATTTACATATGCGGGGGCTGCTCACGTATGTGTTCACTTCTGCACGCAAGCTCGTCAGGATGGGGCGCTTTAAAAAAATAAATATATATATATATTATTTATTTTACTTAAAACATTTTTTATTTTGACACTGTTTAAAAAAAATGTGGTCACTTTTAGGCTCCATGCACACTGAAGCTGATAAACTGCAGTTTATTGGCGTTTTGGTCTTTTTTTTAAAAACCCATAAACTGAACTCTATGGGGCAGATTCAAGTAGAGTTATGCCGCGTACACACGGTCGTTTTTTTGCGATGAAAAAAAAACGTTGTTTTTTAAAACGTCATTTAAATTGATCGTGTGTGGGCAAAACGATGTTTTTTGTCTTCAAAAAAACGACCAAAAAAAAATTCCAACATGCTTGAATTTTTTGTGTCGTTTTTCAAAACGTAGTTTTTTACTTCACAGAAAACGCCGTTTTTTTTCATCACAAAAAATGATCGTGTGTACGCGGCATTAGGCTGGAGTATCAGTGATACTCCAGCCTAACTCTCACTTTGAGCCGGCGTTTCTGTTTTCAGTAAGCAGAAAACAAGAAACGCCGGGTTGGAGTTCCTATACGAGCGGCGTAATTCTATTTCACCGTCGTATCGGAACTGCAATTTTAAAAATGGCGCGCGGGGCGTTCCCGCTGATTAACGCTGAGAATATGTTAATCAGCGAGAATCGGCAATTCACGATCGTATTCGGGCCCGACGCAGTGACTTTCCGACGTTTCCGTAAGAGATACGTGGCGTAAAGAAAAACCAGCCCCCTAGTGGAGTATCCTATGTTAAGTATGGCCGTCGTCATCGCGTCGAATTTAAAAAAAATTGCGTTGTTTGCGTAAAACGTCCGTGAATGGGGATTGACGTCATTGACGTTCACTGACAGAATTTGGAGCATGCGCACTGACAGTCGACGCATGCGCAGTACGTTCGCCGCGGGATCGCGCCTAGTTTAAATAATACACGCCCCCTACCCACCCAATTTGAATTCCGCCGGCTCATTTTCGCTACGCCGCCGCAACTTTAGGAGCAAGTGCTATGTGAATACAGTACTTGCTCCTAAAGTTTCCGCGGAGTAACGTAAATGAGAAACGTACACCTGGGCGTTTTTTAGTGTTAATGAGCTTTAGAGTTTATTGGCTTTTTTCTGAACGGCGGAACTTTTCGTTCAAAGAGCAGTTTCTCAGCGGCAAAAAACGCAAAACGCAGAAAAATGCAAAAACTGGAGCCAGTGTTTTTTATCCATTGGAAAAAAAAAAACGCTACACTGAAAAACACTAATGAACGCTATTGCAAAACGTTGAAAGGCTCCCTGCAAAGCTACTGGCGTTTTTTTATAGCTTTTTTTTAGCTTCAGTGTGCATGGAGATTTATTCTTATTACAAGGAATGTAAACATCCCTTGTAATAGAAAAAAGCATGACAGGTCCTCTTAACCTAGGGTGACCAGACATCCCCAGTTTCAGGGGACAGTCCCCTGATTGAGGACACTGTCCCCGGACTAATGCCGCGTACACACGGTCGTTTTTTGCGATGAAAAAAAACGACGTTTTTTGTAAAGTAAAAAACGACGTTTTTGAAACGTCACTTTCAAAGACGATGTTGCATACACACCATCGTTTTTTTTTAAAAAAACGAGGTTACGTTCACCACACTTTTCCATTGAAGCTCGCTTCATAACTAGCTTCTGGGCATGCGCGGGTTGAAAAACGTCGTTTTAAACGACGTTTTTGCTACACACGGTGACTTTTTGTGAAACAAAAAACGACGTTTTGAAAAACGACACAAAAAATTCAAGCATGTTGGAATTTTTTTTTGGTCGTTTTTTTTAAGACAAAAAACGAAGTTTTGCCCACACACGATCAATTTAAATGACGTTTTAAAAAATGACGTTTTTTTTCATCGCAAAAAACGACCGTGTGTACGCGGCATAAGTCTGTCCCTGGTTTTGTCCCCAGATTGGATTTAATAGGGGGCAGGGGCAATTTCAAAGACAGTCAGTACAGAATTCTAATAAAAAAAATTAGAATTACACCCCCCCCCCCCCCCCCCGCGCGCTCCGCAGTGCCTACTAGCATAGGGGGGTTGTATTTTTCCCATTATGTGTGCCCATTTCTGATGATCATGTGCTGGTCGGAGCGGAGGGAATATTTCTTCAGTTTCAGGTGCATGCCCATTCAGCTCCGCTCGCATGTTCTTCTGCCTCGGCTCAAATCCTGGCCAGCCACCTGCCTATCGCCTTGCCTTCCCTGGCAGATTGATCTTCCTCCCCTCCCCACCCTGTAGTAGCCGGGGCCCGAAGAGTAAGACTTGAGAGGCTGTGAGGCGGGAGCGGCGACGGGCAGAGAGTCGCTGATTGCCGCCATTACTAGTAAAGAAAAAATATGTCCCCGGATTTCATTTTAAAAATCTGGTCACCTTATCTTAACCACTTGTGGACCGCCGCATGTACATTTTCGTCGGCAGAATTGCACGTACAGGCACATTGGCGTACCTGTACGTCCCTGCCTTGACGCGGGTCGGGGGTCCGATCGGACCCCCCCCCCCGGTACATGCAATGGTCCCGGTGGCTGCAGGAGCGATCTGTGCTGAGGGGGCGGCTGATCGTTTTTGTCCGCCCCCTCCGGATCGCCACCGGGACCGTTGCATGTACCGGGGGGTCCGATCGGACCCCCGACACAGGAAGGGGGAAGTGATGCAATCTCTCCTCTCAGCGGTATTTTCAACCGCCGCTGAGGAGAGAAACATTACATAGTAAGTCTGCACAACACTACACATAGGCACATTTAACCCCCCGATCGCCCCCCCCCCCCCCTGTCACAGAGTCACTGAATGCAGTGATCATATATGTACTGATCACTGCATTTAGTGTCAGTGTGACAGGCAGTTAGTGTTAGGTTTAGGCCCTGTACCCCCCCCAATAAAGGTTTAACCCCTTGATCACTGCCCTAGTTAACCCTTTCATCCCCTATTGCCAGCGTCACTAAGTGATCATTTTTCTGATCGCTGTATTAGTGTCGCTGTTCCCGCTAGGTAGCTAAATTTTTTTTTATTGCGATTTTTTTTTTTACTAAAGACATGTGGCTGAATATATTTTGGCCTAAATGTTTGACTAAAATTTAGTTTATTCAATTTTTTTTAGAACAAAAATTAAAAAAATATTGATTTTTTTTCAAAAATGTCGCTCTATTTTTGTTTATAGCGCAAAAAAATTAAATTGCAGAGGTGATCAAATACCACCAAAAGAAAGCTCTATTTGTGAGAAGAAAAGGATGCAAATTTTGTTTGGGAGCCACGTCGCACGACCGCGCAATTGTCTGTTAAAGCGACGCAGTGCCGAATTGTAAAAACGCCTCTGGGCATTTAGCAGCATATTGGTCTGGGGCTTAAGTGGTTAAATAGGAGATCTGGGGTCAAAAATATATATTTAGAATAAAATGCAATAATAAAAAAAGAAAAGGGCCCTTTGACGTTGCTTCCGCCCTGCAATAAAATGGAGACGGATGGGAGCCCCTCATTCATCTCCATACCCAGGCAGGGAACAGACCTGATTGCCTCCACCGCTGCCGATGACTCCGGTAAGCGGCGGAAATCGGTGGGAGGCCCCTCTCCCCGCCGCCGATAAAAGTGATCTTGCGGCGTAGCCACCAGCAGAGACCACTGAAAGAGGACTGCCTGCTGAAGAAGAGGGTACCAGGGTTATGGTAGCTAGCTGCTGCCATAACAACGGCATTCCTCTTCAAAGTAGCGACGTATTCCTGCGGCGGGCGGTTTGTAGGTGGTTAAAAAAACTTTTTTACAGAATACCCTAGAAATGGTCAGAATTTACTAACAAGATCCCTCCTATAGTCTTTAAAGGGATTTACCACTAAGTTTGAATTTGATGAATTTCAGACAGAATCTGGGCCGATTTGGCCACCCCTTTCCACCACCTGCAGGCGCTGCCTCCAGAAAAATCCCAGTATCCTCTGGCCTGAAGCTAACTGGCGATGAATGTAAATCTGGGGGGGGGGGGGGGTACCTGCACAGCAGAAAGGTCCAACAGCAGGAAAGTCAATCATCTCTGTTCAGATAAGTGAAGATCTCTGGTAGGCACCGTATACTGCATGTACATCTCTATATACACCTCTACAAACACCATCTCCAAGGGATATACGGAAAGAGGATGTAGGTGTTCTGTGCTGACGCTCTGTAATTTCCAGAAGGAACAATTATCTGGTGTAAACAGTCAACACGGGACACACCAATTACAAGAACGAGTTTTTCCAGAAAGACGGCAGAAAAAGACCATGAATATATATATACAGAATACAGTATATCATAACTAACACCTACAGAATGTTACTGATGTGATGTCTTTCACATTGACTCATGTTATCAAATTTTATAAAGAGTCCCGTGTACCTGAACTCTAATTTATCCTTCCATCATTTCACAAATGTTTCATTCTATTTAACATATTATTATATCACTATCTGCCCCCTCCATGGACTGTCTTATTATTGTATCACTATCTGCCCCCTCCATGGACTGTCTTATCATTGTATCACTATCTGCCCCCTACATGGACTGTCTTATTATTGTATCGCTATCTGCCCCCTCCAGGGACTGTCTTATTATTGTATCACTATCTGCCCCCTCCATGGACTGTCTTATTATTGTATCACTATCTGCCCCCTCCAGGGACTGTCTTATTATTGTATCACTATCTGCCCCCTCCATGGACTGTCTTATCATTGTATCACTATCTGCCCCCTCCATGGACTGTCTTATTATTGTATCACTATCTGCCCCCTCCATGGACTGTCTTATTATTGTATCACTATCTGCCCCCTCCATGGACTGTCTTATTATTGTATCACTATCTGCCCCTCCATGGACTGTCTTATTATTGTATCACTATCTGCCCCCTCCATGGACTGTCTTATCATTGTATCACTATCTGCCCCCTCCATGGACTGTCTTATTATTGTATCACTATCTGCCCCATCCATGGACTGTCTTATCATTGTATCACTATCTGCCCCCTCCATGGACTGTCTTATCATTATATCACTATCTGCCCCCTCCATGGACTGTCTTATCATTGTATGACTATCTGCCCCCTCCATGGACTGTCTTATCATTGTATCACTATCTACCCCTCCATGGACTGTCTTATCATTGTATCACTATCTGCCCCGTCCATGGTCTGTCTTATCATTTTATCACTATCTGCCCCCTCAATGGACTGTCTTATTATTGTATCACTATCTGCCCCCTCCATGGACTGTCTTATTATTGTATCACTATCTGCCCCATCAATGGACTGTCTTATTATTGTATCACTATCTGCCCCATCAATGGACTGTCTTATTATTGTATCACTATCTGCCCCCTCCATGGACTGTCTTATCATTGTATCACTATCTGCCCCCTACATGGACTGTCTTATTATTGTATCACTATCTGCCCCCTCAATGGACTGTCTTATTATTGTATCACTATCTGCCCCATCAATGGACTGTCTTATTATTGTATCACTATCTGCCCCCTCCATGGACTGACTGTCTTATCATTATATCACTATCTGCCCCCTACATGGACTGTCTTATTATTGTATCACTATCTGCCCCTCCATGGACTGTCTTATTATTGTATCACTATCTGCCCCATCCATGGACTGTCTTATAATTGTATCACTATCTGCCCCCTACATGGACTGTCTTATTATTGTATCACTATCTGCCCCATCCATGGACTGTCTTATAATTGTATCACTATCTGCCCCCTCCATGAACTGTCTTATCATTGTATCACTATCTGCCCCCTCCATGGACTGTCTTATTATTGTATCACTATCTGCCCCATCCATGGACTGTCTTATTATTGCATCACTATCTGCCCCCTCCATGGACTGTCTTATTATTATATCACTATCTGTCCCCTCCATGGACTGTCTTATTATTGTATCACTATCTGCCCCCTCCATGGACTGTCTTATTATTGTATCACTATCTGCCCCTCCATGGACTGTCTTATTATTGTATCACTATCTGCCCCATCCATGGACTGTCTTATAATTGTATCACTATCTGCCCCCTACATGGACTGTCTTATTATTGTATCACTATCTGCCCCTCCATGGACTGTCTTATTATTGTATCACTATCTGCCCCATCCATGGACTGTCTTATTATTGTATCACTATCTGCCCCCTCCATGGACTGTCTTATAATTGTATCACTATCTGCCCCCTCCATGAACTGTCTTATCATTGTATCACTATCTGCCCCCTCCATGGACTGTCTTATTATTGTATCACTATCTGCCCCCTCCATGGACTGTCTTATCATTATATCACTATCTGCCCCCTCCATGGACTGTCTTATCATTATATCACTATCTGCCCCCTCCATGAACTGTCTTATCATTGTATCACTATCTGCCCCCTCCATGGACTGTCTTATTATTGTATCACTATCTGCCCCCTCCATGGACTGTCTTATCATTATATCACTATCTGCCCCATCCATGGACTGTCTTATTATTGTATCACTATCTGCCCCCTCCATGAACTGTCTTATCATTGTATCACTATCTGCCCCCTCCATGGACTGTCTTATTATTGTATCACTATCTGCCCCATCCATGGACTGTCTTATTATTGTATCACTATCTGCCCCCTCCATGGACTGTCTTATAATTGTATCACTATCTGCCCCCTCCATGGACTGTCTTATCATTATATCACTATCTGCCCCCTCCATGGACTGTCTTATCATTGTATGACTATCTGCCCCCTCCATGGACTGTCTTATCATTGTATCACTATCTACCCCTCCATGGACTGTCTTATCATTGTATCACTATCTGCCCCGTCCATGGTCTGTCTTATCATTTTATCACTATCTGCCCCCTCAATGGACTGTCTTATTATTGTATCACTATCTGCCCCCTCCATGGACTGTCTTATTATTGTATCACTATCTGCCCCATCAATGGACTGTCTTATTATTGTATCACTATCTGCCCCATCAATGGACTGTCTTATTATTGTATCACTATCTGCCCCCTCCATGGACTGTCTTATCATTGTATCACTATCTGCCCCCTACATGGACTGTCTTATTATTGTATCACTATCTGCCCCCTCAATGGACTGTCTTATTATTGTATCACTATCTGCCCCATCAATGGACTGTCTTATTATTGTATCACTATCTGCCCCCTCCATGGACTGACTGTCTTATCATTATATCACTATCTGCCCCCTACATGGACTGTCTTATTATTGTATCACTATCTGCCCCTCCATGGACTGTCTTATTATTGTATCACTATCTGCCCCATCCATGGACTGTCTTATAATTGTATCACTATCTGCCCCCTACATGGACTGTCTTATTATTGTATCACTATCTGCCCCATCCATGGACTGTCTTATAATTGTATCACTATCTGCCCCCTCCATGAACTGTCTTATCATTGTATCACTATCTGCCCCCTCCATGGACTGTCTTATTATTGTATCACTATCTGCCCCCTCCATGGACTGTCTTATTATTATATCACTATCTGTCCCCTCCATGGACTGTCTTATTATTGTATCACTATCTGCCCCCTCCATGGACTGTCTTATTATTGTATCACTATCTGCCCCTCCATGGACTGTCTTATTATTGTATCACTATCTGCCCCATCCATGGACTGTCTTATAATTGTATCACTATCTGCCCCCTACATGGACTGTCTTATTATTGTATCACTATCTGCCCCTCCATGGACTGTCTTATTATTGTATCACTATCTGCCCCATCCATGGACTGTCTTATTATTGTATCACTATCTGCCCCCTCCATGGACTGTCTTATAATTGTATCACTATCTGCCCCCTCCATGAACTGTCTTATCATTGTATCACTATCTGCCCCCTCCATGGACTGTCTTATTATTGTATCACTATCTGCCCCCTCCATGGACTGTCTTATCATTATATCACTATCTGCCCCCTCCATGGACTGTCTTATCATTATATCACTATCTGCCCCCTCCATGAACTGTCTTATCATTGTATCACTATCTGCCCCCTCCATGGACTGTCTTATTATTGTATCACTATCTGCCCCCTCCATGGACTGTCTTATCATTATATCACTATCTGCCCCATCCATGGACTGTCTTATTATTGTATCACTATCTGCCCCCTCCATGAACTGTCTTATCATTGTATCACTATCTGTCCCCTCCATGGACTGTCTTATTATTGTATCACTATCTGCCCCATCCATGGACTGTCTTATAATTGTATCACTATCTGCCCCCTCCATGGACTGTCTTATCATTGTATCACTATCTGCCCCCTCCATGGACTGTCTTATCATTGTATCACTATCTGCCCCCTCCATGGACTGTCTTATCATTGTATCACTATCTGCCCCCTCCATGGACTGCCTTATCATTGTATCACTATCTGCCCCCTCCATGGACTGTCTTATCATTGTATCACTATCTGCCCCCTACATGGACTGCCTTATCATTGTATCACTATCTGCCCCCTCCATGGACTGTCTTATCATTGTATCACTATCTGCCCCCTCCATGGACTGTCTTATCATTGTATCACTATCTGCCCCCTACATGGACTGTCTTATCATTGTATCACTATCTGCCCCATCCATGGACTGTCTTATCATTGTATCACTATCTGCCCCCTCCATGGACTGTCTTATCATTGTATCACTATCTGCCCCCTCCATGAACTGTCTTATCATTGTATCACTATCTGCCCCCTCCATGGACTGTCTTATCATTGTATCACTATCTGCCCCCTCCATGGACTGTCTTATCATTGTATCACTATCTGCCCCCTCCATGGACTGTCTTATCATTGTATCACTATCTGCCCCCTCCATGGACTGTCTTATTATTGTATCACTATCTACCCCTCCATGGACTGTCTTATCATTGTATCACTATCTGCCCCGTCCATGGTCTGTCTTATCATTGTATCACTATCTGCCCCCTCCATGGACTGTCTTATCATTGTATCACTATCTGCCCCCTACATGGACTGTCTTATCATTGTATCACTATCTGCCCCCTCCAGGGACTGTCTTATCATTGTATCACTATCTGCCCCCTCCATGGACTGCCTTATCATTGTATCACTATCTGCCCCCTCCATGGACTGTCTTATCATTGTATCACTATCTGCCCCCTCCATGGACTGTCTTATCATTGTATCACTATCTGCCCCCTCCATGGACTGTCTTATTATTGTATCACTATCTACCCCTCCATGGACTGTCTTATCATTGTATCACTATCTGCCCCGTCCATGGTCTGTCTTATCATTGTATCACTATCTGCCCCCTCCATGGACTGTCTTATCATTGTATCACTATCTGCCCCCTACATGGACTGTCTTATCATTGTATCACTATCTGCCCCCTCCAGGGACTGTCTTATCATTGTATCACTATCTGCCCCCTCCATGGACTGCCTTATCATTGTATCACTATCTGCCCCCTCCAGGGACTGTCTTATCATTGTATCACTATCTGCCCCCTCCATGGACTGCCTTATCATTGTATCACTATCTGCCCCCTCCATGGACTGTCTTATCATTGTATCACTATCTGCCCCCTCCATGGACTGTCTTATCATTGTATCACTATCTGCCCCCTCCATGGACTGTCTTATCATTGTATCACTATCTGCCCCCTCCATGGACTGTCTTATCATTGTATCACTATCTGCCCCCTCCATGGACTGTCTTATCATTGTATCACTATCTGCCCCCTCCATGGACTGTCTTATAATTGTATCACTATCTGCCCCCTACATGGACTGTCTTATCATTGTATCACTATCTGCCCCCTCCATGGACTGTCTTATTATTGTATCACTATCTGCCCCCTCCATGGACTGTCATTGACGGTGGATTGCAAACAATGGATTTGCATCTGTAAAATGATTTCAGCCAGGGGGTTGGGAGGGGGTGGCTAGCCGTGGCTGAAGCCCCGAATGTGACCCCGTAAAGCCCCGAGTCTCATGGTGGCAGGACTGCATTTTTAGCCCCGAGCCCTCTGAGCGAGTGGCGAGCGCCGGGATCGATCTCATCCTGAGCGGCGCCGAATGTGGCCGAGTCCCATAGCAGGTCTCGACTTCTGGAGCCTGTGCAACGCCTATGATGGACGTCCCACTTGTCCAATGCCGCGACCGCAGAACGTGTGAAGTCCATCATAGGCGCTGCACTGGCTCCCGAAGGCGGTAATTGCAATACGGCCGCCTCGCCGGCGCCACGTCCCTGCTCGGCGCTCGGGCAAGGGCGCGGGAGGCTCTCCTCATCTCAATGCTCCTGGGCTCTCCTCCCCTCCAGCCAGGCTCCTCGGCTCTCTGATGGAACGACTGCCTGCTGCTGTGACACCGCTGAGGTAGGTCAGAACCGTCAGACAGTGTAATAATGTGTATGTAAATGTCAGTGTATGTCAGGTAGGTCAGTGTAGGTAGGTCAGGCTATGTCATGTAGGTCAGTGTATGTCAGGTAGGTCAGTGTAGGTAGGTCAGTGTATGTCAGGTAGATCAGTGTATGTAGGTCAGTGTATGTTAGGTAGGTCAGTGTAGGTAGATCAGTGTATGTTAGGTAGGTCAGTGTAGGTAGGTCAGTGTATGTCAGGTAGGTTGGTGTAGGTAGGTAGCTACCGTCATTGCAGGTAGATCAGTGTATGTCAGGTAGGTCAGTGTAGGTAGGTCATTGTATGTAAGTAGCTACCGTCAGTGCAGGTAGATCAGTGTATGTAGGTCAGTGTTTGTCAGGTAGGTCAGTGTATATCAGGTAGGTCAGTTTATGTAGGCAACTACTGTCAGTGCATGTCAGGTAGGCCAGTGTGGATAGGTCAGTGTATGTGAGGTAGGTCAGTGTAGGTAGGTCAGTGTATGTTAGGTAGGTCATTGTATGTAAGTAGCTACCGTCAGTGCAGGTAGATCAGTGTATGTAGGTCAGTGTATGTCAGGTAGGTCAGTGTAGGTAGGTCAGTGGAGATAGGTCAGTGTATAACAGGTAGGTCAGTGTATGTAGGTCAGGTAGGTCACCTGGTAGCCCAAAGAAAAGCCTGTGTCACATACAAACATTATTCTTATTTATCAGTCTACTCTTCAGCAATTGTCTTTATACCTAGAATGTTGTTCAGTCTGTGTCGCCTTAAAGTCATGATGTCACAGTGATGTCATACATATGATGTAATTACAGGTAGATTCCCCTGTCCTGTCCGGGTTATGACATCACTCATCACATTACTCACATGGAGAACGATGTCATTACCAGCGTGTCCGTCTTGTTATGTGATTTCACTTTCTCCATGGTGATTAGTGGAGAATTCCGATGTCACATTATCAGCGGGATAATCCGTCCTTCCCATAATCCAGGGCAGAGAGTCGTATAATGTTCAGTGTCACTCTTATGTCATGTGACCGGCTGTGTGTGTCACTCCCACCCACAGAGAACCCTTCACCATGGGGGGTCATGGCTCTAAGGCTGCCCATAGATGGAACGTTGGGTGGTTCAGCAGGGACCCGGGTGGATTTCGATCCATTTATTCCATCTGATTATTTCCGATCTTCTGTAGCAATTTCGGCGCGCAAAAATTTCGACGCATGCTCGGAAACAATTCGACGCATGCTCGGAAGCATTGAACTTCATTTTCTCGGCTCGTCATAGTGTTGTACATCGCTGCGTTCTTGACGGTCGAGAGTTCAGAGAACTTTGTGACCCCCTACAGCCCCCCCTAGTGTTTAACTCCTAAACTGCAATTGTCATTTTCACAGTAAACAGTGCATTTTTATAGCACTTTTCGCTGTGAAAATGCCAACGGTCCCAAAAATGTGTCAAAATTGTCCAAAGTGTCCGCCGTAATGTCGCAGTCACGAAAAAAAAAAAACGCTGATCGCCGCTTTTACTAGTAAAAAAAAAAATGATTCATTATTCAATTATTATTTTGTAAACGCTATACATTTTGCGCAAACCAACCGATAAACGCTTGTTGCGATTTTTTTTTTTTACCAAAAATATGTAGAAGAATACGTATCGGCCTAAACTGAGGAAAAAAAATGTTTTATATCTTTTTTGGGGGATATTTATTATAGCAAAATGTAAAAAATATTGCATTGTTCTCAAAATTGTCGCTCTATTTTTGTTTATAGTGCAAAAAAATAAAAACCCGCAGAGGTGATCAAATACCACCAAAAGAAAGCTCTATTTGTGGTGGAAAAAAAGGACGCCAATTTTGTTCGGGAGCCACATCGCACGACTGCGCAATTGTCAGTTAAAGCGACGCAGCGCCGAATTGCAAAAAGGGGCCCGGTCCTTAACCTGCATAATGGTCCGGGGCTTAAGTGGTTAAAACCAATTTTTGTCGTGGTCGGTGGGAATATTCCTCTTATATTGGTGGTTAGTGGGAAAAATCCAACCCTTACAACGGTGGTCAGAATAGCACTCTAATGCCGCGTACACACGATCGGATTTTCCGATGGAAAAACCTTGGACGGTTTTTCCGACGGAATTGCGCTCAAGCTTGGCTTGCATACACACGGCCACACAAAAGTTCTCTGGACTTCCGACCGTCAAGAACGCCGGTGACGTACAACACTACGACGAGCCGAGAAAAGCAAGCGCCGAATTGTTTCCGAGCATGCGTCAAAATTTTACACGTCAGAATTGATACAAATTTTTTGCTAGAAAATTACTCAGAACCCCCAAACATTATATATATATTTTTAGCAGACAGTGACACCCTAGGGCAGGGGTGGCAAACACAAGGCCCGCGGGCCGAATCCGGCCCGCTAGGCCTTGTCATGTGGCCCTGTTGTTTTTTGGATGTTTTTTTTACTAATTGTTATATGGAATTCGTTTTTTTATTTATATATTTGCACAATTGTGTGTTCTTGCAGCACTGGTGATTTGGACTCGTAGACTCGGCTATCGTAGAATTATTCAATTTGATTAATTGTTTTATGACATTTTCTGTACTTTATGTATTTGCTTTATTTGCACAATGAGCTTGAGGTTTCTTGCGGCACCGGTGGTTGGGACTCACTACCCAGTAAGTTATTTTATAATATTTCAGTTAATGGAAACTACACACGTCATATTCACACTATATTACTTGTTGCAGCACCGTGCACTTGGGATCAATACCCATTAGGGGTTTTTTTTTTTCAACCACTTGCCGACCAGCCGCCGCAGTAATACGGCGGCAGGTCGGCACTGCTGCGCGAGAGCCCGCAGCTCTACGTTGCGACTTTCGACGGCCACTAGGGGGCGTGTGCGCGCCACCGGCGGCCCGCGCGCGCGCCCCCCGCTCGCCCCCGAGTCCCGTGCTTGTGCCCGGTGGGCACGATCGCCGCCGGGCACACGCGATCATTCGTTACGGAGCGGGGAACGGGAGCTGTGTGTGAAAACACACAGCTCCCGGTCCTGTCAGCGGGGGAAACGCTGATTTTCTGTTCATACAATGTATGAACAGAAGATCAGTGATTTCCCCTAGTAAGTCCACCCCCCCCATACAGTTAGAACACACCCAGGAACATACTTAACCCCTTCCCCGCCCCCTAGTGTTAACCCCTTCACTGCCAATGGCATTTTTATAGTAATCCAATGCATTTTTATAGCATTGATCGCTAAAAAAATGCCAATGGTCCCAAAAATGTGTCAAAAGTGTCCGAAGTGTCCGCCATAATATCGCAGTACCGAAAAAAAACGCTGATCGCCGCCATTACTAGTAAAAAAAAAAATAATAATAAAAATGCCATAAAACTACCCCCTATTTTGTAAACGCTATAACTTTTGCGCAAACCAATCAATAAACGCTAATTGCGATTTTTTTTTACGAAAAATACGTAGAAGAATACGTATCGGCCTAAACTGAGGAAACATTTTTTTTTTTTATATATATTTTAGGGGATATTTATTACAGAAAAAAGTAAAAAATATTGATTTTTTTTCAAAATAGTCGCTATGTTTTTGTTTATAGCGCAAAAAATAAAAACCGCAGAGATGATCAAATACCACCAAAGGAAAGCTCTATTTGTGGGGAAAAAAGGACGCCAATTTTGTTTGGGAGCCGCGTCGCACGACCGCGCAATTGTCAGTTAAAGCGACGCAGTGCCGAATCGCAAAAAGTGCTCTGGTCTTTGGACAGCAATATGGTCCGCGGCTGAAGTGGTTAACCTTTTTGAATCTTTTCTATATATATATAATATAGCTGCACAGTGCTGCAACAAGTATTATAGTGTGAATATGACATGTAGGTCCCATTAACTGAAATATTATAAAATCCCGCTCCTAATGCCTATGATGGCTAACCTGTGTAGAAAAGATGTAAACACCCATTTTCAGGCTGTCCGGTCGTGTTATTCCCTGTGTGAGCCAGTGGTGTATGCAGGGGAGAGGAAGGAGCACCAACAGGAATCCATATTTGATGTCACCCCTCCACCGGGCTTTACCAGTCATTGACGAGCACGCTCTCCTCTCCCCTGCAGCCACCGCTGGCTCACACAGGGGATCATGTAACCAGACTGGAGCTAGCTGTAAATAGGTAAGTCTGCGAGTCGGGGGGAATTACCCTGGGCGCTGACTAGTGTTGCTCACGAATATTCGTATTGCGAATATTCGGCTCGAATATGGCATATTTGAGTATTCGCGATATATTCCGAATTTCGCGGTGAATATTCGCTATTTCGAATATTCGTATTTTTTCAATTTTTTTTTTAGAACAGATCACATCCTAGAGATCCCCATCGACGTCTAAAAGCATTGCTGGTATGATTAGAGACCTTGGGCCGAGTAGCTGAGGCGATCGTTTTATATTGCCGAAAAATCGCAATGCGATTATTCGGCAATAGCGATATGGCGCGATTATTTTCGAGAAATTCGCAATATTGTTTTTAGCTAAAATAACACATATATTCGATTTCAGAGTGTTACTGTCGAAATTCCGCAATCAACTTCTCATTCGCATTTTGTGAAATTTCGATAAAATATCTCGAATATTCGATTTCAGAATGAGCCAATCAGAGCGCTCTTAAAGCATGTATCGAAATTCCGCAATAAATATCGCAATCGCATTTTTGCGAAATTACGATAAAATATCAAGAATATTCTGAGCCAATCAGAGTGCTCCTTCCGCATTTGCCGAATATTCGCAGCTATTTTGTATTGTAATATATCACGAATATTCTGAGCCAATCAGAGTGCTCCTTCCGCATTTCTCGAAATTTCGCAATTATTTTGTATTATAAAATATCACGAATATTCTGAGCCAATCAGAGTGCTCCATTCCGCATTTCTCGAAATTTCGCAATTATTTTGTATTATAAAATATCACAAATATTCTGAGCCAATCAGAGTGCTCCATTCCGCATTTCTCGAAATTTCGCAATTATTTTGTATTATAAAATATCACGAATATTCTGAGCCAATCAGAGTGCTCCTTCCGCATTTCTTGAAATTTCGCATTCGCAATAGCGAAATTTCGCAATCATTTAATTTCCAAAAAATATCACGAATATTCGCATTTAGCAAATATATCTCGAATATTCGACTATATATTCGAGATATATCGCGAAATCGAATATGGCGTATTCTGCTCAACACTAGCGCTGACAACCCACGCTACGCCACTGGTGTGAGCGCAGATACAACCGGCCCTTTCAGGGCAACCAAACTGTTGATGTGGCCCCCGATGAATTTGAGTTTGCCACCCCTGCCCTAGGGAATAAAATGGCGGTCATTGCAACTTTTTATCTTGCACGGTATTTGCGCGATCATTTTTCAAACACCTTTTTTTGGGGGGAAAAAACGGTTTCATAAACTAAAAAAATAACAAAACAGTAAAGTTAGCCCAATTATTTTGTATAATGTGAAAGATGATGTTACGCCGAGTAAATAGATACCTAACATGTCACGCTTTAAAATTGCGCACACTCATGGAAAGGCGCCAAACTTCAGCACTTAAAAATCCCCATAGGCGACGCTTGAATTTTTTTTTTTTTACAGGTTACTATTTATGAGTTACAGAGAAGGTCTAGTGCTAAAATTGTTGCGCTTACTCTAACGCACGCGGCGATACCTCACATGTAGGGTTTGAACGGCGTTTATATATGTGGGTGGGACTTACAGGCGTGTTCACTTCTGAGCGAGAGCGACGGGACGTTTACATTTTTATTTTTTACTTAACTCCTTCGCCAACAATAGACCTCCCACCACCAACAATAGATCCCCGCAACTATAGAATAGGGTGACCACATTTCCAAACTGCCATTCAGGGACACCCCCCCCCCCCCCCAGCAACAGTAGCTCCTTCACCAACATAATAGATCCCCAATAAACAATATGTCCCCCATGAACAACAATAGACCTCCCCAGCAACAATAGACCTCCCCAGCAACAATAGACCTCCCCAGCAATAATAGACCCCCCCCAAGAAACAATAGATCCCCACAAACAACAATAGACCTCCCCAGCAACAATAGACCTTCCCAGCAACAATAGACCCCCCCAAGAAACAATATGTCCCCCACAAACAACAATAGACCTCCCCAGCAATAATAGACCTCCCCAGCAATAACAGACCCCCCCAAGAAACAATAGATCCCCACAAACAACAATAGACCTCCCCAGCAACAATAAACCTCCCCAGCAACATAGGCCCCCCAAGAAACAATAGATCCCCCACAAACAACAATAGACCTCCACAGCAACAATAGACCTCCCACCAGCAACAATAGACCCCCAGCACAAATAACTCCTTCACTAACAATAGACCTCCCACTAACAACAATAGATCCCCAAGAAACAATAGATGCCCGCAACTATAGAATAGGGTGACCACATTTCCAGTAGCTCCTTCACCAACAACAATAGATCCCCAAGAAACAATATGTCCCCCAGAAACAACAATAGACCTCCCCAGCATCAATAAACCTTCCCAGCAACAATAACCCCCCCCCCCAAGAAACAATAGATCCCCCCCACACACAACAATAGACCTCCCCAGCAACAATAAACCTTCCCAGCAACAATAGATCCCCCCAAGAAACAATATGTCCCCCACAAACAACAATAGACCTCCCCAGCAACATTAGACCACCCAGCACCAATAACTCCTTCACTAACAATAGACCTCCCACCAACAACAATAGATCCCCAAGAAACAATAGAACCCCCCACCCGCAGTGACAATAGATCCCCCAGCAGCCAGCAACAATTGGCCCTCCAGCACACTCCATCACCCCCCTGCCATCATAAACCTTCAATGTATGGCCAGCTTAGGACTCTGAGAAGATGTGAGGGGGAAGGTCCCTTAAAGCCGGCACATATAAAAGACACAAATGAATGTGGATCTGTTATCAATAAATGTATTTTAGAACCAAAAATGTGAATTGAACCTGATATTACATGGTATTTGACCTCTTACAGCCCCTGTACAGCAGGGCTGGAGTGTGAGAGCAAGAAGCAGTACAAGGAGCCAATCAACAAATGTGCTGGCAAGAAGCGTGCTGATAGGAGGAGAGAGCAGAGCGACAGAGAGATGAGCTCATCAGTCTGCTGCTTCTCCTTTCACTGTCTCTTCGCAGACTGGGGGGCGACCGAGGCTCAGAGGTAGAAGGTTGAATGATGCTGGCCTTCAGACTGAGGACACCTAGTGGCAGAAAAGGTTACTGCGGGAAGATCTCTGGATTGAAGGTGAGTATTGCAGCTGTTTTTTTTTTTTCTTCTTCTTTTATAGGTTTCTAGAGCTTTATTAACATCAATGACAAAACATTTAAACTTTTCAAGAACAAACCAGAAGATAACAGTAGGATGGCTGTGAGATCACACATTTCATTTCCTGTCCCACAGAAAACAAGTCTTCTCCTTTCACCACTTAAGGACCGGCTCACGGCAGAACGGCACGGGCAGGAAAAGTAACGTTTATTTACGTCACTGCGCGCTCCGTGACCGTGCCTGCGGGACCCACGGACTTGATGTCTGCTGGGTGCCCGCGATCGAGTCACGGAGCTGAAGAACGAGGAAATGCCTATGTAAACAAGGCAGACCGGGGGAATGTCTATGTAAACAAGGCAGAACGGGGGGATGCCTATGTAAACAAGGCAGAACGGGGGGATGCCTATGTAAACAAGGCAGAACAGGTGGGTGCCTATGTAAACAAGGCAGAACAGGTGGGTGTCTATGTAAACAAGGCAAAACGGGGAGAAGCCTATGTAAACAAGGCAAAACGGGAGGGGGGGTGCCTATGTAAACAAGGCAGAACTGGGGTTGCCTACGTAAACAAGGCCGGACGGGGGGATGCCTATGTAAAAAAGGCAGAACAGGGGGATGCTAATGTAAAAAAAAGGCAGAACGGGGGGATGCTAATGTAAAAAAAAGGCAGAACGGGGGGATGCCTACGTAAACAAGGCAGAACGGGGGGATGCCTATGTAAACAAGGCAAAACAGGGGGAATGCCTATGTAAACAAGGCAGAATGGGGGATGTCTATGTACACAAGGCAGAATGGGAGGGGGGGGTGCCTATGTAAACAAGGCAGAACGGGGGTTGCCTACGTAAACAAGGCAGAACGGGGGGATGCCTATGTAAAAAAGGCAGAACAGGTGGATGCTTATGTAAACAAGGCAGAACGGGGGGATGCCTATGTAAACAAGGATGAACGGGTGGATGCCTATGTAAAAAAGGCAGAACGGGGAGAAGCGTATGTAAACAAGGCAGAACGGGGGGATGCCTATGTAAACAAGGCAGAACGGGTGGATGCCTATGTAAACAAGGCAGAATGGGGGATGCCTATGTAAACAAGGCAAAACGGGGAGAAGCCTATGTAAACAAGGCAAAACGGGAGGGGGGGTGCCTATGTAAACAAGGCAGAACTGGGGTTGCCTATGTGAACAAGGCAGAATGGGAGGGGGGGGGGTGCCTATGTAAACAAGGCAGAACTGGGGGTTGCCTATGTGAACAAGGCAGAACGGGGGGATGCTTATGTAAAAAAAGGCAGAACGGAGGGATGCCTATGTAAACAAGGCATCTCGCCATTCTGCCTAGTGACAGGACACTGATCATCTGCTCCCTCTGATCGGGAACAGCGATCAGTGTCATGTCACGTGTAGCCCAGCCCCCTCACAGTTAGAATCACTCCCTAGGACACACTTAACCTCTTCAGCGCCCCCTACTGGTTAACCCCTTCCCTGCCAGTCACATTTACACAGTAATCGGTGCATTTGTACAGCACTGATCGCTGGGCAAATGTGAATGGTCCCAAAATAGCGGCAAAAGTGTCCGATGTGTCTGCCATAATGTCGCAGTACCGATAAAAAAATGAAAAAAAAAACGCTGATCGCCACCATTACTATTAAAAAAAAAAATATATTAATAAAAATGCCATAAAACTATCCCCTATTTTGTAGACGCTATGAAATTTTGCGCAAACCGATCAATAAACGCTTATTGCGATTTTTTTTTTACCAATAGGTAGAAGAATACGTATCGGCCTAAACTGAGGAATTTTTTTATTTTTTTATGTATATTTTTTTGTGTATATTTATTATAGCAAAAAATAAAAAATAAATATATTTTTTTTAATTGTCGCTCTTTTTTTGTTTATAGCGCAAAAAATAAAAACCGAGGTGATCAAATACCACCGAAATAAAGCTCTATTTGTGGGGAAAAAAAAGGACGTCAATTTTGTTTGGGAGCCGCGTCGCATGACCGCGCAATTGTCAGTTAAAGCGACGCAGAAAGTGGCCCGGTCATTGGGCAGCCAAATGGTCCTGAAGTGGTTAAAGGCCCGGATCGTGTTTGGGCTCCCGCGTTGTCGTCGGCAGGTTTAGGCTGGTTTCTTACACCCCCTCCAGGGCTCCCGCAGCAAACAAACAACCTGCTCCCTCCGCTACAGGAACACAATGATGGTGTCACCTTCCCTCCGTAATGCAGGCTCAGCAAATATCTGGGGAATGCGGCTGTGAGGTGGTGTCTGGGGGGGGGGGGGGTCACAAACTCCTGCTGGGGGGTCTCTGAGAAAGGAGCTGCAGGTGGCGAGACCTTCATTACTGCCTCGGGGGGGGGGGGGGGGACACAAACTCCTGCTGGGGGGTCTCTGAGAAAGAAGCTGCAGGTGGTGAGATCTTCATTACTGCCTCGGAGGGAGGGGGGGACACAAACTCCTGCTGGGGGGTCTCTGAGAAAGGAGCTGCAGGTGGCGAGACCTTCATTACTGCCTCGGGGGGGGGGGGGGGGACACAAACTCCTGCTGGGGGGTCTCTGAGAAAGAAGCTGCAGGTGGCGAGACCTTCATTACTGCCTCGGGGGGGGGGCACAAACTCCTGCTGGGGGGTCTCTGAGAAAGAAGCTGCAGGTGGCGAGACCTTCATTACTGCCTCAGGGGGGGGGGGGGGGACACAAACTCCTGCTGGGGGGTCTCTGAGAAAGTAGCTGCAGGTGGCGAGATCTTCATTACTGCCCCTCGGGGGGGGGAAACAAACTCCTGCTGGGGGGTCTCTGAGGAAGAAGCTGCAGGTGGCGAGACCTTCATTACTGCCTCGGGGGGGGGGGCACAAACTCCTGCTGGGGGGTCTCTGAGAAAGAAGCTGCAGGTGGCGAGATCTTCATTACTGCCTCGGAGGGGGGGGGGACACAAACTCCTGCTGGGGGGTCTCTGAGAAAGAAGCTGCAGGTGGCTCGACCAACCAAGGTGCCCCCCCGAGACTGGAGTAGCGATTCTGGGCGAGGTTGACCCCCCCAGGGCTAAAATACCGGCGGCTGGCGCACAAAACCAGGAGAGTGACGTGCGTGACAAACACCTTCTTCTGTACATGAAATCTCAGATCTGACGTTGTAAAAGGTCATTAGCAGATCTTTCACCTTTTTTAGGTTCCTACCTCCAAAATACACCCCCACCGGCCACTTTATTAGGTACACCTTGTAGGGGCGCGCATCTTCACTGGTCTCGCGATTCGATTCCGCGATGCATCACAATTAGCCACTTAAGGACCCCTACAGGCCGATATATGTTGGCAGAAGGGCGCGGCTTGGCACAGGCACATACAGGTACGTATCTCTTTAAGAGGCCAGCCGCGGGGGGTCACGAGCGCGCCGCCCCGATCCGAAGCTCCGCGACCGCGCCCGCGGGACCCGATCACCGCCGGTGTCCCACGATCGGTCACAGGAGCTGAAGAACGGGGAGAGGTGAGTGTAAACACAGCTTCTTCTCTGGGGCAGTGTCAGTGATCGTCTCTTCTCTGATATAGGGAAAGGCGATCAGTGACGTCACGCCTACAGCCCCGCCCCCCTACAGTTAGAAACACACATGAGGTCACACTTAACCCCTACAGCGCCCCCTAGTGGTTAACCCCATTCACTGCCAGTGTCATTTTCACAGTAATCAGTGCATTTTTATAGCACTTTTCGCTGTGAAAATGGTCCCAAAAATGTGTCAAAAGTGTGCGATGTGTCCGCCATAATGTCGCAGTCATGAAAAAAAAAAATGGCAGATCGCCGCCGTTACTAGTAAAAAGAAATGATAAAAATGCAATAAAACTATCCCCTATTTTGTAAACGCTATAAATTTTGCGCAAACCAATCGATAAACGCTTATTGCGATTTTTTTTACCAAAAATATGTAGAAGAAAACGTATCGGCCTAAACTGAGGAAACATTTTTTTTTTATAAATATTTTTTGGGAATATTTATTATAGCAAAAATATTGAATTTTTTTCAAAATTGTCTCTCTATTTTTGTTTATAGCGCAAAAACTAAAAGCCGCAGAGGAGATCAAATACCACCAAAAGAAAGCTCTATTTGTGGGGAAAAAAAGGACGCCAATTTCGTTTGGGAGCCACGTCGCACGACCGCGCAATTGTCAGTTAAAGCGGCGCAGTGGCGAAACGCAAAAAGGGGCAAGGTCCTTAACCTGCATAATGGTCCGGGTCTTAAGTGGTTAATAATGAAATTTCCACTTCAGCTTGGGCCGCCTAGGCGTCCCTTCCTCCCTGCGATCTTCTGGGATACATCACAGGTCCCAGAAGATTGCCCCGGCTATGCAGGACAGCACAGTAAAACATGCGCACCCGGCTTTGAAGCTGCAAGCTTTCACAGCCGGATGCTCAAAGTAGTATTGCCAGTGTCGTGGACAAGCTAGGGTGACCACATTTCCAAACTACCATTCAGGGACACCCTCCCTTCCAAAAAATCAGCTTGTGCTGTAACGAATCACAGCACAGTGATTGGACACAAGAGGCGGGATTTATGATTTCACCAATCACAAGCAGGGGGCGGGGACTGTGCTCCTCCAGGCATTCCCAGCCAGGACAAGTACTGTCAGTGAGTAAAGCAGTGATGTGGCGGCCTTTTTTGGGGGCATCAGACTGGCTCGGGGGGGGGGGGGGGGGGGGGGGGCTGTGTCAGTTTCATTCCGGGACACTGTATTGTCCTGGAATAAATGTGCCCGGGGGACAGACCTGAAAAATGCGAGACTGTCCTGGGCAATCCGGGACATGTGGTCACCCTAGGACAGGCGGGGGAGAGACTGGAGGGTTCGGGTGGCCACGTCGGTGGATTGTGGACGGGCAAGTGTCTTTTTGCGCACACGCGCATGGAATGGCGACAAACTACGGTACCTAAAAATCTCCATAGGCAACGCTTTTTAAAAAAAAAAAAAATATGGTTACGAGGTTTGAGTTACAGAGGAGGTCTAGGGTTAGAATTATTTCTCTCGCTCTGACGATCGCGGCGATACCTCACATGTGTGATTTAAACACCGTTTACATATGCGGGTGCGACTTGCGTATGCGTTTTCTATGCTGCGCGAGCTCGCGGGGACGGGGCACTTACATTTTTTTTTTTTTTTTACATTGTGTTTAAAAAAACGTCGGGGATGCCTATGTAAACAAGGCAGAACAGGAGGGGAAGCTTATGCGTCCTAGCAACCAATGATGCCGCGGCTTAGCTGCAAGCGTTCAAGCAACCAATGATGCTATGTGGCTATTTTTTAATTGGTTGCTAGGATGCTAGTGGATGGACCGCCCAACATTCCTGGTTGCTAGGATGCAGGTGGCTGAGCCCTACAGAGTCATTGGTCATCCTGGTGCAGACTGCCGCTTGAGACATAACAACCAATGACGCTGTCCAACTAAGCCGCCAGTGTCCTAGCAACCAGCTTGGTAATGCTGCCCTGTGTATACAGGGCAACATCACTGAGCTGCATGTCCAGTATGGACATTCCGGTCTATGTGCCCCACAGACTGCCCCCTCACAATTTTTGCAACCTTCCCCCTTTTTCTTTCTAAGACGCTGCCACAGCAACCAAGGATGCTGTGTCTCAGCTGCCAGTGTCCTACCAACCAATGATACTGTGTGATAGTCTGTCGCTGGTTGCTAAGATGCTAGCGGATGGACCGCCCATCATTACTGGTCGCTAGGACTAAAGCGTCCTTCTCCTCTTTAGGGTTTTATACAATGGGACTTTCTTTTCTGCATTTCTGGCGTATAGGGCATCCCACTGAAATCACGCATCTTCCTGTGTGAAAGGGCAGAACCGGTGCAACGGTGGGGGCACCCCGGAGGCACTCAGATGGGGACACCTGACCTTTAGGGGCACTCAGATGGGGACACAGACTCAAAGGGGGCACTCAGATGGGGTCACCTAATCTTAGGGCAATTGTATAGGGACACCTGATGTAAAGGGGCACTCTGATGGGCACACCTGATCTATGGGGGTACTATGATGGGGGCACCTGATGTAAGGGGCACTCTGATGGGGGCCCTCTGATGGGAAAACATGAAGGCAAGAGGGAACTCTGATGGGGGAACCTGATCTAGGAGGAGCTCTGATGGGGTCATCTGATGTAAGGGGTACTCTGATGGGGACACTTGATCTATGGGGCACTCTGATAGGGTCACCTGATGTAAGGGGTACTATGATGGGGGCCCTTTGATGGGAACACATGATGTAAGAGGGCACTCTGATGGGGTCACCTGATTTAAGGGGTACTCTGATGGGGACACCTGATTTCTCGGGGCACCCTGATAGGAATACCTGATCTATGGGGGAGATCTGATGGGGTCACCTCATGTAAGGGGTACTCTGATGGGGGCCCTCTGATGGGAACTTATGATGCAAGAGGGCACTCTGATGGGGGAACCTAATCTATGGGGGAGCTCTGATGAGGGTCACCTGATGTAAGGGGTGCTCTGATAGGCACACCTGACTTCTGGGGGCACTTTGATAGGAATACCTGATCTATGGAGGAGCTCTGATATGGTCATCTGATTTCTGGGGGCACTCTCATGGGGACACCTGATCTATGGGAGCTCTCTGATGGGGGTCACTCGATCTCTGGGGGCACCCTGATAGGGACACCTGATGTAAAGGGGTACTCTGATGGGGACACCTGATTTCTGGGGGCACACTGATAGGAATACCTGATCTATGGAGGAGCTATGATGGGGTCACCTGATGTAAGGGGTACTCTGATGGGGACACCCAATCTCTGGGGGCACTCTGATGGGGACACCTGATGTAAAGGGGAACTCAGATGGGGACACCTGAATTAAGGGGGCACTCTGATGGGGACACCTGAATTAAAGGGACACTCAGATGGGAACACCTGATCTATGAGGGGCACTTAGATGGGGGCACCTGAATTAAAGGGGCACTCAGATGGGGGCACCTGAATTAAAGGGGCACTCAGATGGGGACACCTGAATTAAAGGGACACTCAGATGGGGACACCTGATCTATGAGGGGCACTCAGATGGGGACACCTGATCTATAAGGGGCACTCAGATGGGGATGCCTGAATTAAAGGGACACTCTAAAGGGGACACCAGATCTATGGGGGCATTTAGATGGGGACACCTGATCTATAGGGGGCACACTGATAGGGATACCTGATCTAAGGGGGACACTCTAATAGGGATACCTGATGTAAAGGGGCACTCTGATGGGGACACTTGAATTAAAGGGGCACTCAGATGGGGACACCTGAATTAAAGGGACACTCAGATGGGGACACCTGAATTAAAGGGGCACTCAGATGGGGACACCTGAATTAAAGGGACACTCAGATGGGGACACCTGAATTAAAGGGTCACTCAGATGGGGACACCTGAATTAAAGGGGCACTCAGATGGGGTCACTTGAATTAAAGGGGCACTCAGATGGGGACACCTGAATTAAAGGGGCACTCAGATGGGGACACCTGAATTAAAGGGGCACTCAGATGGGGACACCTGAATTAAAGGGGCACTCAGATGGGGACACCTGAATTAAAGGGGCACTCAGATGGGGACACCTGCTCTAAGGAGGTGTTTTATTAGGCTGCCCTACATGCGACGCATGGGAACGGTCGCACCTGTAAGTGGTGAAAATGTAGGATTGGATACATATGGAATGGATTGTTCATAAATAAAGAAGATCGCCCTGAGATTGTACAATTCGGTTGTAAAGTGTGTGGCCAGCTTGGAGAGGATCTTACCGTGCACACATACGGTGGTTTGGTCGGATCTTCTCTGGATGACGATCCCAGGCAGGTGAGGTGACACAGCTGTCAGGCAGGTAGGTGGGATCGGCGTCTCGCCCGTGTCACCCGGCAGTCTCCCTGTTCCCCGAGAGGCCCGGAGACGGCTGAGCGCTCTGCAGGTTGGAATGAAGCACATCGCCTGCCGGCCGGCCTCACCTGACACCTCCGCTGGATGAGCCAGTCCTGATGACAGCTCACCTGGAACAGTCCATTGTGTGCGGGGAACAGGGGGGGGCGGACAGGTAGAAACAATAGAGGGAGTTGTAAATCATTCAGGAAGAGAAGACGGGAGGATCGGCTCCCTCACCGCATATTACATAACCTGACAAGTCTCCCATTATTTTCTTCCAGATATTAGGGGGGGAGGGGCTTAACGCTGAACTCCGAGAAGATAGAAAAACGCACAAATAATTCACCTCTGTAATCAGTGATACGTCATTAACCCCTTCAATACCGGGCACCCCCTTCAATACCGGGCACCCCCTTCAACACCGGACACCCCCTTCAATACCGGGCACCCTCTTCAATACCGGGCACCCCCTTCAATACCGGGCACCCACTTCAATACCGGACCCCCCCCCCTTCAATACCGGACACCCCCTTCAATACCGGACACCCCCTTCAATACCAGACACCCCCTTCAATACCGGACACCTCCTTCAATACCGGACACCCCCTTCAATACCGGACACCCCCTTCAATACCGGACACCCCCTTCAATACCGGACACCCCCTTCAATACCAGACACCCCCTTCAATACCGGGCACCCCCTTCAATACCGGGCACCCACTTCAATACCGGACCCCCCCCCTTCAATACCGGACACCCCCTTCAATACTGGACACCTCCTTCAATACCAGACACCCCCTTCAATACCGGACACCCCCTTCAATACCAGACACCCCCTTCAATACCGGACACCTCCTTCAATACCGGACACCCCCTTCAATACCGGACACCCCCTTCAATACCGGACACCCCCTTCAATACCGGACACCCCCTTCAATACCAGACACCCCCTTCAATACTGGACACCCCCTTCAATACCAGACACCCCCTTCAATACCGGACACCTCCTTCAATACCGGACACCCCCTTCAATACCGGACACCCCCTTCAATACCGGACACCCCCTTCAATACCGGACACCCCCTTCAATACCAGACACCCCCTTCAATACTGGACACCCCCTTCAATACCAGACACCCCCTTCAATACCGGACACCTCCTTCAATACCGGACACCCCCTTCAATACCGGACACCCCCTTCAATACCAGACACCTCCTTCAATACCGGACACCCCCTTCAATACCGGACACCCCCTTCAATACCGGACACCCCCTTCAATACCAGACACCCCCTTCAATACCGGACACCTCCTTCAATACCGGACACCCCCTTCAATACCGGACACCCCCTTCAATACCAGACACCCCCTTCAATACCGGACACCCCCTTCAATACCAGACACCCCCTTCAATACCGGGCACCCCCTTCAATACCGGACACCCCCTTCAATACCGGACACCCCCTTCAATACCAGACACCCCCTTCGATACCAGACACCCCCTTCAATACCGAGCACCCCCTTCAATACCGGACACCCCCTTCAATACCGGACACCCCCTTCAATATCAGACACCCCCTTCAATACCAGACACCCCCTTCAATACCAGACACCCCCTTCAATACCAGACACCCCCTTCGATACCAGACACCCCCTTCAATACCGGGCACCCCCTTCAATACCGGACACCCCCTTCAATACCGGACACCCCCTTCAATATCAGATACCCCTTTCAATACTAAACACCCCCTTCAATACCGGACACCCCCTTCAATACCAGACACCCCCTTCAATACCAGACACCCCCTTCAATATCAGACACCCCCTTCAATATCAGACACCCCCTTCAATATCAGACACCCCCTTCAATACAGGGCACCCCCTTCAATACTAGACACCCCCTTCAATACTAGACACCCCCTTTAATACCAGACACCCCCTTTAATACCAGACACCCCCTTTAATACTAGACACCCCCTTCAATACCTGACACCCCCTTCAATACCTGACACCCCCTTCAATACCTGACACCCCCTTCAATACCGGACACCCCCTTCAATACCTGACACCCCCTTCAATACCGGGCACCCCCTTCAATACCGGACACCCCCTTCAATACCGGACACCCCCTTCAATACCGGACACCCCCTTCAATACCGGACACCCCCTTCAATACCTGACACCCCCTTCAATACCGGACACCCCCTTCAATACCTGACACCCCCTTCAATACCGGACACCCCCTTCAATACCGGACACCCCTTTCAAGACCGGACACCCCCTTCAATACTAGACACCCCCTTCAATACCGGACACCCCCTTCGATACCGGACACCCCCTTCAATACCGGGCACCCCCTTCAATACCGGACACCCCCTTCAATACCGGACACCCCCTTCAATACCAGACACCCCCTTCAATACCGGGGACTTCACCCCCTTCCTGCCCAGGACAGTTTTCAGCGCTGTCGCACTTTGAATGACAATTGCGCGGTCATACAACGCTGTACACATATGACATTTGTGTATTTTTTCCCCCACAAATAGAGCTTTCTTTTGGTGCCATTTAATCACTGCTGGGTTTTATAGTTTTGCTAAATAAATTTAAAAAAGCCAGAAAAATTTGGAAAAATATTTATTTTTTCATAGTTTGTTATACATTTTTGCAAACATGTAATTTTTCTCCTTCACTAAAAGGCACCACTGATAAGCGACACTGATAGGCACCACTGATACGCAGCACTTATGGGCACCACTGATAAGCGACACTGATAGGCACCATTGATAACCAGCACTGATAGGCACCACTGAAATGTGGCACTAATATAATAGGCACCACTGATAAGCAGCACTGATAAGAGGCATTGATAAGAGGCACTGATAAGCAGCACTGATAGGCGGCATTTATAGGCAGCACTGATAGTCGGCACAAATAGGCACCACTGATAAGCACTGATAAGAGGCACTGATAAGCAGCACTGATAGGCGGCATTGATAGGCGGCACTGATAAAAGACACTGATAGGCACAACTGATAAGAAACACTGATAGGCACCACTGATAAGCACCACTGATAAGTGGCACTAATGGGCACCACTGATAAGCGGCACTGATAGGCGGCACTGATAAGCGACACTGATAGGCACCACTGATAAGCAGCACTGATAAGCGGCACTAATAGGCACCACTAATAAGCGGCACTAATGGGCACCACTGATAAGTGGCACTGATAGGCGGCACTGATAGGCACCACTGATAAGCGGCACAACTAGGCACCACTGATAGGCACTAATAAGCAGCACTGATAGGCACAACTGATAAGAGACACTGATAGGCACCACTGATAAGCAGCACTAATAGGCATTACTAATAAGCGGCACTGATAAGCGGCGCTGATAGGCGGCACTGATAAGCGGCACTGATAGGCACAACTGATAAGAGACACTGATAGGCACCACTGATAAGCGGCACTAATAGGCCCCACTAATAAGCGGCACTAATAGGCATCACTAATAAGCGGCACTAATGGGAACTGATAGACAGCACTGATAGTTGCAACTGATAAGATGGCACTGATTGGAAGCACTCATAGGTAGCACTGATGAGGCGGCACTGGTGGGCACTGATAGGTGACACTGAGGAGGATGCACTGATAGGCACCGACTGGCAGCACTAGTGGAACTGCATTGATAATCAGTAGATGTTCCTTTAATGTAAGCCAGTTATCGGCTCTCCTCTCCATGTAGTGTCAGTGTGAGGAAAGGAAAGACGATAACCGGCTTGTGTTTACATCGTGATCGTGGACACAGCTGATCACGGGGTAAAGGGCCGTTGTGATTGGCCCAAAGGACTCAGCGATCACAGAGCATGCTGCCCACAAGCCGCAGGGGGCCCACAGGTAGCTTGATCTTGGAAGGATGTCCATGGACTCTGTTTTAGCAAAGTAAGCCCTGTAGAAGTTTTTCGGCTATAGCACAGGCGGGAACTTGTTAGACGTATCATATACATGTAAACAGTATATCTGAATGTGACCTGGTATCGGCCTCTTGCAGTCCCTTTACAGCAGAGATCAGACTGGGAGAGCCGATCAGTTCATGTGTTGATAGAAGGCGAGAGCAGAGTGACAGAGAGATGAGCTCATCAGTCTGGGGGCAGGTCCAGGAGGACTGAGGCTCAGAGGAAGACAGTTAACTAAAAGGCCACCAGACTGAGGACATCTAGTGGGAAAAAAGGGTATTGCAGGGGAGATCTCTGGATTGAACGTGCTGCTTCTCCTTTCACTGTCCAGTCACAGTCTGGGGGCAGGTCCAGGAGGACTGAGGCTCAGAGGAAGAGAGTTGAATGACCATGGCTATCAGACTGAGGACATCTAGTGGAAAAAAAAGGTATTGCATGGGGAGATTTCTGGATCTCTGGATTGGCCTTTATGAGCTCATCACTGTGCTACTTCTCCTTTCACTGCCCAGTCCACAGGGTCCAAGACAACCTGGGTTCAATGATATCATTCTGAGGGCACCTTGTGGCAGAAAATAATTACTGCGGAAAGAGGGGGGGTGGGGGATCTCTGGATTAAAGTTGAATATTGCAGCAACAGCTGGTTTTGCTATTTTAAATTTTAAAGGCCATTCATCATTATTAGGCATGTCCCGATACCACTTTTTTTAAGACCGAGTACACGTTCCGATACTTTTCTTCAAGTACTCGCCGATACCGATTACCGATACACCTTTTTTTTTAATGTTATTTTGACAGTGGCACTAATATGCAGTACTGACACGTGGACTGGCATTTATTTTTATTTTCTTTTTTACAATTTTATTTTTTACAATTAAATATTCTTTACAATTTTTTTCTTTTTTTCTTTTTTTTTACAATGCTTTCTTTTTGGGGGGCGGTGTCAGTGTGTTTTTTTTATTGAACTTTATTATTTTTACATTTTTTCTTTTATTGTTTTTATCAGCCCGTTGGGGGGGCTTTGGTGAGATATTGGGGGTCTTAACAGACCCCTGATATCTCCTCTTTGAGACAGAAAAAGGGACTAAGGACACAGATTCCCCAGTCCCTTTCTCTGCAGCCTCAACTGTACTGTAGATAAATGTGAAGGAGACAGCGGCTCCTCTCCATTCATAAACTGAGACATTGTAACACAGATTCTATGCTCAGTTATGAATGGACAGTCAGTGATCACTGCCAAAAAAAAAAGATCACTGACTGTTCATTCGGAAAAGGGCTCATTCCTCCGTCCTCCATCCTGACAGATCGGGGACAGAGGTACACACAGGGGAGCGGAGAATGGCGGGGGGGACAGAGCGGTGCACAGAGGGGAGCGGAGGACTGGAGCAGAGCACGGAGGGGGACACGAGCAGAGCACGGAGGGGGACACGAGCAAAGAACGGAGGGGGACACGAGCAGAGCACGGAGGGGGACACGAGCAGAGAACGGAGGTGGACATGAGCAGAGCAAGGAGGGGGACACGAGCAGAGCACGGAGGGGGACACGAGCAGAGCACGGAGGGGGACACGAGCGGAGCACGGAGGGGGACACGAGCAGAGCACGGAGGGGGACACGAGCGGAGCACGGAGGGGGACACGAGCGGAGCACGGAGGGGGACACGAGCAGAGAACGAAGGGGGACACGAGCAGAGAACGAAGGGGGACACGAGCAGAGCACGGAGGGGGACACGAGCAGAGAACGGAGGTGGACACGAGCAGAGCAAGGAGGGGGACACGAGCAGAGCACGGAGGGGGACACGAGCAGAGCACGGAGGGGGACACGAGCAGAGCACGGAGGGGGACATGAGCAGAGCACGGAGGGGGACACGAGCAGAGCACGGAGGTGGACACGAGCGGAGCACGGAGGGGGACACGAGCAGAGCACGGAGGGGGCCACGAGCAGAGCACGGAGGTGGAAACGAGCAGAGCACGGAGGGGGACAGGAGCAGAGCACGGAGGGGGACACTAGCAGAGCACGGAGGGGGACACGAGCAGAGCACGGAGGGGGACACGAGCAGAGAACGGAGGGGGACACGAGCGGAGCACGGAGGGGGACACGAGCGGAGCACGGAGGGGGACACGAGCAGAGAACGGAGGGGGACACGAGCAGAGCACGGAGGGGGACACGAGCAGAGAACGGAGGTGGACATGAGCAGAGCAAGGAGGGGGACACGAGCAGAGCACGGAGGGGGACACGAGCAGAGCACGGAGGGGGGCACGAGCAGAGCACGGAGGGGGACACGAGCAGAGCACGGAGGGGGACACGAGCAGAGCACGGAGGGGGGCACGAGCAGAGCACGGAGGTGGACACGAGCGGAGCACGGAGGGGGACACGAGCAGAGCGCGGAGGGGGCCACGAGCAGAGCACGGAGGTGGAAACGAGCAGAGCACGGAGGGGGACAGGAGCAGAGCACGGAGGGGGACACTAGCAGAGCACGGAGGGGGACACGAGCAGAGCACGGAGGGGGACACGAGCAGAGAACGGAGGGGGACACGAGCAGAGCACGGAGGGGGACACGAGCAGAGAACGGAGGGGGACACGAGCAGAGCACGGAGGGGGACACGAGCAGAGCACGGAGGGGGACACGAGCAGAGCATGGAGGGGGACCGATGCAGAGCACGGAGGGGGACATGAGCGGAGCAAGGAGGGGGACATGAGCGGAGCATGGAGGGGGACCGATGCAGAACACGGCAGTGTACAGGCACGGAGCACAGAGGGGGACTGATGCAGAGCACTGAGGGCGACATGAGCAGAGCATGGAGGGGGACCGATGCAGAGCACAGAGGGGGACATGAGCGGAGCAAGGAGGGGGACCGATGCAGAACATGGCAGGGTACAGGCACGGAGCACAGAGGGGGACTAATGCAGAGCACGGAGGGGGACATGAGCGGAGGACGGAGGGGGACAGAAGCGGTACAAGGCGGGGGACAGAAGCGGTACAAGGCGGGGGACAGAAGCGGTACAAGGCGGGGGACAGAAGCGGTACAAGGCGGGGGACAGAAGCGGTACAAGCAGAAGCGGTACAAGGCGGGGGACAGAAGCGGTACAAGGCGGGGGACAGAAGCGGTACAAGGCGGGGGACAGAAGCGGTACAAGGCGGGGGACAGAAGCGGTACAAGGCGGGGGACAGAAGCGGTACAAGGCGGGGGACAGAAGCGGTACAAGGCGGGGGACAGAAGCGGTACCGCCACTGTATGTATTAGTCCTGCCAGCATTGCTGCAAAGGTTGAAGGGGTGGGGGGGTCAGCCTGTAAGTGCTCAGACCATAAATGATCAAAAATCATAAAATATATATGTACAGTGTTGCATGACTGCACAATTGTCATTCAAAGTGTGACAGTGCTGAAAGCTGAAAACTGGCCTGGGCAGAAAGGGGGTAAAAGTGCCCGGCATTGAAGCTGCTTAAAGTCTAAGCTGCCTGGCAAAAAATGACAGTTGGAGGGTTGGAACAAACCATAGAACACTGCAGGTAGTTCTTGCAAAGGTCATCTGTATTTCATAAGGTGTAAAACTTTTACTTTACTAGAAAAAAAAATGCTTAAAACAGTTCAGACCGGTTCAAACCGCCCGCCCAGTAAAATGTCGTATTTCACCACGCAGGAAGTGTCAGTTCTAGCCGGCGATTTGCACCTTAGTGGAACCAAAGTGTAAAATTTAGACGTGTCCTGAATTTGTTTTATAACAAATTTTCGAATTTGCGAATTTTTCTGAATATTCGGAATTTAATAAAAAAAAAAAAAAATAGAAAATTTGGAAATTCGAATATCCGAAAATAAGAAACGAAAATTCGAAAACCTGAAATTCTGAAATAGTTTGGCTGTTAGTGAAAGTAATGAATACAAATTCATCCGAAGTTACGAATACCGTAGCCAAACAAATGGAACGTAACAAATTAACATACACAGTATACACAATATACACACTCATACAGTATACATACACAGACACGCAATATACACACACACACAGTATACACACAGTATACACACAACATACACACACACATACAGTATACACACACACACAGACATACATTATACACACACATATATAGTATACACACACACACACCCATACAGTATACAGACACGCAATATACACACACAGTATACACACAGTATACACACACACAGACATACATTATACACACACACATATATAGTATACACACCCATACAGCAAACACACAATATACACACACAGTATACACACACAATATACACACAGTATACACACACAGACACACAATATACACACAGTATACATACACAGACACACAATATACACACACAGTATACACACACAGACACACAGTATACACACAGTATATACACACACACATACAGTATATACATACAGTATACACACACAGACACACACAACATACACACACATACAGTATACACACAGACATACATTATACACACACATATATAGTATACACCCATACAGTATACACACACACACACACACACAGTATACATACACAGACACACAATATACACACACATACAGTATACACACACAATACACACACACAGTATACACACACAGACACACAATATACACACAGTATACATACACAGACACACAATATACACACACAGTATACACACACACAGACACACAGTATACACACAGTATATACACACACACATACAGTATATACATACAGTATACACACACAGACACACACAACATACACACACATACAGTATACACACACACAGACATACATTATACACACACATATATAGTATACACACATACAGTATACACACACAGTATACACACACACACACACACAGTATACATGCACAGACACACAATATACACACACATACAGTATACACACACAATACACACACACAGTATACACACACAGACACACAATATACACACAGTATACATACACAGACACACAATATACACACACAGTATATACACACAAACATATAGTATATACAATATACACACACAGTATACACACACATACAGTATAGACACATAGTATATATACACACACACATACAGTTTACACACAGTATACATACACAGAAACACAATATACACACAGTATACACACATACAGTATACATACACAGTATACACACACAGACACACAATATACACACAGTATACATACACAGACACACAATATACACACAGTATACATACACAGAAACACAATATACACACAGTATACACACATACAGTATACATACACAGTATACACACAGACACACAATATACACACAGTATACATACACAGACACACAATATACACACACAGTATATATATACACACACACACATACAGTATATACACATACACACACTGAAAAGGTACTGGAGAGGCGGGGCAGCTATAATCTTGTTGTTTTTAAACACAGATTTTTACATACTGTCCCTGGTTTCACTGATGGTCACAGGTTACGCTGCATTGATGGGCACAGTTCATGCTGTATTGATGGGCTCAGGTAACGCTGCATTGATGGGCCCTGGTTACGCTGCATTGATGGGCCCTGGTTACGCTGCATTGATTGGCACAGGTCAGGCTGCATTGATGGGCACTGGTGATGGGCACTGATAAAGTTGTTGTTAATATTTATTTTTGTAACTTAATTCTGCATAAAACATTTAAGTGCCATTTCATGAGATAATTTATGAGGGCGTGTTTAGGGGCGGGGCTTGGAAAGGGTTGAGTGGGGCAACTGGTGGTGCCTAACTCTTATGCTGCGTACACACGATCACTTTTTGTGATGGAAAAAAAAAGACGTTTTTTAAAAACGTCAATTTAAATGACCGTGTGTAGGGGAAAAACATAGTTTTATGTCTTGTGAAAAACGACAAAAAAAATTGAAGCATGCTTCAATTTTTTGTGTCGTTTTTCAAAACGTCGTTTTTTGTTTCACAAAAAGTCACCGTGTGTAGCAAAAAACGACGTTTATAACGACGTTTTTCAACCCGCGCATGCCCAGAAGCTAGTTATGAAGCGAGCTTCAATGGAAAAGAGTGGTGAACGTAACCTCGCTTTGATAGAGAATTGTGAAAAAACGATGGTGTGTAGGCAACGTCGTTTTTGAAAACGTGGTTTTTACTTCACAAAAAAAATCGTTTTTTTTTCATCACATAAAGTGATCGTGTGTAGTGTTGCTCACGAATATTCGCATTGCGAATATTCGCTACGAATATTGCATATTCGAGTATTCGCGAATAACTAGAATATTGCGGCGAATATTCGCTATGGCGAATATTCGTATTTTTTCAAATTTATTTTTAAAACAGATCACATCCTAGTGATCTCCATCGACGTCTAAAAGCATTGCTGGTATGATTAGAGAGAGACCCTGGGCCGAGTAGCTGATGCGATTCTTTTATGTTGCCGAAAATTCGCATTGCGAATTTTCGGCAACATAAAAGAATCGCATCAGCTACTCGGCCCTTCTTTTGCATCAGAGCCAATCAGAATAACTCGAATATTCGACAAACGGAATATTGCGCGATTATCTTCTCCGCCCTTCTTTTGCATCAGAGCCAATCAGAATAACTCGAATATTCGGCAAAAGGAATATTGCGCGATATTCCTTTTGCCAAATATTCGAGTTATTCTGATTGGCTCTGATGCAAAAGAAGGGCGGAGAAGATAATCGCGCAATAGGAATATTGCGCGATTATCTTCTCGGCCCTTCTTTTGCCCCCTTATTCTCCTTTCTTTTAAGTAGAGTTAGTGTAGAGTTAGTGTTTAGTGCATATTAGTTTAGTAAAACAACAAATGATCTCTGTTTATGAGAATTTCGCAATCATTTTCGCATTAGCGAAATTTCGCAAAATTTTTGTTGGGATTAAATATCACGAATATTCGATATTAGCGAATATTCGTGAATGTTCTTCTATATATTCGCGCAATATCGCAAAATCGAATATGGCGTATTCCGCTCAACACTAATCGTGTGTACGCGGCATTAGGGCCTGGCTAGTAGTCCTGATAAAAATATCGGGGTAGATTCACATACACTTAATAATGCGCTGCGTAATCGAAATACTCTACGCTGCCGTATTTCACCAGGCTCTACACCGAATCCTGGTAGATTTTTGCCCGTACGCTACGGCAGCGTGGTCTATTTCTCGCCACATATTCGAAATACGCGATTGGGGGGCGTGAAGCATTTAAATTAAGCGCGTCCCCGCGGCGATCGAACTGCGCATGCTCCGTTCTGAAATTTCCCGCCGTGCATTGCGCGAAATCACGTCGTTACGTCATTCGTTGTTTGAGTAGCGGCGTTTACGAACATTCCTATTCCCGGACGACTTACGTTAAAAATAATAAAAGACGTCGGAAAACGTAGAAATTCGACGCGGGAACGACGGCCATACTTAACATGGGCTGTCTAATATTAGAGCAGCAAAAAGCTGGTATAGTGTTACGCAAATAAAAGATGACTAAAGATGCCGTAAGAGATTGCGATAGAAGATCGTAATTTCGGGGATCGCCGGCAAAAGCTCATTAGCATACCCCGACGCGGAAAACGACGGGAAGTCCACCCAGTGGCCGCAATTTTATTGCAGCGTAGATCCCAAGGCGTATAAACACGTACTCCAGTCGAATTGAAGCCCGCAGCCGTCTATTCATGGTTTGAGGTTTTCGACTAGCTAGAAAGCGTGCGTAATTTGAAATTACTCCGGTCTAACACCAGTTAGACAGGCGCAATGGCTCTGTGAATCTGGCCCTATATACAGTATATATATATATATACTGTATGTAAATGTTTTGGGAAACAGTGAAATTGATGGGTTTAGTTTCCCTTTAAGAAGATATAATAGATAAGGACACAGCATTGGGTTTAATTTGCAAGCCTATGCCCAACCCCCACTATTACTAATGTAGCCTTATAATGTACGTATGTCCGGGAATTACCCAAATGTATACTACATATATAAATATTTTTTTTTAATTTTGCTGACACTTTAAATGTAGGAAGCCAGCATGCTTCAGTAAGAGGGACACTGTACAGATAATCGCTTAGTATATTTACCCACACACACCAAATCACATACACAAATATTATACAACGCGGTGAGCGGTTATCTCCGACCTTGGGAAATCCTGTGAGATGGAATCACGGATTATTGGGCTTATGTTACAAAGACGTGAGACTCTTAGTAATTCTTGACTCACATCCAAAGCAGATCGGCGGAAAGAAACCATGGAAAATGTGAACTTGACCCTTTGGCAGACTCCTGAATCCTGAGCCCTGGCTTTATACAAGGCAAGATTTAAAGTGAACCTGTGGTCAGGCTTTTGGCATTTAGGCATTTACATTCAGCTACACAAATGGGATTTGAAACAAGCCCGCACTGACCTCTGCAGCTGCAGCCACTGTGGAGTAATTCACTTTAAATTTCACAGCAGGACTGAAGTTGTTCAAGTCACTCTCAGCAGCTCAGCTCACCAGCAGTGACTCAGCAGCTCATCTCCCCCTCCCATCAAGAGTCAAGCTCAGCAGCTTACCTCTCTCCTCCCTGCGATGATGACTCCTCCGCAGTTCAGCTTCCCATCCAAGCAGTAGCTCACCAGTTCAGTTCACTCTGATACTCTTTCCTGCAGTGATTTAGTGGCTCAGCTTCCCCCATCCTGACCTCTGTAGCTACAGACACTGTGTAGCAATTAACCTCAAAGTTCACAGCAGTAGCACTGAAGTTGTTCCAGTTATTCTCTTAGCAGTGGAGCTCACCAGCAGGGACTCAGAAACTCAGGTTCCATCCCATCAATGACTCTGCAGCTCAGCTCCCCTCCCATCAATGACTCAGCAGCACAGCTCCCCTCTCAGCAGTGACTCAGCAGCTCAGCTCCCCTCCCATCAATGACTCAGCAGCTCAGCTCCCCTCCCATCAATGACTCAGCAGCTCAGCTCCCCTCACATCAATGACTCAGCAGCACAGCTCCCCTCCCAGCAGGGACTCATTTCAATTTCATATCACAGAAGAAGCTCAGCAGTTCAGTTCATCCTGATGTTCTTACCTGCAGTTACTTAATGGCTCAGCTCCCCTCTCGCATTACTGAGTCAGCAGCTTAGCCCCCCCTCCCATCGCTGATTCAGAAGCTCAGCTCCCCCTTCCATCACTGATTAAGAAGCTCAGCTCCCCCTCCCATTACTGAATAAGAAGCTCAGCTCCCCCTCCCATCACCGAGTCAAGCTCAGCTCCCCTCTCCCATCATTGATTCAGAAGCTCAGCTCCCCCCTCCCATCATTGATTCAGCAGCTCAGCTCCCCTCCCATCATTGATTCAGCAGCTCAGCTCCCCCTCACATCATTGATTCAGCAGCTCAGCTCCCCCTCCCATCATTGATTCAGCAGCTCAGCTCCCCTCCCATCATTGATTCAGCAGCTCAGCTCCCCCTCACATCATTGATTCAGCAGCTCAGCTCCCCCTCCCATCATTGATTCAGCAGCTCAGCTCCCCTCCCATCATTGATTCAGCAGCTCAGCTCCCCCTCACATCATTGATTCAGCAGCTCAGCTCCCCCTCCCATCATTGATTCAGCAGCTTAGCTCCCCCTCCCATCATTGATTCAGCAGCTCAGCTCCCCCTCCCATCATTGATTCAGCAGCTCAGCTCCCCCTCCCATCATTGATTCAGCAGCTCAGCTCCCCCTCCCATCATTGATTCAGCAGCTTAGCTCCCCCTCCCATCATTGATTCAGCAGCTCAGCTCCCCCTCCCATCATTGATTCAGCAGCTCAGCTCCCCCTCCCATCATTGATTCAGCAGCTCAGCTCCCCCTCCCATCATTGATTCAGCAGCTCAGCTCCCCTCCCATCATTGATTCAGCAGCTCAGCTCCCCCTTACATCATTGATTCAGCAGCTCAGCTCCCCCTCCCAGCAGTAGCTCAGCAACCATACCATGAAGTGCATGTAGACAGGAAGTGACTGAAAAGCAGCTGCGGGAGATCAGCAGCCCAGCGGTGCAACAAAGGATAAAGGAAATGGGAAAACCGTATAAAAATGGCAGTTGAGGTCATTCAGGAAGGAGGCACATCTACTTTATCAGAAAAATACATACAGTGATATCTGTTTGGCACCTCAGTGTGTTTGTAGAACAGGCCAGCGTAACCGTGTCATGCCCGTGACATGAGACCTCAGAAATAGGTTCACTTACATATTCATGAATTCACATGAAATAAAAGGTGACAAGCAGCAGGTGACACCGAGACCTGTTGGTGATCTTCTGGCTTTTAATGGTGTTAATGAGTTGTGAAGTTAATTGAGTCACTTGAGACACGAGAGAGAACATATGAGATGAAGATCTAACGATGATAACACAAGACTGACATACACACTGGCCACTATAATAATTTGCAGGGGATGTCCCGAATTTGGAAGGACTGTTGCCAATTCGGAGAGGCTGTCCTGAATTTGAGGTGTTGTCTTAAATTTAGAGGGACTGTCCCAAATTTGGAGCAGCTGTCTTGAATTTAAAGGGACCGTCCTGAATTTAGAAGTACTGTCCCAAATTTGGAAGGACTGTCGCGAATATGGAAGGACTGTCCCACATTTGGAGGAACTGTCTTGAATTTGAAGTAGCCGCCCCAAATTTGGAAGGACTGTCCCAATTTTGGAAGGACTGTCCCGAATTTGAGGGGTTGCCTTGAATTTGGAGGGGCTGTCATGAATATTGAGGGACTATGTTGAATTTGGAAGGGCTGTCTTGAATTTGGAGGGACTGTCCCGAATTTGGAGTGGCTGTCTTGAATTTGAAGAGGCTGTCCTGAACTTGGAGGGGCTGTCCCAAATTTGGAGGGACTGTCCTGAATTCGGAGGGACTGTCCCGAATTTGGAGGGACTGTCCCGAATTTGGAGGGACTGTCCCAAATTTGGAGGGACTGTCCCAAATTTGGAGGGACTGTCCTGAATTTGGAGGAACTGTCCTGAATTTGGAGGAACTGTCCTAAATTTGAAGGGGCTGTCCTAAATTTGAAGGGGCTGTCCTGAATTTGGAGGGACTGTCCTGAATTTGGAGGGACTGTCCTGAATTTGGAGGAACTGTCCTAAATTTGAAGGGCTGTCCTAAATTTGGAGGAAGTGTCCTAAATTTGAAGGGCTGTCCTAAATTTGAAGGGGCTGTCCTAAATTTGGAGGGGCTGTCCTGAATTTGGAGGGGCTATCTTGAATTTGGAGGGACTGTCTCTCTTCCCCCATCTTTTTGGTCTGATATACTTGTTCTAGCATTTTTTTTTTTTTACACATTTACAAAATATTTGTAGGCTTGAAGATTACTCAAAACCCCCAAAACATTATTTGAGGCTCTAGAGAATAAAATGGCAGTAGTTCCAACTATTTGCCACACAATATTAGCCCAATGGTTTACAAGGGTCATCGGCCCGAATCCCAACCATGTGCACAACCTGCCTGGCACGGCAATATGTAACCGGTGTAACACAATCAAGGTTTTCGTATGTAAACACCCCAACACGTGTTTATATGCATGTATATTGGGGGGGATGGTAAGTGCAATTTTTTTCAATTTTTCGCTAAACTTTGTTACTTTTCTCTTTTGCTGTGACAGGTTCTCTTTAATGAGAAATCTCACCTACACTCTATTGATGCTAATAGAGTGCAAATCACGCTCTATTAGCTTCTTCCCTGGCCACAGCAGGGAAAAGAGACAGCCGAACCCGGAAGTGATATATTACATGATGCTTCTGGGTTCATACTAGATAGGGGAGATTGGTAGACATGTACAATTCGTTTAGTTACAAATTACTTTTGTAACACATTTTGACAAATTAGTTAATTCCGGAACTTCCTAATTTTTTCATTTCTAGACTCTGAACTTCCGGGAAATTCAAAATTTCGGAAATTCAAAATTCCGGAGATTCAAAATTATGGAGATTCTAAATTTTGAAAATTCAAAATTTTGAAAATTCAAAATTTTGAAAATTCAAAATTTTGAAAATTCTAAATTTTGAAAATTCTAAATTTTGGAAATTCTAAATTTTGGAAATTCTAAATTTCGGAGATTCTAAATTTCGGAGATTCTAAATTTTGAAAATTCTAAATTTTGGAAATTCTAATTTTTTAGAGATTCTAAATTGCGGAAATTCTAAATTTTGGAAATTCTAAATTTCGGAGATTCTAAATTTCGGAAATTCTAAACATTGGAAATACAAGATTTCGGAAACTCTAAATTTTGTAAATTCTAAATTTCAGAAATTTGAATTTCGGAAAGCTGAAAAAATTCTGAATTTGAAAATCAGAAATGTTTGAATTTCCAAATTTTCCAAATTTTCAACATTTTCAAAAATTCCAAATTTTTGAAAATTCTGCATCTTCGGAATTAAGAAATTTCGAATTTTCGAATTTCCAAAAAATTCTGCCGAGGAAAGCGGTCGTGTGTACGAGGCCTCAGAGGAGACGCCAGCGGCCATAATGGGAAGTGCGGACCTGTCAGTGAAGGATGGGGGGAAAATTGAGCTGGAAGTCAGCCATAATGTGCAATTATTTTCCGCAAAACATTGCGAGAGCTGCTGCCGCTCCCTAACTCTGGGATTCCGCTGTAAGGAAGGACACCGGACTGCAAAGTCATGAATGGTTTCAGAGAGACCCTCTGTGCCATGTGAGAATCCCGTCTACATTATTCATCAGATTGCTGGAGTGAAACAAGCTGGCACTGTGCCATGTAGGGCACCTAACAATTTCCATCTATAGCTAAGAGAATGTCTGGAGATGAGGGAATAGGTGGCCCGGACCTCACCCAAAGACTATATAGTTATAGTATGATGTTTAGTATATGAAATGCTAGAAAATAGAGGATGCACATACTACAGGAGAGGGTTCAAACATTGCAAACATGCTGCAGGTGTAACTGGACAGTGAGGACATGCTAGAGGTGTAGCTGGGACTAGGGAAATGCTACAGGTGTAGTTGGAGACTGGGGACATGCTACAGGTGTAGTTGGAGACTGGGGACATGCTACAGGTGCAGTTGGAGACTGGGGACATGCTACAGGTGTAGTTGGAGACTGGGGACATGCTACAGGTGCAGTTGGAGACTGAGGACATGCTGCAGGTGTAGTTGAAGACTGGGGGCATGTTACAGGTGTAGTTGGAGACTGGGGACATGTTACAGATGTAGTTGGAGACTGGGGACATGCTACAGGTGTAGTTGGAGATTGGGGACATGCTACATGTGTGGTTGAAGACTGAGGACATGCTACAAGTGTAGCTAAAGACTAGAGACATGCTACAGATGTAGTAGGAGACTGGGGACATGCTACAGGTGTAGTTTGAGACTGGGGACATGCTACAGATGTAGTAGGAGACTGGGGACATGCTACAGGTGTAGTTGGAGACTGGGGATATGCTACAGGTGTAGTTGGATACTGGGGACATGCTACAGGGGTAGTTGGAGACTGGGGACATGCTACAGGTGTAGTTGGAGACTGGGGACATGCTACAGGGGTAGTTGGAGACTGGGGACATGCTACAGGTGTAGTTGGAGACTGGGGACATGCTACAGGTGTAGTTGGAGACTGGGGACATGCTACAGGTGTAGTTGGAGACTGGGGACATGCTACAGGTTTAGTTGGAGACTGGGGACATGCTACAGATGTAGTTGGAGACTTGGGACATGCTACAGGTGTAGTTGGAGACTGGGGACATGCTACAGGTGTAGTTGAAGACTGGGGACATGTTACAGGTGTAGTTGGAGACTGGGGACATGCTACAGGTGTAGTTGGAGACTGGGGACATGCTACAGATGTAGTTGGAGACTTGGGACATGCTACAGGTGTAGTTGGAGACTGGGGACATGCTACAGGTGTAGTTGAAGACTGGGCACATGTTACAGATGTAGTTGGAGACTGGGGGGAAACTCTACAGGTGTAGTTGGAGATTGGGGACATGCTACAAGTGTAGCTAAAGACTAGAGACATGCTACAGATGTAGTAAGAGACTGGGGACATGCTACAGATGTAGTTGGAGACTGGGGACATGCTACAGGTGTAGTTGGAGACTGGGGACATGCTACAGGTGTAGTTGGAGACTGGGGACATCCTACAGGTGTAGCTGGGACTAAGGAAATGGTACAGGTGTAGTTGGAGACTGGGGACATGCTACATGTGTAGTTGGAGACTGGGGAAATGCTACATGTGTAGTTGAAGACTGAGGACATGCTACAGGTGTATTAGGAGACTGGGGACATGCTACATGTGTAGTTGGAGACTGGGGACATGCTAAAGGTGTAGTTGGAGACTGGGGACATGCTACAGGTGTAGTTGGAGACTGGGGACATGCTACAGATGTAGTTGGAGACTGGGGACATGCTACAGGTGTAGTTGGAGACTGGGGACATGCTACAGGTGTAGTTGGAGATTGGGGGACATGCTACAGGTGTGGTTGGAGACTGAGGACATGCTACAAGTGTAGCTAAAGACTAGAGACATGCTACAGATGTAGTAGGAGACTGGGGACAAGCTACAGATGTAGTTGGAGACTGGGGACATGCTACAGGTGTAGTTGGAGACTGGGGACATGCTACAGGTGTAGTTGGAGACTGGGGACATCCTACAGGTGTAGCTGGGACTAAGGAAATGGTACAGGTGTAGTTGGAGACTGGGGACATGCTACATGTGTAGTTGGAGACTGGGGAAATGCTACATGTGTAGTTGAAGACTGAGGACATGCTACAGGTGTATTAGGAGACTGGGGACATGCTACATGTGTAGTTGGAGACTGGGGACATGCTAAAGGTGTAGTTGGAGACTGGGGACATGCTACAGGTGTAGTTGGAGACTGGGGACATGCTACAGGTGTGGTTGGAGACTGAGGACATGCTACAAGTGTAGCTAAAGACTAGAGACATGCTACAGATGTAGTAGGAGACTGGGGACATGCTACAGGTGTAGTTGGAGACTGGGGACATGCTACAGATGTAGTTGGAGACTGGGGACATGCTACAGGTGTAGTTGGAGACTGGGGACATGCTACAGGTGTAGTGGAGACTGGACATCCTACAGACTGGGGACTAAGGAAATCCTACAGGTGTAGCTGGGACTAAGGAAATGCTACAGGTGTAGTTGGAGACTGGGGAAATGCTACATGTGTAGTTGAAGACTGGGGACATGCTACAGGTGTAGTTTGAGACTGGGGACATGCTACAGGTGTAGTTGGAGACTGGGGACATGCTACAGGTGTAGCTGGGACTAAGGAAATGGTACAGGTGTAGTTGGAGACTGGGGAAATGGTACAGGTGTAGTTGGAGACTGGGGACATGCTACATGTGTAGTTGGAGACTGGGGACATGCTACATGTGTAGTTGGAGACTGGGGACATGCTAAAGGTGTAGTAGGAGACTGGGGACATGCTACAGATGTAGTTGGAGACTGGGGACATGCTACAGATGTAGTTGGAGACTGGGGACATGCTACAGGTGTAGTTGGAGACTGGGGACATCCTACAGGTGTAGCTGGGACTAAGGAAATGCTACAGGTGTAGTTGGAGACTGGGGACATGCTACAGGTGTAGTTGGAGACTGGGGACATGCTACAGGTGTAGTTGGAGACTGGGGACATGCTACAGGTGTAGTTGGAGACTGGGGACATGCTACAGGTGTAGTTGGAGACTGGGGACATGCTACAGGTGTAGTTGGAGATTGCGGACATGTTACAGGTGTAGTTGGAGACTGGGGACATGCTACAGGTGTAGTTGGAGACTGGGGACATGCTACAGATGTAGTTGGAGACTGGGGGGAAACTCTACAGGTGTAGTTGGAGACTGGGGACATGCTACAGGGGTAGTTGGAGACTGGGGACATGCTACAGGTGTAGTTGGAGATTGGGGACATGTTACAGGTGTAGTTGGAGACTGGGGACATGTTACAGGTGTAGTTGGAGACTGGGGACATGCTACAGGTGTAGTTGGAGACAGAGGAAATGCTACAGGTGTAGTTGGAGACTGGGGACATGCTACAGGTATATAAATATGATCCTTGGTGACACTGGCAGTGGTGTTGGGCACAGTTGAGGAACGCAGCCCCCCCCCCGTTGTGCCCCCTCTATAGTGATTCAGTAGATAAGGATCGATCACACACATTACAGGCAGACGATCGGCTCCTCGCTGAGCTCAGGGAACATCTCCCTCCACCCACCTGATTCCAGGCAGCACAGAACACACATGAAATGACAAACTGACACATGAACCGTCCGGCACAACCACAGATTCATAGATGCCGATCAACGGATGGCCGGCACACCGATCATGTGTCTCCGGAACAGACAGACACTGCGAGCTTCTATGGAACATTCTCTGAGAAACTTTCCATCTGGGCTCAGCCTGATCTAACCCTTCCCAGACAGCAAAGGAGAGGAGAGAGGAGGGGAGGAGAGCGGAAGAGGAGAGGGGAGGGGAGGAGAGGGGGGAGGAGAGGGGAGGGCAGGAAAGTGGAGGAGAGGAGAGGGGAGGAGAAGGGAGGGGAGGGAAGGAGAGAGAGGAGGGGAAGTAGGATGATAGCATAAGAGAACAGAAGAGAAGAGGGGAGGAGAGGAGAGGAGAAGAGAAGGGAGGAGCGGAGTGGGAAGGGAGGAGAGAAAATAAGGAGGTAAGGGAGAAAAGTAGAGGACAAGGGAGGTGAGGAGAGAGGGGGGGGGGAAGAGGAGGAAGAAGGGAAGAAAATCAGAAAGGAACAAGCGGAGAGCAAAGGAGAGGGGAAGGGAGAAAAGCGAAGGAGAGGAGAGAGAAGGAGAGGGTAGGGGAGGCAAGGAGAGGAGAGGGGAGGAGAGTGGAGAGGGGAGGGGAGTGGAGGAGAGTGGAGTTAAGCAGAGGAGAGGGAAAGAGAGGAGAGGGAAGGAGAGGATAGGGGGGAAAGGGGAGGAGAGCAGAGGGGAGGAGAGCAGAAAGGGGAGAAGAAGGGGAGGAGAGTGCAGAGGGGAGTGGAGGAGAGTGGCGTTGAGGAGAGGGGAGCACAGGAGAGGGAAAGAGAGGAGAGGGAAGGAGAGGAGATGTGAGAATGAAAGGAGAGGGAAAGAGAGGGGAGTGTAGGAGAGTGGAGTTGAGGAGAGGAGAGGGAAAGAGAGGAGAGGGTAGGGGGGGAAAGGGGAGGAGAGCAGAGGAGAGGGGAGGAGAGCGGAAGGGGGAGAAGAAGGGGAGGAGAGTGCAGAGGGGAGTGGAGGAGAGTGGCATTGAGGAGAGGGGAGCACAGGAGAGGGAAGGAGAGGAGAGGAGAGGGAAGGAGAGGAGATGGGAGAATGAAAGAGAGGGGAAGAGAGGGGAGTGGAGGAGAGTGGAGTTGAGGAAAGGAGAGGGAAAGAGAGGAGGGGAGGGAGGAGAGGAGAGGGATAGAAAGGAGAGAGGAGGGGATGAGAGGAGAGGAGAGCAGAGGGGAGGAGAGCGGAAAGGGGAGAAGAAGGGGAGGAGAGTGCAGAGGGGAGTGGAGGAGAGTGGCGTTGATGTGAGGGGAGCACAGGAGAGGGAAGGAGAGGAGATGGGAGAATAAAAGAGAGGGGAAGAGAGGAGAGGGAAAGAGAGGAGAGTAGAGGAAAGGAGAGGGAAAGAGAGGAGGGGAGGGAGAAGAGGAGAGGGATAGAAAGGAGAGAGGAGGGGATGAGAGGAGAGGGGAGGGGAGTAGAGTAGAGGAGAGGAGAGGAGAGGGATAGAAAGGAGAGAGGAGGGGATGAGAGGAGAGGGGAGGGGAGTAGAGTAGAGGAGAGGAGAGGGATAGAAAGGAGAGAGGAGGGGATGAGAGGAGAGGGGAGGGGAGTAGAGTAGAGTAGAGGAGAGGAGAGGGAAAGGGAGGAGGGGAGGGGATGAGAGGAGAGAAAAGGAGAGGGAAGGAGAGGAGAGGGGAGGGGAGTAGAGTAGAGGAGAGGAGAGGAGAGGAGAGGAGAGGAGAGGGATAGAAAGGAGAGAGGAGGGGATGAGAGGAGAGGGGAGGGGAGTAGAGTAGAGTAGAGTAGAGGAGAGGAGAGGAGAGGAGAGGGAAAGGGAGGAGGGGAGGGGATGAGAGGAGAGAAAAGGAGAGGGAAGGAGGGGAGAGGGGAGGGGAGGGGAGGGGAGGAGAGGAGAGGAGAGAAGAGGGGAGGATGAGTGGAGAGGAAAATAGAGAAGAGTAGAGAAGAGGAGAGGGGAGGAGAAGAGAAGGAGAGGAGATGAAAGATGGTGATTGGCAGGACGGAAGGAAGGAAATACACCCATACATGACAGATATATTCTGGTGACATTACCCAGAAGCTCCACTCGGTGCTCCATCCTGCGGGGGTTGGGTCCGGTCCGGAGCTCAGAGATTCCTCTGATGACACTTTGCTGATTCTCTCCACATCCCCAGGACAATCATCACAGTGCTGACATTTAGAAGAATGATGGGGTGTCTGTGAAAATAATTATGATGATTATAATAATAATAATAATAATATAATAATAACAATGATGATGATAACAACAATAATATAAAAAAAAAAATGATGTAAAAAAATATAAAATAATAATAACAATGATGTCAATAGTAATAATAATAATAATAATAATAATAATAATAATAACAGTAGAAATCTAATAATAAAATAATAATAACAACAACAATAATAATGATAATAATAACAATAATAAATATACTATTGATTAAAGGATAACATTTTTAAATCAAAACAATTATATTCAAAAATAATTATAATAAACACCAATAATAAATCTAATAATAAAATAATAGTGACTTTGGCCTAGATTCACAAAGCGATTACGCCTGTGTAAATGTTGTTAGACAGGAGTAATTTCGATTTACGAGCGTTTTTACGCTAGTCGAAATCCTCAAACCATGAAAAGACACCTGCGTGCTAAATTTCGACTTTATTACGTGTTAGTACGCCTTCAGATCTACGCTGCCTGAAAATTGCGGCCACTGGGCGGACTTCCTGTTGTTTTTCACCTTCATGGTATGCTAATGAGCTTTTGCCTGGAATCCACAAAATTTCGCTCTTCAAACGCAATCTCTTACGGCACCTTTAGTCATCTTTTTTTTCCGTTTCACTATACCAGCTTTTTGCTGGTCTAATATTAGACAGCCCATGTTAAGTATGGCCGTCGTTCCCGCGTCGAATTTCAACGTTTTTCGATTTCTTTTATTATTTTTAACGTAAGTCGTCCGGGAATAGGAATGTTCGTAAACGCCGCTACTCAAACAACGAATGACGTCACGACGTGATTTCGCGCAATGCACGGCGGGAAATTCCTGAACAGAGCATGCGCAGTTCGATCGTCGCGGGGACGCGCTTAATTTAAATGCTTCACGCCCCCTACTCACGTATTTCGATTGCGCGGCGGAAAAAAAATACGATACAATAGCGTACGCGCAAAAAAACTACCTGAATTCGGCGTAGAGTCTGGTGATAGACGGCAGCGTAGCGTATTTCGATTACGCAGCGGAAGATTACATCTATGTGAATCTGCCCCTTTATTTTTATTATTATTCATATGATTATTATTCATAATAATAATAATAATAACGATAATAAATAAATAAAAAAAAAATGATATCATAATATTAACAACAACAATAATATAATAACACTAATAAATGTAATAATAAGAAGAACGATGATGATGATGATGATGATGATGATGATGATGATGATGATGGGGCAGATTCACATAGATGTAATCTTCCGCTGCGTAATCGAAATACGCTACGCTGCCGTCTATCACCAGACTCTACGCCGAATTCAGGTAGTTTTTTTGCGCGTACGCTATTGTATCGTATTTTTTTTCCGCCGCGCAATCGAAATACGTGAGTAGGGGGCGTGAAGCATTTAAATTAAGCGCGTCCCCGCGACGATCGAACTGCGCATGCTCTGTTCAGGAATTTCCCGCCGTGCATTGCGCGAAATCACGTCGTGACGTCATTCGTTGTTTGAGTAGCGGCGTTTACGAACATTCCTATTCCCGGACGACTTACGTTAAAAATAATAAAAGAAATCGAAAAACGTTGAAATTCGACGCGGGAACGACGGCCATACTTAACATGGGCTGTCTAATATTAGACCAGCAAAAAGCTGGTATAGTGAAACGGAAAAAAAAGATGACTAAAGGTGCCGTAAGAGATTGCGTTTGAAGAGCGAAATTTTGTGGATTCCAGGCAAAAGCTCATTAGCATACCATGAAGGTGAAAAACAACAGGAAGTCCGCCCAGTGGCCGCAATTTTCAGGCAGCGTAGATCTGAAGGCGTACTAACACGTAATAAAGTCGAAATTTAGCACGCAGGTGTCTTTTCATGGTTTGAGGATTTCGACTAGCGTAAAAACGCTCGTAAATCGAAATTACTCCTGTCTAACAACATTTACACAGGCGTAATCGCTTTGTGAATCTAGGCCGATAACTGCAACAACAACAATAATAATATAAAAATTAAAAATAAATGATGATATAAAAAAATAATACCAATGATGACATTAATAATGATAATAACAATAACAAAATAAATAATAAAATAATAATAGCAATAAAAATTATAATATCAACAATAATAATTAGGGTTGTCCCGATACCACTTTTTTAGGACGGAGTACAAGTACGGATACTTTTTTTCATGTACTCGCCGATACCGAATACCGATACTTTTTTTAAATGTCATGTGACAATTTTCAAACCACAATACAGACTAAGGATATTTTCTTTAGAATTATGAAGGACTCTAACTCAAGACATTATAAAAGAATAAAAATGAGTAAAAATGAATAAAAATGTTTTATTTTCTTGTCACGCAGTAGTAAAAAAACTCAAAGAATTTTCACAGAACATGTTGATAAATACAAAAAAAGTATTCTATTTAGGCATCGGGAGCATTTGCGCGAGTACAAGTACTCCCGCAAATACTCGGTATCGGTCCCGATACCAATACTAGTATCGGTATCTGGACAACCCTAATAATAATTATATTATTTATAAAAAGAAAAATATAAAAAATAATCATAATAAACACCAATAATAAATATAATAATCAAATAATAACAATAGTAATATTATTATTATTATTATTATTATCATTCATAATAATAATAATAACAATAATATACATTTAACAAAGAAATAATAATATTCAAATATAAATTAAAAAATAAATATAATAATAAATACAATAACAACAGTATTAAATATAATAATAAAATAATAATAACAATGATGATATTATTAAAAATATATAAAATAATAATAACAATGAAGTCTATAGTAATAATAATAATAATAATAATAAAAAAACAATAGTCCTCGCTTCGGCAGGACATATACTAAAATTGGAACGATACAGAGAAGATTAGCATGGCCCCTGTGCAAGGATGACACCCAAATTCGTGAAGTGTTCCATAAAAAAAAAAAAAAAAAAAAAAAAAAAAACAATATCAGTAAAAAAAAAAATCATAACAACAATAATAATAATGATGATGATTATAACAATAATAAATTATTAATAAAAAATATATATATTTTTAAAAATATTATAATAAATATAATAATAATAATAATAACAACACTATTATTATTATTATTCATAACAATAATAATAACAATAATAAACATAATAAATAATTAATAATATTAATATAAAATAAATAACAATGTTATAATAATATTAATAACAACAACAAGAACAATAATATAATAACACTAATAAATATAATAATAATAACAATGATAATGATAATAACAGCAACAACAATAATAATAATAATAATAATAATAATAATAAAAATAAATAAAATTATGATATATAAAAAAATATTACCGATGATGACCTTAATAATAATAATGATAATAACAAGAACAACAATAAAAAATATAATAATACAATTATAATTATAATATCAACAATAATAATTATATTATTTATAAAAAAATATATAAAAAATAATTATAATAAACACCAATAATAAAATTATAATAACAATGTTTATTATTATTCATAATAATAATAATAACAACAACAACAATAATTTATTATTTATATATAAACAAAGAAATAATACTATCAATAATATATAATAAAAATAATGATATAATATTTACTACAATAACAACAATAATAAAATAATAATGATGATTATATTATTAATAATAATAATAATAGTAGTAGTAATAATTGTTCCTTTTAGTAATATATAATAATTGCTGTGTCCTGGCTGTACTGTGTGTCAGGCTCCCCTGTGTGTGTCTATCAGGGTATCTCACCTCCTGTACCCCGGGGGTCCTCTCCTCCGTCTCTTCCGTCATTTCCCCCTCAGGAGCGGCCTCACCCGGCTCCTCCATCCTCGGGATGCGAAGGATGCCCGTCGCCAAGCAACCAGACTCCATAACAACCTCCACCTGGCAGCAGCAGCCATAGCAACCAGCCGACCTTCGTCCGGGGACTCGCTCATGCGCCGTGTGCTCAGTGAGTCGGGAGAGTGGAGAGCGCCCTCTGCTGGAGAGAGGCGGTGCTGTGCTGCTCCTTTGATAAAAGTCGGACTGATGGGAGGATTATACGGGAAATACTGAGTTCCTATAAAGAAGCTGCTGTGGGCAATTTACCCACAATATTGTCGGGATCACCATAGGCCTAGATAGAATGTTCTCTGCCTTCTGTGCTAGGCAGACTTTGCTTCTAATTTGTCTTCAAAATAGTTTTCATGAAACTAAAAATAGAAATAAAAGACAAAGGTAAACCAAAAACAACAACAAAAATGTCTGTCTCCAAGACCTACACATGGCTCTATAACATGGGAGGCGGGGGTAATACTGTAGTATGTCTGCAGTCTCTGATCATTTCTTGTATCATATCTGCAGTCTCTGACCATCTGCTGTAATATGTCTGCAGTCTCTAATCACCTCTTGTATTATATCTGCAGTCTCTGATCATCTCTTGTATCATGTTCACACTCTTTTACCAGCTCCTGTATCATGTCTGCAGTCTCTAAACCATCTCCTGTAATATGTCTGCCGTCTCTAAACCATCTCCTGTAATATGTCCGCAGTCTCTGACCATCTCTTGTATCCTGTCTGAAGTCTCTGACCATTTTCTGTGTCATGTCTGCAGGCTCAGACCATCTATTGTATAATTTCCACAGCCCCTGACCATCTCTTGTATCATGTCCGCACTCTTTTACCAGCTCCTGTATCATATCTGCAGTCTCTGACCATTTCTTGTATCATATCTGCAGTCTCTGACCATCTACTGTAATATGTCTGCAGTCTCTGATCATCTCTTGTATCATATCTGCAATCTCTGACCATCTGTTGTATCATCTCTGTTCTACCAACTGACACCAATTATGGAGCACTATTCCTCCCACTGACACCAACGATGGGGCACTATTCCTCCCACTGACACCAATGATGGGACACTATTCCTCCCACTGACACCAATGATGGGACACTATTCCTCCCACTGACACCAATAATGGGACACTATTCCTCCCACTGACACCAATGATGGGACACTATTCCTCCCACTGACACCAATGATGGGACACTATTCCTCCCACTGACACCAATAATGGGACACTATTCCTCCCATTGATACCAATGATGGGACACTATTCCTCCCACTGATACCAATGATGGGACACTATTCCTCCCACTGACACAAATGATGGGACACTATTCCTCCCACTGACACCAATGATGGGGCACTATTCCTCCCACTGACACAAATGATGGGACACTATTCCTCCCACTGACACCAATGATGGGGCACTATTCCTCCCACTGACACAAATGATGGGACACTATTCCTCCCACTGACACCAATGATGGGGCACTATTCCTCCCACTGACACAAATGATGGGGCACTATTCCTCCCACTGACACAAATGATGGGGCACTATTCCTCCCACTGACACCAATGATGGGGCACTATTCCTCCCACTGACACAAATGATGGGACACTATTCCTCCCACTGACACAAATGATGGGACACTATTCCTCCCACTGACACCAATGATGGGGCACTATTCCTCCCACTGACACCAATGATGGGGCACTATTTCTCCCACTGACACCAATGCCGAAATCGCTGCTATCTAAAGATGCCCCCTGTGCTCCTTCATCCAGAGTGGGGTCGCTCTAATAAGGGAGGTGTGATACCGGCCAGATCACCAGGTAAAGAGAGAGGGAGAAAAGGCTAAAAAAAAAAAAACAAATGCAGCCACCACATCTAATGATTGGCACGCTGCAATATATTACATTTTGGGGTTATTACCGCCATAGATAGATTGCAAATGAAACCAGCAAAATTCCGATCCATCTATGGCCATTCCCGCTTCGATAAAAGTCGATCTAATGATTGATTTTTTGTTAGACAGGAACGCTGGAAATTTTTCATCCAATAGGCGGCTGCAGCGCCGATCGGCGGAGAGATCCCAGCAGGGCGGACATTTCTATTGGCTCAGATCGTGTGGATGGAGAAATCCATGTGTTTTCTTTTTCAAACAGTCCGCTGGATGATCGAAGAAAAAAACAAAACAAAAGTCCAATCGGTGCCCAGCTTTAGTCCCTTTTGTTTCACATTACTGAGTGCTTATATGCCAATGGTATGTTCTTTGTATAAGAATGTGCTAGAATGGGGGTGAACGAAAAAAAAACAATTGCAGCCTCACTGTGCCCATCAATTGTCACCACTGTGCCATCAAATGCAGCCACTGTGCCATCAATTGTCACCACTGTGCCATCAAATGCAGCCACTGTGCCATCAATTGTAGCCACTGTGCCCAGAAATTTTAGTCATTGTGCCTAGCAATTGTCACCACTGTGCCCAGCAATTGTCACCACTGTGCCATGCCATCAAACGCAGCCACTGTGCCATCAATTGTCACCACTGTGGCCAGCAATTTTAGTCATTGTACCCAGCAATTGTCACCACTATGCAATGCCATCAATTGTAGCCACTGTGCCATCAATTGTCACCACTGTGCCATCAATTGTAGCCACTGTGCCCAGCAATATTGTAGCCACTGTGCCCAGCAATTTTAGTCATTGTGCCCATCAATTGTCGCCACTGTTCCCTGTAAAATGCTGCCACTCTGCCCAGTAAAATGCCCCCCGACACTTACCTTTCTGGGGTCAGCCAACCTGCTTCTATCGTCCCTCGATGTCTTCTCCCGCCCTTGATAACGCTTCAGCCAGAACCGGTGAACCTGATTGGCTGAGACGTCCTCTATGGACGCACCGCCACTGTTTGGGAGTCTACAGGCCAATCAAGCTGATGAGATGTTCCAAAATACCAGAAATGAATGTCTCTTGTAATTGATGGGATGTTTGTACAATTTCTTAGGTGTATGATTGTATCTATAAAATGTTTATAGTGGGGGAGGGGAGGGCAGCTATTCAGGATTGGAACCCATAATGCCCTTGGTTAACCAAATAAGCCGCCCCCTGGTACACCTGTCATGCCAGAGGATCTCCATGTATATTCATCTCTCTTCTTTCTATCTTTACTTGTACTTTTTAAATCTTTTCTACCAGCCGTACCAGCAGTATTATCCACTAGGGACACCCACCAGCTGCACCATCCACCAGCCATACCATCTCCTAGAGATAGCCACCAGCAGTATCACCCACTACACATACCATCCACCAGGGATAGCCACCAGCCATAGCCCCCAGGGATAGCCACCAGTAGTACCCACCAGCCATACCATCCCCCAGGGATAGCAAACAGCAGTGCCAGCAGTATCATCCACTAGGGATACCCACCAGCCGTACCATCCACCAGCAATGCCAGCCGTACCATCCCCTAGGGATAGTAGCCACCAGCAGTATCACCCACCAGCCGTATCATCCCCCAGGGATGGCCACCAGCAATGCCAGCGGTACCCCCCAGGGATAGCCACCAGCCGTATCATCCCCCAGGGATAGCCACCAGCAATGCCAGCGGTACCCCCCAGGGATAGCCACCAGCAGTACCCACTAGCTGTACCATCCCCCAGGGATAGCCCCAGGGATACCCACCAGCAGTATCACCCACCAGTATCATCCCCCAGTGGCCACCAGCAATGCCCACCCCCCAGGGATAGCCACCAGCCGTATCATCCCCCAGGGATAGCCACCAGCAATGCCAGCGGTACCCCCCAGGGATAGCCACCAGCAGTACCCACTAGCTGTACCATCCCCCAGGGATAGCCAACAGCAGCGGCAGCAGTACCCACCAGCAGTATCATCCACTAGGGATACCCACCAGCAGTACCATCCACAAGGGATACCCACCAGGAATACCCACTAGCCGTACTATCCACCAGGAATACCCACCAGCAGTGCCAGTACCATCCACCAGGTATACGTACCAGCTATACCATCCCCCAGGGATAGCCATCAGCCGTACCATCCACCAGGAATACCCACCAGTCGTACCATCCACCAGGAATACCCACCAGCAGTACCATCCCCAAGGAATACACACCAGCCGTACCATCCCCCATGGATAGCCACCAGCAGTATCATCCAACAGGAATACCCACCTGCCGTACCATCCACCAGGAATACCCAGCAGCCATACCATTCCCCAGGAATACCCACCAGCCACACCATCCCCCAGTAATACCCTCCAGCCGTACCATCCCCCAGGGATAGCCACCAGCAGTATCATCCACTAGGGATACCCACCAGCAACACCATCCCCCAGTAATACCCACCAGCCGTACCATCCCCTAGAAATAGCCACCAGCCGTATCATCCACCAGCAATGCCAGCAGTACCCACTAGCCGTACCATCCCCAGGGATAGCCAACAGCAGTGCCAGCAGTACCCACCAGCAGTATCATCCACCAGGAATACCCACCAGCCGTACCACCCCCCAGGAATACCCACCAGCCATACCATCCCCCAGGGATAGCCACCAGTAGTATCACCCACTAGGGATACCCACCAGAAATACCATCCCCAGGGATAGCCACCAGTAGTATCACCCACTAGGGATACCCACCAGAAATACCATCCCCAGGGATAGCCACCAGTAGTATCACCCACTAGGGATACCCACCAGAAATACCATCCCCAGGGATAGCCACCAGTAGTATCAGCCACTAGGGATACAAAACAAGGGGGTATTCCGGCGCTCGTAGTAACTTGATGCCCGGGAAGCAATAGTGGTAACTTATAAATAGGGTCTGAAGGATAAATAAACTATGAGGAGGCAGCCTTCCTTTAGAGGGTGTCCATGACCTCTGTCATCAGTTCAAGAAAAAAGGGAGGGGGTGGAGGCGCCAACTCAAAGAATAAAATTTAAAAAAGCAATCTACAAGAAATGCGAGTATAAGGGTGTATACTCACAGGTTCACTGGGAGTAGTAGTCCATCGGGGTGTCCTTTAATGGGTGGGTACCATTCCGCAGGCTCTAGTGATGTCCGCAGGGCTTCTCAGTGTAGATGGGTCCTGGAAGCTCCTCGCTGACCAGCGTGAAGGCATGTGCATTTCGTTTCGTTCCGAATCGAAATTCGGACGAATTTTCCATTATTCGGACATTCGGATGCATACGAATTTCCGAATTGCTATAATAACGAAAAATTTCGACCGTTTTCCGAATTCGTTCATTTTCGACCGAATTTCGAAAAAAAAAAAAAGTCGAAATCGAATTTTTTTTTTCGAATTCCGAATCGAATACCCGCGGACTAAATTCGATCGGAACTCGAAAAAAAAAAAAAAAAAAAAAAAAAAAAATTCGAATTTAATTCGAAAAAAATTCTATTAGAAAAGAGACTATTTGTTTTCTAATCTGGTTGAAATATTTTCGATTTCGACCGATTTTTTCGAAATTCGGTCGAAAACGAACGAATTCGAAAAACGGTCGAAATATTTTCGATTTCGACCGTATTTTTCGAAATTCGGTCGAAAACGAACGAATTCCGAAAACGAATTCAACACATGTAACGAACCTAACTTAACGAAATTTATTAAATGACGAATTGAAACGAAACGAAACGAAACGAATTTTTCACTTTTGCACATGCCTAGCGCGTAGCCTGTTACTCCCCTTCCTCGTATGCCTGCTAACCCCGCCGTGCCCTGTGACGTCACCGCCTCTTCCGCGTTCCACGCTGGTCAGCGAGGAGCTTCCAGGACCCATCTACACTGAGAAGCCCTGCGGACATCACTAGAGCCTGCGGAATGGTACCCACCGATTAAAGGACACCCCCGATGGACTACCACTCCCAGTGAACCTGTGAGCATACACCCTTATACTCACATTTCTTGTAGATTGCTTTTTTAAATTTTATTTTTTGAGTTGGCGCCTCCACCCCCTCCTTTTTTCTTCACCCACCAGAAATACCATCCCCACCAGCTGTATCATTCACCAGGGATACCCACTAGCTGTACCATCCAGTGGAGTGGAGGTTGTTATGCTTTACAACTTCCTATGATATGCCACCTCCCAACTGACAACCCAAGTGTTTCTGAAGTGCCAGAGGGTGCTGGGCTCGCATTGGTGTCCCCTTTTCTGTGGAGTAAGGCCCCGTACACACGACCGAGTTTCTCGGCAGAATCTCGGGAGACGTATTCTGCCAAGAAAATCGGTCGTGTGTACACTTTCGACGGGCATCCCGTCGGGAAGCCAAAATAGAGAGCATGTTCTCTATTTCCTCGTTGTTCAATGAGGAAATTTGGCTCGACGACCTTTTCGACCGCTCATCGGGAACCTCGACGGGCGGAACGATGAGTTTAGCCTGACGAGGTTCTCGGACGTGTGTCCGCGGCCTAAAAAGAAGGCAGGTTAAAGCAAGCCGAGTCACACAGGTGATGTTGGCGACTTCCAGGTGATAGGTTGGCCGTCTTCACCGCCTCTCGTCTTGGCATCAGTCTATGGTCCCCCTTCTACTGCAACAACACCAACAACATCCTCATCATTCTTGTGGTGGAAAGTGACATTTAATACCGGAAAGTGTCTGATGAAATTGGAACTTCAGACAAAACTTTTATTTTATTTTTTGGAACAAACAGGAATCAATCACACAACCCAATGCATTTTTTTTTTTCAGCATCATTTATTAGAATTTAAGAAAAATAAACTTTACACTCAAAGTGAGAAGTAGAACAAGGATATAAATGTGACCAAAACCAAAGAGTTCCTCTTCATCTCGCATACAATTCCACTCTCACCATTCAGGAAATAAGTTAGAAATCCGAAGCAGCACACAGGAAGTAACCCTGAAAGAGAAAATTTGTCATCGTTACTGCAGGAACTATACAGTAGATCAGACCTCAAATTTTCCACTGGCATTTTGCGAGTGGAAAATTGGGTCTGGCGAGGAGCTGGGCTGCCTGGGAGTGGGGGGTTAATCGCGAGCCGTTCGCGCAGTGATCTCCGCGATGGCATAGAGGAAGCAGAGAGCCGCGGGATCGCAGAGCGGTATAGCCCGCTGTTACAACTTACATTGAAATTTCCTCCACTCTGCCCACAGCGCTGCCTCCTCCTCACCCCGCGCCTGTAATAGACAACACATCTCAGCATTGGACACGCTTTCTGTCTATTACAAGCACGGGGTGAGGAAGAGGCGGGGCTGTGGGCAGAGTGAAGGAAATTTCAATGTAAGTTGAAACAGCGTGCTATACCGCTCTGCCATCTGTGGATCTCCCTCTTCCTCTATGCTCCCTGCCATCGGGGAGATCACTGGAAGAACGGCTCTCCTCTTCACAGTAAGCATTCAATTAGTAATACAATAGAAAAAGTGCAGCCACCAACCAGCAGCCCCCTGGTACTTGTAGTCCCCCCACCCCTGTGTGTATAGCTGTCTCCTCCCGGGTACTTGTAGTCCCCCCCCGGTGTGTATAGCTGTGTGTGTGTCACCCTCCTCTGCCGGTGTCACCCTCCTCTCCCTCTAATCTCCTCCTCTCCGGCAATGGGGGCAAAGTGAATCTGCAATGGTGGGCACGTTGAGGCTGCATAAAACATTTAACGGTGTCATTACATAAGATAATCTATGAGGGCGTGTTTACAGGTGCAATTAGGCGCAGGGCAGTGTATGAATTAGGTGGGGCAACTGGTGGCGAGTAACTCTTGAGGCCTGGCTAGTAGCACAGGAATTGAAATTTTGAGCCCTGCCCTAGGGTAATAACACATAACACCAAAAACATTAATATAGGTTGTGGCAACTTACCAAACACTCCATTGCAATGACGGGCTCAGATCTTGAACCCCAGCGCCCTCATGCACGCCTTGTGAGCCTCGATCAGATGCCCGCAGTGCTCTTCACCCTTCTCAATGATGCTGGACAAAATACAAAAATAAAGAGCCAGATATCAGATTGGAGACACTGAATAGTTGGGTAACTGAAGACATCCACACATGCAAAATTTCAGCTGAAAAAGACAATCGGGCTGGTGATAAAAGGGTAAGAGGATGCTGGGTGTCCTCCATCAATTTAGCCCCAGGCTCTATTTGATTTGCAGCAGCTTCTAACGCACATTGTGAGAAGCTCACAGCGTGCAGTTGATCAAAATGCCCCTCCGCTGCCTAAAGTTTGGACAGTAAAGGAACCATTTATAAAAAATAAATAAAAAAAATGGTGTTCTTTAACCACTTCCCAATGGCCGTACGACTTTGTACGGCCGAAGGGACGCCCTGAATCTCTAACAGGCCGTGTTTTTACGGCCTGTTCTTAGCCAGGCCACTGGGCGGCGCGCGCGTGCCTGCCGCATCGCTGACATGCCGATGCGCGTGCCTGGCGGCCGTGATGTCCGCCAGGCACTCGAGATCGGCGGCTGCAGTGACAAGACGTGGATCTCTGTGTAAACACAGAGATCCATGTCAGGGGAGAGAGGAGACCGATCTGTGTCTCTTGTACATAGGGACACAGCATCGGTCACCTCCCCCAGTCACCCCCCTTCCCCCCACAGTTAGAACACAATTTAGGGTACACATTAACCCCCTCCTCACCCCCCTAGTGTTAACCCCTTCAATGCCAGGTATACAGTAATTAGTGCATATTTATAGCACCGATCCCTGTATAAATGTGAATGGCGCCAAAAAATGTGTCAAAAGTGTCCGATGTCTCCGCCATAATGTCGCAGTAACGAAAAAAAATGCTGATCGCCGCCATTAGTAGTAAAAAAAAAAAAATAATAAAAATAATAATAATAATTCTTTCCCCTATTTTGTAAGCGCAATAACTTTTGCGCAAACCAGACGCTTATTGCGATTTTTTTTTTTCCAAAAATATGTAGAAGAGTACCTATCGCCTAGACTGAGAAAAAAAAATGTTTTTTTTTTAAAAAAAATTGGGCTATTTATTACAGCAACAAGTAAAAAATATAGTTTTTTTTTTTCAAAATTGTCGCTCTATTTTTGTTTATAGCGCAAAAAAATAAAAACCGCAGAGGTGATCAAATACCACCAAAAGAAAGCTCTATTTGTGGGGAAAAAAGGATGACAATTTTGTTTGGGAGCCACGTCGCACGACCGCGCAATTGTCAGTTAAAGTGATGCAGTGCCACAAGCTGAAATTTCACCTGGTCAGGAAGGTGCGTAAGTGCCTGGTATGGAAGTGGTTAAGCAGTATTTTTGTGTACATGTAAAAATCTGTATTTTTTTGCTAGAAGGCTACTTAGAACCCCCAAACATGATTATATATATATAAAAATAATTTTTCATTTTTTTTTTTTTTTGCAGTAAAATTTATAAAATAAATGCTCTATGGTCACCAACTCAACCCTCCTGTCTGTAAGTTCACAGTGTTAGAGTTCAGTTATCTGAAGGGAATATCCACAACAGGAAAAATAAGGTGACAGGGGTTCAATCCCCTCCCTATCCCATTAAAATAAAAAGGATTTTGTTAGAGATATACGAGTGACCGTTCCACTTACCAGGCATCCCGAACCTTCTTGGTCTCAGGACAGGCACAGCACGGCTTCAATGGCTTCTTCTCCTGCGTGTCGGAGGTCGCCGGTGTCGACTCGCAGCTTGCAGCGGCCAAACTGGACATTGTGATATCACCGACGCTAAAATCTGAAGAAGAATAAAAAAAGAAAAAGAAATACTGAGATACAAAGTGCACCCAACACTACAACTATAACAATGTATCACTCTCGGCAAATTTCCACATCTATCCAATCATTTCATGTGTGTTCTATTCAAGATACTTTTCTTACCGTCTTATTATTATCTACCTGTCTATCTGTATCTTATATTTTCTCCATTACACTCTCTTCCGTATTCTCTTTTTATATTTATTCATCATTTTTATTTGTTCCCTACTTATTCCTCAGTTTATTGTTTTTAATATGTTTATCGGTTAATTTTTTTTATGTCTCTATCTTTATCTGTTATTTATTCTCGTCTTATTCCCCAATTTCTATGTTTATATTTTTTCTATTATTTATATATCTTGATATTTTTATTTGATGTTTGTTGTATTATTTATATATATTTTTTCTATCAAACTTGTCTATCGTGTATTTTCTACATTACACTCTCTCCTTTATGTATTAACCACTTAACCACTGTCAGTGTAGTGTTGTGCAGACTTACTTGTGATGTGATCTCTCCTCAGCGGTGGTTGAAAAAAACGCAGAGGGAGAGATCACATCACTTCCTCCTTCCTGTGTTTACACAGGAGGAGGAAGTGACAGAGTGGGGGGGCGCGCGCATTGGCCGAGAGCGATCCAGAGGGGGCGGACAAAAACGAACAGCCGCCCCCTCTTGTCGGATCGCTCCTACAGCCGCGGGGACCGCCGAATGTACCGGGGGGGGGGTCCCGATCGGACCCCCGATCCACCTCAAGGCACCAACGTATATATACATTGATGCGCCTGTCGGTGCCATTGTGCCGACGTAAACGTACATGCGACGGTCGTTAAAGCGGAGGTTCACCCTAAATATAAGCCCTCCCATGTGATCCAGCATACTGGCGTCAGCGCCAGTATGCTATTTTTTTTTATTTTAAATCCATCACTTACAGTATCTCTTACCCCCGTGGTGGACGGCGCCAGTATAGCGCGTCACATCTTACGAAAATACCCGATAAGGACTCGGGTAATCTCGGCGAAAATGCGGCGCCTGCGCACAGACCTAGGAGCTGACTGCGCAGGCGCCGTATTTCTCCAAATCCTACGGCTATGGCGCGTCACGCCCTCCGAAAAACGCCGAAATAGGACTCGGAGAAATACGGCGCCTGCGCAGTCAGCTCCTAGGTCTGTGCGAAGGCGCCGCATTTTCGCCGAGATTACCCGAGTCCTTATCGGGTATTTTCGTAAGATGTGACGCGCTATACTAGAGCCGTCCACCGCGGGGGAAAGAAATTAAAATCCAGCATAATACAGTAAGTGGGGGATTAAAAAAAAAAAAAACAGCATACTGGCGCTGACGCCAGTATGCTGGATCACATGGGAGAGCTTATATTTAGGGTGAACCTCCGCTTTAAGGACCGCCGCATGTACATTTACGTCGGCACAATGGCACCGACAGGCAAATCAACGTAAATATACGTTGGTGCCTTGAGGTGGGTCGGGGGTCCGATCGGGACCCCCCCCCCCCGGTACATGCGGCGGTCCCCGTGGCTGTACGAGCGATCCGACAAGAGGGGGCGGCTGTTCGTTTTTGTCCGCCCCCTCTGGATCGCTCTCAGCCAATGCGCGCGCCCCCCCACCCTGTCACTTCCTCCTCCTGTGTAAACACAGGAAGGAGGAAGTGATGTGATCTCTCCCTCTGCGTTTTTTTCAACCACCGCTGAGGAGAGATCACATCACAAGTAAGTCTGCACAACACTACACTGACACGCAGGCACACTTAACCCCCGCGATCGCCCCCCCTCCCCTGTCACAGTGTCACTGAATGCAGTAATCATATATGTATGATTACTGTATTTAGTTTCAGTGTGACAGGCAGTTAGTGTTATGTCCAGGGTAGCCCCGTACCCCCCCCCAATAAAGTTTTAACCCCTTGATCACCGCCCTAGTTAACCCTTTCACTCCCTATTGCCAGTGTCACCAAGCGATCATTTTTCTGACCGCTGTATTAGTGTCGCTGTTCCCGCTAGGTAGCTATTTTTTTTTTTTTTTTTATTGTGATTTTTTTTTTTTTTACTAAAGACATGTGGCTAAATACATTTTGGCCTAAATGTTTGACTAAAATTTAGTTTATTGATTTTTCCTATAACAAAAAGTAAAAAATATTGATTTTTTTTCAAAAATGGCGCTCTATTTTTGTATATAGAGCAAAAAATAAAAATCACAGAGGCGATCAAATACCACCGAAAGAAAGCTCTATTTGTGAGAAGAAAAGGACGCGAACTTTGTTTGGGAGCCACGTCGCACGACCGCGCAATTGTCTGTTAAATCGACGCAGTGCCGAATTGTAAAAACCCCTTGGGTCATTTAGCAGCGTATTGGTCCGGTCCTTAAGTGGTTAATCTGTTTGTTTATTTATTCTTGCCATATTCCTCTATTTCTTTGTTTATATTTTGAATGTGTATTGGTTATATTTTTTTCTATTCTAAGATTTTTTTATCTTAAGAGTCAGTTCACACTGTGGCGACTTGGGATCCGACTTGAAGTCGTCTGAAGTCGCGCTGTCCAGAAAAGCAATGTAAGTGAATGGGAGCGGTGTTAATACACACTACTCATGTTGCTCCGACTTCAGAAGAGGTTCCTGTACTACTTCAATCAGACTTTTAGGCGATTTGTACCCATTGATTTCAATGGAAGTCGCTTCCAAGTCTGATCACTGTCTTAATTGAAGCAACTTTCCAGCAAGATAACATACATTTCTCAGGCAAACCCCTCCCTCCCCCTCCCTCTCCCAGAGCCGATTGTTGTTTTATTGGCCACTGGAATGTCTCCTGACCTGAAAAGGACTTCAAGTCGTGTTGTAAATCGCCCCAGATCGCCCTGTGGTTCATGCTCATGTCGTGTTGAAGTTGCTTCTGAAAGTCGCGCTGGAAGTCGTGTCGCCCCGGTGTGAACCGACTCTTAGTTTATACGTTTATTTATTCTCGTCTTATTCCCCTATTTCTATGTTTATTTTTGTATCTGTTATTTATATTTATTTGCTGTTTATTGTAATATTTACTTTTTTTTTCCATTTCTTCTATCAGATGTGACTATCTTGTATTTTCTTCATTACACTCTATTCATTATTTATTACCTGTTTATTTATTCTCGCTCTATTTCTATGTTTAATTTTTTATTTTTATGTTTATTGGTAATATTTGTTCTATGTTCATTTTTTTTTTTTTTTTGTTATACGTTTCTTTTTTCTCATCTTATTCCCCTATTTCTCTGTTTATTTATACCCCGACTTGTTCATTCCCCGATTTTGTTGGGGTAGGCGTGCACTTTGGTGGGGGTGGGTCAGCCACACCTTCTGACCTTTGACCTCTGGGGGTCAAAGCCTTATTCTTCAATGGGAAACCCTAACCCCACCCCTAACCCATATTTATATTTTATTTGCTGTTTATTTATTGCATTATTTACATTTTTTCCTTCTATCAGGTGACCCCATCTTGTTTGTTCTTCATTACACTCTCTCTTTTTAATCTGTTTAATTATTCTCTCCCTATTTCTCTATTTGTGTTTATTTTTTATTTATTGTTTTATGTTTTTTGGTTATATTTTTTCCATGTTATTTTAATTTTTTATCTGTTATTTATGCTCTTCCGGTGCCCCTATTTCTATGTTTATTTATTGTTTTATGTTTTTTGGTTATATTTTTTCTATGTTGTTATTTTTATTTTTTGTATCTGTCATTTATGCTCTTCCGATGCCCCTATTTCTATGTTTATTTTGTATTTGTTAAAATCTTTACATTTTATTTATTGTATTATTGAAATGTTTTTCTTCTATCAGATGTATCTTCTTCATTACACTCTCTCATTGTTCCTCTTTTTCTATCTATATTTTTAAATATTTAGCCCTCATATTTATATGTTTATTTATTTCCTGCTTCTACTTTTCTCTGCTAGTTATTTGTTCATTTTATTTTGTTTTTTTATATTTTTTCTTCTGTCTTATTTCATCTATATTCTATTTTCCCTATTGCACTCTCTCCCATTTTTCTAATTAGGTGTTTAATAATTTATTTATAGTCTCATAATTCCTCTATTTATGTTCACTTATTAATCTAGTTATTCTCGCCTCATTCCTCTATTTTTATTTATAGGTTTATCTTTGTTATATTTTTATATGTTCATCTGTTATATTTTGTCAAGGTTTTATTTCTTCATCTGCCATTTGTTTAGATTTATATCATTTATTTATTACATTATATAAATAGTCTTTCTTTGATCAGATGTATTTTCTTCATTACATGCTCTCATGGATTGGGGACCCAGGACAGGGGCAGTCGTGAAGGCATCGAGGGGCCCCGGGGACATGGGCAGTCGTAGAGGTATTGGGGGCCCAGCAGAGGGGCAGTTGTGGAGGGATCGGGAGCCCAACAGAGGGGCAGTTGTGGAGAGATTGGGGGGCCAGGAGAGGGGCAGTTGCGGAGGCATCGGGTTGGCCCTGGGACAGGGGCAGTTGTGGAGGCATCGGGTGGCCCTGGGACAGGGGCAGTTGTGGAGGCATCGGGGGCAGTTGTGGAGGCATCGGGGGCCCAGGAGAGGGGCAGTCGTGGAGGCACCGGGTGGCCCTGGGGACATGGGCAGTCGTGGAGGCATTGGGGGCCCAGCAGAGGGGCAATTGTGGAGAGATTGGGGCCCCAGGAGAGAGGAAGTTGGAGGGATCAAGGTCAGTTGTGAAGAGATTGGGGGCCCAAGAAAGGGGCAGTTGTGGAGAGATTCGGGTCCCAGGAGAGGGGCAGTTGTGGAGGGATCGGGAGCCCAGCAGAGGGGCAGTTGTGGAGGGATTGGGGGCCCAGGAGAGGGGCAGTTGTGGAGGCATCGGGTGGCCCTGGGACAGGGGCAGTTGTGGAGGCATCGGGGGCCCAGGAGAGGGGCAGTCGTGGAGGGAATGGGGGGTGCAGTCACGGAGGGATTCTGGGACGCAGGACAGGAGCAGCAGGGGAGGGATCAGGGGCAGTTGTGGAGGCATCAAGGGGCAGTCGTTGAGGGATTCAGGGGCCCAGGAGAGGGGTAGTTGCGGAGGGATTCAGGGGCCCAGGAGAGGGGCAGTTGCGGAGGGATCGGGGGCAGGTGTAGAGGTCAATAGGTCATATGTTACAGATCAGTTACAATCCATAGAGGACATGTGACCCCCCCCCCCCCAGCTCACACACAGGTCAGTATTCTGCCCTCTATATCACCCCATCAGGGTGACCCCCATCAATGTCATTTGCCCCCCTCCCCTGACACCATACACCCAGGGGAAGGGAAGCCCTCTGTGTCACATGACAGCTGTCAGTGACCCCAGGTAACCCCCCCCACACACACAAACATACACAGAGCGGTGTGATAAGGATACAATGTTGCGCTCACCTTTCTCCTTCACAATCACGTGCTTTACAATAATGAGGAAACACCTGCGCAGGCGCACTCCCTCGCGGCACAGGAAGCCGGGGAAGCAAGTGGAGCATGCCGGGAAATGTAGTTCTGATCCTTTTAGCTGAGACGACACATCGCCACCTGGCGGCTCCTGACTGAAACCGCGCACAGCATGGAGGACGGAGTCTCGCCTCCGGGTCACGTGGTGCTGCTGGCATGGAGACCTCCGGGACGCCGGGGATCTCTTGTCTCCTAGCAACCACAGCAACAAAGATGGCGGCGCAAGAGGAGGCGGCTAAGAGAGGTACAGCGGGTACAGGGGGGGCTCATTGTGATCTGTTCCTCCTCTCAGGTGTGACCACCGACCCTTCCCACACTCTGAGGGGACCTGTCACCATTCTGGGGGTTCACATTTAACCACTTAAGGACCGAGCCTGTTTATGAGATTTGGTGTTTACAAGTTAAAAACTTTTTTTTTTTTTTTTATAGAAAATTACTTAGAACCCCCAAATATTATACATTTTTTTCTAACACCCTCGAAAATAAAGTGGCAATACTTTCTGTCACGCCGTATTTGCGCAGCGGTCTTACAAGCGCATTTTTTTTGGAACCAAAAATCACTTTTTTAAAATAAATAAATAAGACAGCAGTAAAGTTAGCCCAATAATTTTTTTTTTTATACTGTGAAAGATGATGTTACGCCGAGTAAATTGATACCCAACACGTCACGCTTCAATGTTGCGCCCGCTCGTGGAATGGCGACAAACTTTTACCCTTAAAAATCTCCATAGGCGACGTTTAAAAAATTACACAGGTTGCATGTTTTGAGTTACAGAGGAGATCAAGGGCTAGAATTATTGCTCTCGCTCTAACGGTCGCGGCGATACCTCACATGTGTGGTTTTTGAACACCGTTTACATATGCGGGCGCTCCTCTCGTGTGCGTTCGCTTCTGCGCGTGAGCTCGTCGGGACGGGGCGCGTTTACATTTTTTTTTTTTTAGCAGATTTTTTTTTTTTTTTTACGCTGTTCTTTTATAAAAAAAATAAAATAAAAAATCGTGTCACTTTTATTCCTATTACAAGGAACGTAAACATCCCTTGTAATATAAAAAAGCATGACAGGTCCTCTTATATATGAGATCTGGGGGTCAAAAAGACATCACATCTCATATTTACACTAAAATGCAATAAAAAAAATAAAAACAAATAAAATAAAAATAAATGAAATGTCATAGCGGCGTAAAGCGACGGCGGGCGGTCCGTAAGTGGTTAAGTATACGCGGCACTGCACAGATTATTTGCACAACGTTTACCTGGAACGTGTGCTGCAGCTTAATGTGCATTACACGTCAACATGCGTGAAAAAAATTATAAAAAATGCACGTCAACATATTTGTATTTTATTCAACTTCAATATTTTTTTTTTTTTGTTTCATTCTGATTTTATTATTAAGTTATAAGTTGTATTTAATTTAGGATTTTAATTAATAGTGATGTATTTTCCAATACAAAGAAGCTGGTTTTGCATTCTCATAGGCGGCGTACACACGTCCGAGGTTCTCGCTAGAAACCAGCGAGAACCTCGCTGGGAGCTGCATTCCAGCGAGAACCTCGGCCGTGTGTACGCTCCTGGCTCGCCCCGCCCGTCGGGAATCCCGTCGAGCGAATAGAGAGCACGCTCTCTATTTGCTCGACGGCCCGCCTGGATGAATGGCTGGTTGCCATTCCCGACGGGCGGGGCGCTGATTTCGCTGGCCGGCCGAGAGCCTCGAGGGGCGGAACGATATGTTCCGCCCGTCGAGGTTCTCGTACGTGTGTATGCCGCCATAGACTTGTATACAAGAGTTATTCACTACAGGCCCTGAGTCAAACAGTCCTGATGACTCGGGTTCGGCATTGGACCGTGCCTGACTGACTGACAAGCCTCATGTGTTTCCAGAGTTCTCATTTTTGATCACTTACTTTTTTGCATTAGTTGCAGGTATGGACAGTTCAGAGGGCCAAGCTGGAGAAGATGAGAGCTCCCATCAGGGGCCTGCCACAGGTCAGTGTCATTTTATAATAGGTTTGTGAGAGAAAGAGAGAGAGAGAGAGAGAGAGAGAGAAGGAAAGAGAAGGAAAGAGAAGGAAAGAGAAGGAAAGAGAAGGAAAGAGAGAGAGAAAGAGAAAGAGAGAGAGAGAGAGAAGGAAAGAGGGAAAGAGAGAGAAAGAAAGAGAGAGAGAGGAGAGAGAGAGAGAGAGAGAGAGTCAGAGAGAAAGAGAGTCAGAAAGAAAGAGAGAGAGAGAAGGAAAGAGAGAAAGAAGGAAAGAGAGAAAGAAGGAAAGAGAGAGAGAGAGAAAGGGAGAAAGATAGAGAGAGAGAGAGAAGGAAAGAGAGACAGAAGGAAAGAGAGAGAAAGGGAGAGAGATAAGGAAAGAGAGAGAGAGGGAAAGAGAGAGAGAGAGAGAGAGAGAGAGAGAGAGAGAGAGTCAGAAAGAAAGAGAGAAAGAAGGAAAGAGAGAGAGAGAAGGAAAGAGAGAAAGAAGGAAAGAGAGAGAAGGAAAGAGAGAAAGAAGGAAAGAGAGAGAGAGAGAGAAAGGGAGAAAGAGAGAGAGAGAGAGAGAGAGAGAAGGAAAGGGAGAGAGATAAGGAAAGGGAGAGAGATAAGGAAAGAGAGAGAGAGGGAAAGAGAGAGAGAGAGAGGGAAAGAGAAGGAAAGAGAGAGAGAGAGAGAAAGAGAAATAAAGAGTAAAAGAGAAGGAAAGTGAGAATAGAGGAAGAAAGAGAGAGATAAAGAGAGAGAGAGAGAAAAGGAAAGAGAGAGAGAAATAGAGAGACAGAAAGAGAGAAAGAAAGGGGGAGAGAGAGAGAGAGAGAGAAAAAGAGAGAAAAGAGAGAAGGAAAGAGAGAAAGAGAGAGAGAGAAGATAAGAGAGAAAGAGAGAGAGAAAGAGAAAGAGAGAGAGAAAGAAAAAGAGAGAGAAATAGAGAGATAGAAAGAAAGGGCGAAAGAGAGACAGAAAGAGAGAGAGAGAGAGAGAGAGAGCGAGAGAGCGAGAGAGAGAACCCTGTTGGCCAACAAGGGCTCTGGCATTGTGCAGGGAATGGCAGGTATTGGTACTTATCCCTAGTAATGTGAAACAAGGTTAAACTTTTACATCTAAGGGCTCTTTCACACGGGGCAGATCAGTAATGATCCGCCCCGTGCGCCTCCGTTTGCTCAGCGGGGATCGCTCCGTTGATCTCCGCTGAGCTGCCGGATGACAGGGCGGTCCCCTCACACTGTGCAGGGACCGCCCTGTCAGATCTCCACTCTCCCCTATGGGGAATCGGATGAACTCGGACCTTCTGTCTGTGTTCATCCGATCCGCCAGACGGAAGGAAAAGTAGGTTTTTCCTCCGGCATACTTTGGCGGATCGGATGTTAGCGGACATGTCTCTGCTGTCTCCGCGATCCCATAGGAATAATGTGTATGTCCGTTTTTCATCCGACAACGGATGGATGAAAAACGGACATACGGATAGGCCGTGTGAAAGAGCCCTAACAGGTCCACTTTAATTCGACCCGAGGTGTAATGTGCGGCCCACTGGAGCTCAGGGGTTGGGGTGCTGTTGTCCTTTCACTTATCCCGAAGTACCGACATGTGTATAGAAAATGTGGGACGCTGCTCGCCCAGCCCAGTACATCTGAGTCTTTTTTTTTTTTCTTTTTTTTTTAGCAATACAGCGTATATCCAGTAGTAATACTTGATTGTGCAACAATTGGAAAAACAAGGTTAATCATATGTTAAACGAGAATTAAAGCAATGCCTGAAGTTATTTATTATTACTTATATGTGTTTGTTCAGTAACCACATTATCTGCTTTTATTACTGTAGACATTGAGTCTGACCAATTCCAAAGGGAAAAAGCTGATGTGGAAACTTTGGACAACAGCAAAGAAGATTTACAAGATGAAGACAACCCTGATTATTCTACTACTGAGGTTACAGAAGGGGGAGATGAAGGTCAGGCGGGAGATGAAGAAGGTCGGGGGGCAGAAGAGGCAGTCGCCCAGGGGTCTGCAGGTGAAGATGAAGGATCAGGTACCATGCATGAGCCCAAGTTGGCTGACAAGTCTGAGGTAGAGGTGGAGCAGACGTCCGATAACCTTGATGTTGGTAATGAACAAGACACTGGATTAGGGATTGAAACAGTGGAGGAGCTGCCAGGGGAGGAAGGAGGAAACAAGCAATCTGCTGTGGAAGATCAGGAGATCCAGCATAAGGAAGCAGACGCTGGCTCTGGAATTGAAACTGTGGAGAAGCCACTAGGTGATGAAGGGGCAACTGAGGAACCTACCATGGGAGGAACCATGGAAGAAGATCAGGAGATCCAGCATACTGAAGCAGACACTGGCTCTGGGATTGAAACTATGAAGGAGCCACCAGAGGAGGGAGGAGGAACTGAGCAACCTGCCATGGAAGGAACTATTGGAGAACCGCAGGAGATCCAGCATGACCAAAACATGGAAAGCTCAGCAGGTGGGTCTTTATTTTACTTTTATTTTGTTGTATGTGAAACATCCAGTGGCTTTTCAAATTATGATGCCAAAAGGCCCCACAGTACTTGACAGAGGCATCTACAGCAGTGGCAGCTGATGCTCAAAATTTTTAGGGGGGCGCAAACAAACTGAAATAAAAAACAAAACACCAAACGCAGCCACTGTGTCCAATAAACGAAGCCACTGTGCCCATCAAACGTAGCCATTGTGCCCATTAAACATAGTCACTGTGCCCATTAAACGTAGTCACTGTGCCCATTAAACGTAGCCACTGTGCCCATTAAACGTAGCCACTGTGCCCATTAAACGTAGCCACTGTGCCCATTAAACGTAGCCACTGTGCCCATTAAACGTAGCCACTGTGCCCATTAAACGTAGCCACTGTGCCCATTAAACGTAGCCACTGTGTCCATTAAACGTAGCCACTGTGCCCATTAAACGTAGTCACTTTGCCCATTTAACGTAGCCACTGTGTCCATTAAACGTAGTCACTGTGCCCATTAAACGTAGCCACTGTGCCCATTAAACGTAGCCACTGTGCCCATTAAACATAGTCACTGTGCCCATTAAACGTAGCCACTGTGCCCTTTAAACTAAGCCACTGTGCCCATCAAACGTAGTCACTGTGCCCATTAAACGTAGCCACTGTGCCCATTAAACATAGTCACTGTGCCCAGTAAACGTAGCCACTGTGCCCATCAAACGCAGCCACTGTGCCCATTTAACATAGTCACTGTGCCCATTGAATGTAGCCACTCTGTCCATTAAACTTAGCCACTGTGCCCTTTAAACTAAGCCACTGTGCCCATCAAATGTAGCCACTGTGCCCATTAAACATAGCCACTGTGCCCAGTAAACGTAGCCACTGTGCCCATCAAACTCAGCCACTGTGCCCATTAAACGTAGCCACTGTGCCCATTAAACGTAGCCACTGTGCCCATTAAACGTAGCCACTGTGCCCATTAAACGTAGCCACTGTGCCCATCAAACGCAGCCACTGTGCCCATTAAACATAGTCACTGTGCCCATCAAACGCAGCTACTGTACCCATCAATTGCTGCCACTGTGCCCCATCAATTGCTGCCACTGTGCCCCATCAATTGCTGCCACGGTGCCCCATTAATTGCTGCCACAGTGCCCCATTAATTGCTGCCACTGTGCCCATCAATAGCTGCCACTGTGCCCCATCAATTGCTGCCACTGTGCCCCATCAATTGCTGCCACTGTGCCCCATCAATTGCTGCTACTGTGCCCCATCAATTGCTGCCAGTGTGCCCCCCGATAAGCATCTAATCACAGCGCCTGTCGCTTCAGCCAATCAGGTGACAGGTAACCAGACCGGAGTACCTGATTTGCTGAGAGGCGGGTCAGGGTTAGGAAAGCAATTTATTCGCTTCCCTAACACAACACTGAGTAAACCGCAAACACACAGCATTGCACCCGCTGTTTACCAATTTGGAACTAATCGCCACTACCCTAGTCAGAGCTATATTAATGTATAATAATAATAGTGTGTGTCTGTGGTGGTGGGATATTAGAGTGTAAGCTCCTCTGGCACAGAGACTGATGTGACTGGCTCAGTGTTCTCTGTACAGTGCTAAAGAATTTGTCAGAACTAAAATAAGATATGATGTCTCTTTCAAAACATTTCAACATACATTTTTTGAAAATGTTACAGCTGCGTGAAGTAACTGAAAAGTATAACATTTCTATGTATTATTATTATTATTATTATTAATCACTTCTATAGATCAAGTACTTGAAAATAGTAAAAAAATATAATTCAGACATGCCTTTTTCTATCCTACCAGCAGATGGCAGTGTGGTTGAAGGTATGGTTGTGGATACAGAGAAGGAAGGAGTCACTTCAGGGGAAATTGCAGCAGCTGAAGTTGGAAGTGATGAAGATCAGACAGCAGAAACGGCACCGCAGAATCCCGATGAGGAAGCAGAAGGTAAACTTACATATTGATAATTTATTCTTGACTACAAACGTACAGACCTCGGCTCACCTCCTGGGAGTCTACTCTATCATTATGTCTGGTCTGATGGGAACGGCGTTCCCTTAATTTGTAGGTCTCCAATGTGCAACATTCTTATATTATATTATATATATATGGCTAGGGCAGTGGCGGCACTATACTGCCCCCTCTGGCTCCCGCACCTCCACTGAAACAATAACATAGATTCATGCATTGCATGAATCTATGTTATTGTTGCCGGCTGCTGCCACCCACTATACAGATGGCCGGACGGTGAGCGCCGGCCACCTAAATAACGGCAGCTGGTTGGCTGTGCGGAAGTGCCTATCAGAGCCAGCGGCTCCCGGAAACTTATCTAAGGGACGTACGGGTGGTGCATTCCTTAGATAAGAGTGACAGGCGTCTCAGCCAATCAGGTTCACCGGTTCTGGTTACAGGTAACCTGATTGGCTAAAGCGTCATCGAGGGCGGGAGAAGACATCGAGGGACATGAAAGGAGGATGGCTGACCCTCAGAAAGGTAAGTGCCGGGCGGGGGGGGGGGGGGGGGGCATTATACAGGGCACAGTGGCGACAATGGGCACAGTGGCATCAATGGGCACAGTGGCATCAATTGGCACAGTGGCTGCGTTTGATGGCATGGCCCAGTGGTGACAATTGATGGCACAGTGGCTGCGTTTGATGGCATGGCACAGCGGTCACAATTGATGGCACAGTGGCTGCATTTGATGGCATGGCACAGTGGCTGCGTTTGATGGCATGGCACAGTGGTCACAATTGATGGCACAGTGGCTGCATTTGATGGCATGGCACATTGGTGACAATTGATGGCACAGTGGCTGCGTTTGATGGCATGACACAGTGGTGACAATTGATGGCACAGTGGCTGCATTTGATAGGCATGGCACAGTGGCTGCGTTTGATGGCATGGCACAGCGGTCACAATTGATGGCACAGTGGCTGCATTTGATGGCATGGCACAGTGGCTGCGTTTGATGGCATGGCACAGTGGTCACAATTGATGGCACAGTGGCTGCATTTGATGGCATGGCACATTGGTGACAATTGATGGCACAGTGGCTGCATTTGATGGCATGGCACAGTGGTGACAATTGATGGCACAGTGGCTGTGTTTGATGGCATGGCACAGTGGTGACAATTGATGGCACAATGGCTGCATTTGATAGGCATGGCACAGTGGCTGCGTTTGATGGCATGGCACAGTGGTGACAATTTATGGCACAGTGGCTGCATTTGATGGCATGGCACAGTGGTCACACTTGATGGCACAGTGGCTGCATTTGCTTGCATGGCACAGTGGTCACAATTGATGGCACAGTGGCTGCATTTGATGGGCCCAGTGGCTGCATTTGATGCATTTGAGCACCTGCCGCCACTGGGTTAGGGTTAGTGCACACAAATGTAAAACATATATATATTTTTTACATTATTTAACACACATAAGTGTATATGTGTGTATATATATATATATACAGTCATGGCTGAAATTGTTGGCACTCCAGAAATGTTTTCAGAAAATCAAGTATTTCTCACAGAGAAGTATTGCAGTAACACATGTTTGTTCCCTTTGTGTGTACTGGAACAAAACAAAAAAAGGGAGGAAAAAAAGGAAATTGGACAAAAACTCAATAAATGGGCTGGTCAAAATTCTTGGCACCCTTAACGACCAAAAAAAAATTAATATTTGGTTGCACACCCTTTGGTTTTTCAACCCGCGCAAAAAATAAGTAGCTTCGTTTTTTGTGAAAAAAACTTTGACCATCAATAAGCTTCTTACACCTCTCACCTGGAATTTTGCACCACTCTTCCTTTGCAAACTGCTCCAGGTCTCTCTTATTGGAATGGAGCCTTTTCCCAACAGAAATTTTAAAGTGGTTGTAAACCCACTTTTTTGACTTTTACCTACAGGTAAGCCTATAATAAGGCTTTTCTGTAGGTAAGGAGAATATCTCATAAACCTGTACAGTTTAGGAGATATTCCCCTCGCAATGCGCCGCTGATTGCAGTGGCGCATGCGCAGGGGGGATCTACGGCGAAAGCACCGGCATCCGCCGGACCTTGCCGAATTTAAATCTCCCGCGCGCATGCGCGGGAGTGACGTCATCGCCGCTCCAGCCAATCACAGCGCTGGAGCGGCGGTACCCGGAAGACACGCCGAGTCAAGATGATATCTCACTCGGCGTGGACCAGGTAAGTTCTACACACCTCGTTCCGAGGTAAGTATTTCATAATGAGCTAATATGCGGTGCATGACAAACTTTCTTCTAGGGTTGTCCCGATACTGAGACCAGTATCGGTATCGGGACCGATACCGAGTATTTGCGGGAGTACTTGTACTCCCGCAAATACCCCCGACACGCCGCAATGAAAGCAGCCGCACACGCCGCATGGTTAAAGCATGCGGGAACATCACAGCTTTCATTTGAATAGCTGTAGTGTTCCCGCGCGTATAGATGCTCCCCCCTTGCTCGGGATTGGATGGGTGATCGTGATCTGTTTATTCCCGAGCAAGGGGGAGTGTCTATACGCGCGGGAACACTACAGCTATTCAAATGAAAGCTGTGATGTTCCCCGGGCAGCTGCTAGGTATGGGGGAAATGGCTGCGGGGACATGGCTGGAGGGACATGGCTGGAGGGACATGGCTGCATATGTGGGGGACGTGGCTGGGGGGACATGGCTACATATGTGGGGGACATGGCTGGGGGGACATGGCTGCATATGTGGGGGGACATGGCTGGGGGGACATGGCTGCATATGTGGGGGACATGGCTGGAGGGACATGGCTGCATATGTGGGGGAAATGGCTGGAGGGACATGGCTGCATATGTGGGGGACATGGCTGGAGGGACATGGCTGCATATGTGGGGGACATGGCTGCGGGGACATGGCTGCATATGTGGGGGACATGGCTGGAGGGACATGGCTGCATATGTGGGGGACATGGCTGGAGGGACATGTCTGCATATGTGGGGGACATGGCTGGAGGGACATGGCTGCATATGTGGGGGACATGGCTGGGGGGACATGGCTGCATATGTGGGGGACATGGCTGGAGGGACATGGCTGCATATGTGGGGGACATGACTGGGGGGACATGGCTGCATTTGTGGGGGACATGGCTGCATATGTGGGGGACATGGCTGCGGGGACATGGCTGCATATGTGGGGGACATGGCTGGAGGGACATGGCTGCATATGTGGGGGACATGGCTGGAGGGACATGGCTGCATATGTGGGGGACATGGCTGGAGGGACATGTCTGCATATGTGGGGGACATGGCTGGGGGGACATGGCTGCATATGTGGGGGACATAGCTGCATATGTGGGGGACATGGCTTCATATTTGGGGGGACATGGCTGCATTTGGGGACACATTTAAAAAAAGTATCGGTATTCGGTATCGGCGACTATTCGAAAAAAAGTATCGGTACTTGTACTCGGTCCTAAAAAAGTGGTATCGGGACAACCCTACTTTCTTCCATTGACTGTCCTGTATAAAATTCTTCAGATTTAGACATTAATGGTTGTGTGTTGAGTTATTTTTAGGGGGCAGCAAATTTACACTGTTATACAAGCTGTACACTCACTACACAACATTGTAGCAAAGTGTCATTTCTTCAGTGTTGTCACATGAAAAGATACAAGAAAAGATTTACACAAATGCGAGGGGTGTACCTACTTTTGTGACATACTGTATGTGATCTCCCGCACACAGAGGGGTGTACTTACTTTTGTGAGATGCTGTATATATTTACTGTGGTCTATAAGTGGTTACATCACACATGGCGTGTGTTGAGGTCTGGGGCAATGAAGGATTTTTGTATTTGAAACTTTAATGTAAATCTAGACAGTTGAGGGGGTGTAATATTCCCGCTGGGTGGAGTATGCGATCCCCTTACTTTTAATATCGCCCCAATCGAGGCGTGATTTTTGTCGCGATTGTTGCCTGACAAATCACAGCACTGTTTTTGGGAATCAGGCGTCCCGTCATTTTGTTTGTGTGATTTGTCAGGTGACAATATTGTCTCATGATTGGGGTGCCAATGAAAGTAACAGGATCACAAGCGTGTCATACGTTTTGCGGCAATTCGGGAAATTGCAGTAATTCCGCCCGCGATCCGGAACGCCTAGGTGTGATCGCAGCCTAAGCGTCTTCTATCAGTTGCTGGGTTCTCCTTCTATAGATTCTGGGGGAACATTTTCTTCCTTAAACATTCCACACATTCTCTTCATTCTTTATTCCACCGCTAACCTATACTCCAAATTGACCTTGTATAGCGTTTTTCTCTCTGAGGACTCCAAGTATTGGAGATGGCGTTGGCCGGGAATCGAACCCGGGTCAGCTGCTTGGAAGGCAGCTATGCTTACCACTGCACCACCAACGCAAAAGTAGCATGTAGTGTGGGAGGAAACCGGAGTACCCGGAGGAAACCCACGCAAGCACAGGGAGAACATGCAAACTCCATGCAGATAGTGTCCTGGTCAGAATCTGAAACAAGGACCCCAGTGCTGCAAGGCTAACCTCTAAGCCTTTGTGCTGCCCATATGCGGCCTCTGTTCTCTAAGGCCCGACCCCACTGAGCGGGGTAAATCACTTATGTTCACTTAAAGTGCCTTCACAAGAAATCCAAACTTATCCTAAACTACAATATAAAACACACCCAAATAACAAAGAGGGGTACAGTGGTCCCCAAATTAGCAATACAATGGAGCTAAATATTCCATTTACCCTTAGGCCTCATTCACACAGGGGGTATAAATCCGTACCCCATGGAAGGGCCACGTTTACCGGAATGGAGATGCACAGGTGTTCCCAGCATCCCGTGTAGGCAGTCCCATTGCTGTCAACTGGGGTGCAGTGACTGTACCCAATGTGACATCTGTGTGGGTGCCGGTGCACGGCCCCGAACGCACCTAGGGTGCGTCCGCACAACTGCACCCACATGGATGTCCTTTTTGGGGTTAACGCAGCCCCCACATAGGGTACAGATTCATACACCCTGTGTGAGTGAGGCCTTGGACTTCTCCATGAAGGACCTCACTGGTGGGAAGAGTTCAACCTCAACTTATAGACGGTCCACCACATGCCTCAAAAACATACCGACCTTCAACCTCCTCTTATAACCGGTCTAACACATGCCTTAAAAACATACTGGCCTCCAAACTTCACAACATAATCAATTACTTTATGTCGACCGACAATACATGGATCAAACATATCACCTGTAAAAACGTGCTTGAGATGTTAGTGGTAAACAGCCTGCTAGGCCCGGGGGAACCAAACCAAGTCCTCCAAAAGCTGCCTCGTATCCAAAAGTTGCCAAGAGTGTAAATGTAGACATTATGCTTTAAGGTTAATCAAAAATGTCACATTCTAAAGGGAAAGGTAGAACAAGGGAAGGGGGAGTATGGAAGAGGCAGAGAGGGAGGAAAGTAGGGGGGATAGAAGGTTCCGGGTAAGGAAGGGGTGTGGGGGTTCCCCCCAACCCTCACCCCCTTCTTCCTCTAACCTTCCCTTCTTCCCCCTTTCCTCCCTCTCTCCCTCTTCCATACTCCCCCTTTGTTCTACCTTTCCCTTTAGAGTGTTTTGTTTTTGATTAACCTTAAATCTTATCGTCTACATTTACACTCTTGGCAATTTTTGGATATGAGGCGGCTTTTGGAGGGCTTGGTTCGGTTCCCCTCGGGCCTAGCAGGCTGTTTACCACTAACATCTCAGACACTTTTTTATTACAGGTGATTATGTTTGGGCGATGTATTGTCGAATCTTCTAGGAACAGCCAATTGTCTTGTTTGTCAAGGTACGTTGATAGTTGGTGATGCAGAAGCTGCTTATGAGAATCTTTTAAGAGATTTGACGTAGTGGATTCCTGTCATGATGGCTTGAAATGAAGATCCTCTCTCTCATATTCACTAGCAAATCGTCCTCTTCTCATCACCTAGTTTAACTTTTCTTCCAACCTTTTGGCCATCTTCAATCCCAAGAAAGCTGCACCCCTCTCATTTAAGTGCAATCCGTCACGACTATAAAGATGGTAACGGCCTGAAAAGTCAGCCAAGTTCGCCATGAAGCCAAACCCCTCCTCCCTGCACCAGTTCCTCAGCCACTTGTTAAGTACCATAAGCTCTTGCTGTCTCTGTGGTGTGGCTCGAGGTGCAGGCAGTATTTCAGAAAATATTGCCTTGGGGGACCTTTTCTTCAATATAGCCCCCAAGTCCCTGAAATCATTTTGTAGGGCGCTCCATCTTTCTCTAACTTTGTCATTGGTACCGATATATACCATGACAGCTGGGTCCTCTCCAGCGCCATCCAATAATTTGTCCATGCAATCTGCAATGTTCCGAACCCGAGCGCCCGGTAAACAACATACTGTTTGGCGATAATGGTCTTTGTGACAGATTGCCCTCTGTATTCTTCCAATAACTGAATCCCCTACCACTAGTATGTGCCTATCCTTTCTGGTAACCTTGCCCCCATCTTCGCCACATGCTGGTGAATTCTTTACACTTTCGCATTCCGGAAGGGTCTCATTGTGAACATCACATTCTGGAGTGTCATTGTGAATGCATTCCGGAAGGGTCTCATTGTGAACATCACATTCTGGAGTAGTCTCATTGTGAATGTCACATTCTGGAGTAGTCTCGTTGTGAACGTCACATTCTGCTGGAGTAGTCTCGCTGTGAACGTCACATTCTGCTGGAGTAGTCTCGCTGTGAACGTCACATTCTGCTGGAGTAGTCTCGTTGGGAATGTCACATTCTGCTGGAGTAGTCTCGTTGGGAACGTCACATTCTGCTGAAGTAGTCTCGTTGGGAACGTCACATTCTGCTGGAGTAGTCTCGTTGTGGAACATCACATTTTGCTGGAGTAGTCTCCTTGTGGTCTCTGGAGTAGCTGTGAACGTCACATTCTGCTGGAGTAGTCTCGCTGTGAATGTAACATTCTGCTGGAGTAGTCTCGTTGTGAACGTCACATTCTGCTGGAGTAGTCTCGTTGTGAACGTCACATTCTGCTGCAGTAGTCTCGTTGTGAACATCACATTCTGCTGGAGTAGTCTCGTTGTGAATGTCACATACTGCTGAAGTAGTCTCGTTGTGAACGTCACATTCTGCCGGAGTAGTCTCGTTGTGAACATCACATTCTGCCGGAGTAGTCTTGTTATGAACGTCACATTCTGCCGTAGTAGTTTCGTTGTGAATGTCACATTCTGCCGGAGTAGTCTCGTTTTGAACGTCACATTCTGCCGGAGTAGTCTCGTTGTGAACGTCACATTCTGCCGTAGTCTCGTTGTGAACGTCACATTCTGCCGTAGTCTCAAATGAATCGTTGCACACTGAAGGAGTCTTCATGTGAATGACACGTGGTTGATTTAAAGAAATTCCCAACTTTTGGGCTATTTTCTTTGCCAACAGAGCTGCACCCTGTTCATTTAAGTGCAGTCCATCCCTGCTGTAGAGCAAGTAACCAATTGAAAAGTCAGTCCAGGTCTCCAAGAAGCCAAACCCCTCCTTCCTGCACCAGTTCTTCAGCCACCTGCTAAGCTCCCTAAACTCCTGCTGCCTCCTTGTTGTGGCTCGAGGTACGGGCAGTATTTCTGAAAATGCTGCCTTGGAGGTTCTTTTCTTCAGTATAGCTCCTAAGTCCCTGAAATCATTTTGTAGGGTGCTCCATTTTCTTCTAATGTCGTCGTTGGTTCCAATATGTATCATGACAGCTGGGTCCTCCTCAGCCGCATCCAACAATCTGTCCATCTGATCTGCAATGTCCCGAACTCGTGCGACCGGAAAACAATATACTGTTCGTCGATCACCGTCATTCTGACAGATTGCCCTCTCTGTCCCTCTAATGACAGAATCCCCTACCACTAGGATCTGCCTATGCTTTTCTGTAAGCTTGCCCTCATCTTCATGGGAGGAGATATTCCCATGGCTGACCTGTTTTTTTGGTGGGTTCCCAACATGTACGTCACATTGTGCTGGAGTCTCAACATGAACGTCACATGCTGATGAAGTCTCCGTGCGAACGTCACATGCTGGTGAACTCTCTGTGTGAATGTCACATGCTGGTGAAGTCTCCGTGTGAACGTCACATGCTGGTGAAGTCTCTGTGTGAACTTCACATGCTGGTGAAGCCTCTGTGTGAACATCACATGCTGGTGAAGCCTCTGTGTGAATGTCACATGCTGGTGAAGCCTCTGTGTGAACGTCACATGCTGGTGAAGCCTCTGTGTGAACGTCACATGCTGGTGAGGCCTCTGTGTGAACGTCACATGCTGGTGAAGCCTCTGTTTGAACGTCACATGCTGGTGAAGCCTCTGTGTGAACGTCACATGCTGGTGAAGCCTCTGTGTGAACGTCACATGCTGGTGAAGCCTCCGTGTGAATGTCACATGCTGGTAAAGCCTCCGTGTGAACGTCACATGCTGGTGAAGCCTCAATATAGCATTCATATTCCGTCTCGCTCACTAGCGCAGTCCTGCCTTGTGAGCTGTCTCTGCAGTAAATACTGCATACATCTGCAATAAAAAAAGAAGAATCAGGTTTAGCACTTTCACCTAAAATATATATATATACTTTTATACATCAAATTATACAGAGAAAAGTTCAAAATTCCAATGCCAGGGACAATAAACCCAACATCACGGGGATCACTAATGGTGGCCTTCCTATAAAAATTCTGGTTGCCTGGCAGTTATGCCAACCCACTAAAATGAATGGAGTCAGCAAGGGAACTGATACTTAATTTTCATGTGCGGGAGAGTAATCTGCAGTGCTTCTATTTCTTATTATTAAACACCCAGCCTCTAGGGGGGGGTAACCTCTAATCAATATCTATTTACATTCCTATACATGTGTAACTTTGGACTCCAATAAAGATGGTTTGTATAACAAAATATTTGTTTACATGTTTTGGCACCATTAAAACGTTTGTTATCCCCAAAAAATAAATACAGATCCTGTTCCTTTAAAGCCTGTTATAGTGCTTGTGCTGTGTATGAAATATCTGTTTGATCCTACCAGTTTCTACCCTCCCCCTCTCTGCACTGACTCCCATGTATCAGGGCTGCAGAGTTCTGACACCGGAGTCAGTACGTGTCTCAATCATACGCTGCTATTTGCAGCTCTCCCTGTGTCTCCTCCTTCCCCCTCACCCTCCATGTACATGTCTCCATCATACACTACTATCTGCAGCTCTCCCTGTGTCTCCCCCCATCCTCCATGTACATGTCTCCATCATACGCTACTATCTGCAGCTCTCCCTGTGTCTCCTCCCCTCCTCACCCCCCCTCCCTGCCTGTCATCTCTCACTATCCCTGATCTGTTCATCCCCTCTGTCACATAAAAAGCTGAATCCTAAATTTCTACTTGTATTACAATGTATCCATCTTGACCTCTGTGTAATCTTCAACTGCCATAATGTCACACATGTGATCCGTTATGACAGTTTGATTGAGAGTGACAGTTGGCATTCCCAGCATGCCGGGAATAGAAATGTTTTTTTGAAACTGATAAATCTGAGGGTTTCCTTCCGCTTTAAACCGGTAGAAACCGGTTCTTTTTTTAAATAACACACAGGCACTCGGATGCAGCTTTGTATTTGACAGAGGGGAGGATATAAAGATCACATAGAGGCTTCACAATCACTTTAATATCTCCTTCTGTCCTAAAATTCTATGAAAAGGAATCATTTTGGGGTGAAGGAGGCTTCGATCGATGAGTGTAGATGACTTTTGTATCGATCACTAAACATAGTACTTACCAATCTTGGTGTCTGTATCCCGGTGATGTACATTGGCTTTACAGCCGGATCCGAAACATCCAACGACGGCTCTGAAACAGCCGCGTACAAACGCTCGGGTCCTCTTCATTTTGGAGGGCTTTTTGGGGGTATCTGCAGGCTGGTCACTGATACCTCCTTCCACAGCTGCCCTTCCTTTGCTGGGTTTCTCTTTGGTGTTTTTCAGAGAAAAAAGCTTTTTACACTTAAATTGTCTCATTATTAAGAAATAAAGAAACACTCTTTAAATGTACAAGAATAGAAATCGCAATGAAATCCAATCGCAATGAAATCAAATCAAGTCGCAAGAAAAATCTCAGGAGAGATTAGAAACACGTCTTCACTGGTCAGTGAACACTCTGCAACTGCTCTCTTCCCCCTCTGCAGCTGTTTATATAGGCACAGCCAATGACATCACAGGTCATGTGACCTTCTTTTTTTTTTTTAAATCTCATGATGACTCAAAAATAACTGCCAATTTGTCTTAAAGGAGCCACGTCCTTATTTTTGAACTTTGTGAATTCAGACTGTAGGATCAGTATATAGATCTAATAGGGACACGGCTCCTTTAAGAAGATGTTATTGTGAATGAGATTTAACCCTTTCAGTCCCATGGCTGAAATAAAGATCTCTATTCTTATAACATCTTTTCATTTCTTTTATTTTCTCGTTATTACACCCCAATTATTTCTCTATTTTTAACCCTTTCACTACAAAATCATATATATTTAAATTTTTTAACCCTTTAACTGCCAAACCAATATTCCCCCCCTATTTGTTACATTATAAATAAAGGAAATCCTGTTTATTTTTAGTGTTGGATGGAGTGGAGAGGGATTATTAGAACCTGTCAGGCTTTTTCCTTTAAAAATAATTGTCAGTTATTTTTTTAATTTATTTCATGAGTTGTTTTTTGAAATCTCTTGATGACTCAAAAATAACAGACGATTTTTCTTAACCACTTGCTTACCGGGCATTTAAACCCCCCTACTGTTCAGACCAATTTTCAGCTTTCGCACTCTTTGAATGACAATTGCGCGGTCATACAACGCTGTACCCAAATTACATTTGTGTCATTTTTTTATTCCGTGCGTTTTTTGGCTCTGCGTAACTTCTGCATACTTTCAGCTATTAAGACCATTCAACTTTTAAAATGTTCATCTCGTTCAGCTAATGATGGCACTTCTTCAACTTTTTTTCTTCTATTCATACTTTTTAAAAAATATTTAAGCTTTTTAACACTTTTTTTTAACATTGAAGTCAATAAGAACATGTGCCAGTTTTTGCTGGGGGGCAGTTTTTGATGTGGCACTTTTTGATGGAGACAGTTTTTGATGGGGTAATAGGATGGGGGCAATAGGATGGGCCAGTTTTTGATGGGGCAGAGTTTGATGGGAAAATAGGATGGGGGCAGTTTTTGATGGGGCCAGTTTTTGGTGGGGCAATAGGATGGGACACTTTTTGATGGGGCAGTTTTTGATAGGGCAGTTTTTGATGGGGCAATAGGATGATGCACTTTTTTGATGGGGGCAGTTTTTGATGGGGCAATAGGATTGTGGCAGTTTTTGATGGGGCAATAGGATGGGGCCAGTTTTTGGTGAGGCAGTTTGATAGGGCATTAGGACAGGGGCAGTTTTTGATGTGGCAATAGGATGGGCCCAGTTTTTGATGGGGCAGTTTTTTATGGGGGCAGTTTTTTATGGGGCACTTTTTGATGGGGGCACTTTTTGATGGGGCAATAGGATGGGGGCAATTTTGATGGTGCAGTTTTTGATGGGGCAATAGGATCGAGCAGTTTTTGATGAAGCAATAGGATGGGGCCAGTTTTTCATGGGGCAATAGGATGGGGCTGTTTTTCATGGGGGCAATTTTTGATTGGGCAATAGGATGGGGGTAGATTTGATGGGGGCAATTTGATGGTAGTTTGGTGGTGGTAATATGATGGGAGAAATTTGATGGGGGAAATATGATGGAGGCATTTTGATGGGGGAAGTTTTGATGGTAGAAATTTTATGGGGCAATTTTATGGGGCAGCTCCTGCAAAAGGTAATTAGTGGGAAAGCTGATTCTCCCTTCAACTTTGGGAGAGTGTAAGCTCCTCTGGTACAGAGACAGATGTGACTGGCTCAGTTTTATTTGTACAGCACTGCGGCAGTGACGGTGCGTCAATAAAGGGCGCATGGGCACCGCCCCCTCTCCTGGCACCTCTCTATCACCAATAGATAGATTCATGCAATGCATGAATCTCTCCATGGTCAGCGCTTCCACCCCCTATTCAGGTGCCCGACCCCTTTTCGGGCACCGGGCACCTGAATTACAGCGGCGTGGTATTTTTTGGAATCACCTGATTAGAGCCGTACGCTCTAATAGGCATACAAAAAGGTGAACAGCGGGTACCATGCTGGGCGCTCGCTGTTTACCCAGTGTTGTGTTAGGAAAGCAAATATTAATTCGCTTTCCTAACACTGAACCTCCTCTGTTACCTGTCACCTGATTGGCTGAAACGATATACGCTGTGATTGGACGCAGCCTATAAGGCGTCCAATCATAGCAGCGGACGGGAAGAAAGGACGGGAGAAGAAATTGAGGAGCGTGGAGGACACCGGCGCCGTGACCCGCTGCCCCACCGAGACAGGTAAGTGCCGGGTGGGGGATGCACACTAGCAGCATTTGATGGGTACAGTAGCGGCAATTGATGGGCACACTGGTAGCAATTGATGAGCACACTGACAGCAATTGATGAGCACACTGGCAGCAATTGATGGGCACGTTGTCTGCAATTGATTGGTACAGTGGCTGCATTTGATGGCACAGTGGCTGCGTTTGATGAGCACAATAGCGGCAATTGATGAGCACAATGTCAGCAATTGATGGGCACAGTGTCAGCAATTGATGGGTACAGTGGCTGCGTTTGATGGGCACAGTGGCGGCAATTGATGGCACAGTGGCGACAATTAATGGCACAGTGGCGGCAATTGATGGCACAGTGGCTGCATTTAATAGGCATAGTGGCGGCGATTGATGGCATAGTTGCGGCGATTGATGGGCACAGTGGCTGCGTTTGATGGGCACAGTGGCTGTGTTTGATGGGCACAGTGGCTGCGTTTGATGGGCACAGTAGCGGCAATTGATGAGCACAGTGTCAGCAATTGATGGGTACAGTAGCTGCGTTTGGCACAGTGGCGGCAATTTATGGGCACAGTGGCTGCGTTTTATGGGCACAGTGAATGCGTTTGATGGGCACAGTGGCTGCGTTTGATGGGCACAGCTATATAAATAAAGTGTTTGACTATGGTGGGACATTAGAGTGTAAGTTCCTCTGGTACAGAGACTTTTATGACTGGCTCCGTTCTCTTTGTACTGCACTGTGGTATATGTATCAGTTATATAAATGTATAATAAAGTGTTTGACTGTGTGGGGGGGGGGGGGGGGTCATTAGAGTGTAAGTTCCTCTGGTACAGAGACTTTAATGATTGCCTCAGTGTTCTCTGTACAGCACTGCAGTATATGTCAGATCTATATAAATTAATAATAATTATAGCATGTGACTGTGGAGGGACATTAGAGTGTAAGCTCCTCTGGCACAGAGACTGATGTGAATGGCTCAGTGTTCTCTGTACAGTGCTAAAGAATTTGTCAGAACTAAAATTAGATATGATGTCTCTTTCAAAACATTTCAATATCAATTTTTTGAAAATGTTACAGCTGCGTGAAGTAACTGAAAAGTATAACATTTCTATGTATTATTATTATTATTATTAATCACTTCTATAGATCAAGTACTTGAAAATAGTAATGAAATATAATTCAGACATGCCTTTTGCTATCCTACCAGCAGATGGCAGTGTGGTTGAAGGTATGGTTGTGGATACAGAGAAGGAAGGAGTCACTTCAGGGGAAATTGCAGCAGCTGAAGTTGGAAGTGATGAAGATCAGACAGCAGAAACGGCACCGCAGAATCCCGATGAGGAAGCAGAAGGTAAACTTACATATTGATAATTTATTCTTAACTACAAACGTACAGACCTCGGCTCACCTCCTGGGAGTCTACTCTATCATTATGTCTGGTCTGATGGGAACGGCATTCCCTTAATTTGTAGGTCTCCAATGTGCAGCATTCTTATATTATATTATTATATATGTAATATATATATATATATATATATATATATATAATATTATATTATATTATATATATATATGGTTAGGGCAGTGGCGGTGCGTCTATAGAGGGCACTGTAACGCCCCCCCCCCCCTCTGGCTCTCGCAGCGCCACTGAAACAATAACATAGATTCATGCATTGCATGAATCTATGTTATTGTTGCCGGCTGCTGCCACCCACTATTCAGATGGCCGGATGGTGAGCGCCGGCCACCTGAATAACGGCAGCTGGTTGGTTGTGCGGAAGTGCCTATCAGAGCCAGCGGCTCCCGGAAACTTATCTAAGGGACGTACGGGTGGTGCATTCCTTAGATAAGAGTGACAGGCGTCTCAGCCAATCAGGTTCACCGGTTCTGGTTACCGGTAACCTGATTGGCTGAAGTGTCATCGAGGGCGGGAGAAGACATCGAGGGACATGAAAGGAGGATGGCTGACCCCCAGATAGGTAAGTGCCGGGTGGGGGCATTATACAGGGCACAGTGGCGACAATGGGCACAGTGGCATCAATGGGCACAGTGGCATCAATGGCCACAGTGGCGACAATTGGCACAGTGGCATCAATTGGCACAGTGGCAACAATTGGCACAGTGGCAACAATTGGCACAGTGGCTGCGTTTGATGGCATGGCCCAGTGGTGACAATTGATGGCACAGTGGCTGCGTTTGATGGCATGACACAGTGGTGACAATTGATGGCACAGTGGCTGCATTTGATAGGCATGGCACAGTGGCTGCGTTTGATGGCATGGCACAGTGGTCACAATTGATGGCACAGTGGCTGCATTTGATGGCATGGCACAGTGGCTGCGTTTGATGGCATGGCACAGTGGTCACAATTGATGGCACAGTGGCTGCATTTGATAGCAAGACACAGTGGTGAGAATTGATGGCACAGTGGCTGCGTTTGATGGCATGGCACAGTGGTGACAATTGATGGCAAAGTGGCTTCATTTGATAGGCATGGCACAGTGGCTGCATTTGATGGCATTGCACAGGGGTCACAATTGATGGCACAGTGGCTGAATTTTATGCATTTGAGCACCTGCCGCCACTGGGTTAGGGTTAGTGCACACAAATGTAAAAAAATATATATTTTTTTTACATTATTTAACACACATAAGTGTATATGTGTGTGTATATATATATACAGTCATGGCTGAAATTGTTGGCACTCCAGAAATGTTTTCAGAAAATCAAGTATTTCTCACAGAGAAGTATTGCAGTAACACATGTTTGTTCCCTTTGTGTGTACTGGAACAAAACAAAAAAAGGGAGGAAAAAAAGGAAATTGGACAAAAACTCAATAAATGGGCTGGTCAAAATTCTTGGCACCCTTAACGTAATATTTGGTTGCACACCCTTTGGAAAAAATAAGTAGCTTCCTTTGACCATCAATAAGCTTCTTACACCTCTCACCTGGAATTTTGCACCACTCTTCCTTTGCAAACTGCTCCAGGTCTCTCTTATTGGAATGGAGCCTTTTCCCAACAGAAATGTTAAAGTGGTTGTAAACCCACTTTTTTGACTTTTACCTACAGGTAAGCCTATAATAAGGCTTTTCTGTAGGTAAGGAGAATATCTCATAAACCTGTACGGTTTAGGAGATATTCCCCTCGCAATGCGCCGCTGATTGCAGCGGCGCATGCGCAGGGGGGATCTACGGCGAAAGCACCGGCATCCGCCGGACCTTGCCGAATTTAAATCTACCGCACGCATGCGCGGGAGTGACGTCATCGCCGCTCCAGCCAATCACAGCGCTGGAGCGGCGGTACCCGGAAGACACGCCGAGTCAAGATGATATCTCACTCGGCGTGGACCAGGTAAGTTCTACACACCTCGTTCCGAGGTAAGTATTTCATAAGGAGCTAATATGCGGTGCATGACAAACTTTCTTCTAGGGTTGTCCCGATACCGATACCAGTATCGGTATCGGGACCGATACCGAGTATTTGCGGGAGTACTTGTACTCCCGCAAATACCCCCGACACGCCGCAATGAAAGCAGCCGCACACGCCGCATGGTTAAAGCATGCGGGAACATCACAGCTTTCATTTGAATAGCTGTAGTGTTCCCGCGCGTATAGATGCTCCCCCCTTACTCGGGATTGGATGGGTGATCGTGATCTGTTTATTCCCGAGCAAGGGGGAGTGTCTATACGCGCGGGAACACTACAGCTATTCAAATGAAAGCTGTGATGTTCCCCCGGGCAGCTGCTAGGTATGGGGGAAATGGCTGCGGGGACATGGCTGGAGGGACATGGCTGGAGGGACATGGCTGGAGGGACATGGCTGGAGGGACATGGCTGCATATGTGGGGGACGTGGCTGGGGGGACATGGCTACATATGTGGGGGACATGGCTGGGGGGACATGGCTGCATATGTGGGGGGACATGGCTGGGGGGACATGGCTGCATATGTGGGGGACATGGCTGGAGGGACATGGCTGCATATGTGGGGGAAATGGCTGGAGGGACATGGCTGCATATGTGGGGGGACATGGCTGGGGGGACATGGCTGCATATGTGGGGGACATGGCTGGAGGGACATGGCTGCATATGTGGGGGAAATGGCTGGAGGGACATGGCTGCATATGTGGGGGACATGGCTGGAGGGACATGGCTGCATATGTGGGGGACATGGCTGCGGGGACATGGCTGCATATGTGGGGGACATGGCTGGAGGGACATGGCTGCATATGTGGGGGACATGGCTGGAGGGACATGGCTGCATATGTGGGGGACATGGCTGGAGGGACATGGCTGCATATGTGGGGGACATGGCTGGAGGGACATGTCTGCATATGTGGGGGACATGGCTGGAGGGACATGGCTGCATATGTGGGGGACATGGCTGGGGGGACATGGCTGCATATGTGGGGGACATGGCTGGAGGGACATGGCTGCATGTGGGGGACATGCTGGGGGGACATGGGACATGGCTGCATATGTGGGGGACATGGCTGCATGGCTGGAGGGACATGGCTGCATATGTGGGGGACATGGCTGGAGGGACATGGCTGCATATGTGGGGGACATGGCTGCGGGGACATGGCTGCATATGTGGGGGACATGGCTGGAGGGACATGGCTGCATATGTGGGGGACATGGCTGGAGGGACATGTCTGCATATGTGGGGGACATGGCTGGAGGGACATGGCTGCATATGTGGGGGACATGGCTGGGGGGACATGGCTGCATATGTGGGGGACATGGCTGGAGGGACATGGCTGCATATGTGGGGGACATGACTGGGGGGACATGGCTGCATTTGTGGGGGACATGGCTGCATATGTGGGGGACATGGCTGCGGGGACATGGCTGCATATGTGGGGGACATGGCTGGAGGGACATGGCTGCATATGTGGGGGACATGGCTGGAGGGACATGTCTGCATATGTGGGGGACATGGCTGGGGGGACATGGCTGCATATGTGGGGGACATAGCTGCATATGTGGGGGACATGGCTGCATTTGGGGACACATTTAAAAAAAGTATCGGTATTCGGTATCGGCGACTATTCGAAAAAAAGTATCGGTACTTGTACTCGGTCCTAAAAAAGTGGTATCGGGACAACCCTACTTTCTTCCATTGACTGTCCTGTATAAAATTCTTCAGATTTAGACATTAATGGTTGTGTGTTGAGTTATTTTTAGGGGGCAGCAAATTTACACTGTTATACAAGCTGTACACTCACTACACAACATTGTAGCAAAGTGTCATTTCTTCAGTGTTGTCACATGAAAAGATACAAGAAAAGATTTACACAAATGCGAGGGGTGTACCTACTTTTGTGACATACTGTATGTGATCTCCCGCACACAGAGGGGTGTACTTACTTTTGTGAGATGCTGTATATATTTACTGTGGTCTATAAGTGGTTACATCACACATGGCGTGTGTTGAGGTCTGGGGCAATGAGGGATTTTTGTATTTGAAACTTTAATGTAAATCTAGACAGTTGAGGGGGTGTAATATTCCCGCTGGGTGGAGTATGCGATCCCCTTACTTTTAATATCACCCCAATCGAGGCGTGATTTTTGCCGCGATTGTTGCCTGACAAATCACAGCACTATTTTTGGGAATCAGGCGTCCCGTCATTTTGTTTGTGTGATTTGTCAGGTGACAATATTGTCTCATGATTGGGGTGCCAATGAAAGTAACAGGATCACAAGCGTGTCATACGTTTTGCGGCAATTCGGGAAATTGCAGTAATTCCGTCCGCGATCCGGAACACCTAGGTGTGATCGCAGCCTAACCGTCTTCTATCAGTTGCTGGGTTCTCCTTCTATAGATTCTGGGGGAACATTTTCTTCCTTAAACATTCCACACATTCTCTTCATTCTTTATTCCACCGCTAACCTATACTCCAAATTGACCTTGTATAGCGTTTTTCTCTCTGAGGACTCCAAGTATTGGAGATGGCGTTGGCCGGGAATCGAACCCGGGTCAGCTGCTTGGAAGGCAGCTATGCTTACCACTGCACCACCAACGCAAAAGTAGCATGTAGGGTGGGAGGAAACCGGAGTACCCGGAGGAAACCCACGCAAGCACAGGGAGAACATGCAAACTCCATGCAGATAGTGTCCTGGTCAGAATCTGAAACAAGGACCCCAGTGCTGCAAGGCTAACCTCTAAGCCTTTGTGCTGCCCATATGCGGCCTCTGTTCTCTAAGGCCCGCCCCCACTGAGCGGGGTAAATCACTTATGTTCACTTAAAGTGCCTTCACAAGAAATCCAAACTTATCCTAAACTACAATATAAAAATATAAAACACACCCAAATAACAAAGAGGGGTACAGTGGTCCCCAAATTAGCAATACAATGGAGCTAAATATTCCATTTACCCTTAGGCCTCATTCACACAGGGGGTATAAATCCGTACCCCATGGAAGGGCCACGTTTACCGGAATGGAGATGCACAGGTGTTCCCAGCATCCCGTGTAGGCAGTCCCATTGCTGTCAACTGGGGTGCAGTGACTGTACCCAATGTGACATCTGTGTGGGTGCCGGTGCACGGCCCCGAACGCACCTAGGGTGCGTCCGCACAACTGCACCCACATGGATGTCCTTTTTGGGGTTAACGCAGCCCCCACATAGGGTACAGATTCATACACCCTGTGTGAGTGAGGCCTTGGACTTCTCCATGAAGGACCTCACTGGTGGGAAGAGTTCAACCTCAACTTATAGACGGTCCACCACATGCCTCAAAAACATACCGACCTTCAACCTCCTCTTATAACCGGTCTAACACATGCCTTAAAAACATACTGGCCTCCAAACTTCACAACATAATCAATTACTTTATGTCGACCGACAATACATCGATCAAACATATCACCTGTAAAAACGTGCTTGAGGTGTTGGTGGTAAACAGCCTGCTAGGCCCGGGGGAACCAAACCAAGTCCTCCAAAAGCTGCCTCGTATCCAAAAGTTGCCAAGAGTGTAAATGTAGACATTATGCTTTAAGGTTAATCAAAAATGTCACATTCTAAAGGGAAAGGTAGAACAAGGGAAGGGGGAGTATGGAAGAGGCAGAGAGGGAGGAAAGTAGGGGGGATAGAAGGTTCCGGGTAAGGAAGGGGTGTGGGGGTTCCCCCCAACCCTCACCCCCTTCTTCCTCTAACCTTCCCTTCTTCCCCCTTTCCTCCCTCTCTCCCTCTTCCATACTCCCCCTTTGTTCTACCTTTCCCTTTAGAGTGTTTTGTTTTTGATTAACCTTAAATCTTATCGTCTACATTTACACTCTTGGCAATTTTTGGATATGAGGCGGCTTTTGGAGGGCTTGGTTCGGTTCCCCTCGGGCCTAGCAGGCTGTTTACCACTAACATCTCAGACACTTTTTTATTACAGGTGATTATGTTTGGGCGATGTATTGTCGAATCTTCTAGGAACAGCCAATTGTCTTGTTTGTCAAGGTACGTTGATAGTTGGTGATGCAGAAGCTGCTTATGAGAATCTTTTAAGAGATTTGACGTAGTGGATTCCTGTCATGATGGCTTGAAATGAAGATCCTCTCTCTCATATTCACTAGCAAATCGTCCTCTTCTCATCACCTAGTTTAACTTTTCTTCCAACCTTTTGGCCATCTTCAATCCCAAGAAAGCTGCACCCCTCTCATTTAAGTGCAATCCGTCACGACTATAAAGATGGTAACGGCCTGAAAAGTCAGCCAAGTTCGCCATGAAGCCAAACCCCTCCTCCCTGCACCAGTTCCTCAGCCACTTGTTAAGTACCATAAGCTCTTGCTGTCTCTGTGGTGTGGCTCGAGGTGCAGGCAGTATTTCAGAAAATATTGCCTTGGGGGACCTTTTCTTCAATATAGCCCCCAAGTCCCTGAAATCATTTTGTAGGGCGCTCCATCTTTCTCTAACTTTGTCATTGGTACCGATATATACCATGACAGCTGGGTCCTCTCCAGCGCCATCCAATAATTTGTCCATGCAATCTGCAATGTTCCGAACCCGAGCGCCCGGTAAACAACATACTGTTTGGCGATAATGGTCTTTGTGACAGATTGCCCTCTGTATTCTTCCAATAACTGAATCCCCTACCACTAGTATGTGCCTATCCTTTCTGGTAACCTTGCCCCCATCTTCGCCACATGCTGGTGAATTCTTTACACGATTGTCGCATTCCGGAAGGGTCTCATTGTGAACATCACATTCTGGAGTAGTCTCATTGTGAATGTCACATTCTGGAGTAGTCTCGTTGTGAACGTCACATTCTGCTGGAGTAGTCTCGCTGTGAACGTCACATTCTGCTGGAGTAGTCTCGCTGTGAACGTCACATTCTGCTGGAGTAGTCTCGCTGTGAACGTCACATTCTGCTGGAGTAGTCTCGCTGTGAACGTCACATTCTGCTGGAGTAGTCTCGTTGGGAATGTCACATTCTGCTGGAGTAGTCTCGTTGGGAACGTCACATTCTGCTGAAGTAGTCTCGTTGGGAACGTCACATTCTGCTGGAGTAGTCTCGCTTGTGAACATCACATTTTGCTGGAGTAGTCTCGCTGTGAACGTCACATTCTGCTGGAGTAGTCTCGCTGTGAATGTCACATTCTGCTGGAGTAGTCTCGTTGTGAACGTCTCATTCTGCTGGAGTAGTCTCGTTGTGAACGTCACATTCTGCTGCTGGAGTAGTCTCGTTGTGAACATCACATTCTGCTGGAGTAGTCTCGTTGTGAATGTCACATACTGCTGAAGTAGTCTCGTTGTGAACGTCACATTCTGCCGGAGTAGTCTCGTTGTGAACATCACATTCTGCCGGAGTAGTAGAACGTCACATTCTGCCGTAGTAGTTTCGTTGTGAATGTCACATTCTGCCGGAGTAGTCTCGTTTTGAACGTCACATTCTGCCGGAGTAGTCTCGTTGTGAACGTCACATTCTGCCGTAGTCTCGTTGTGAACGTCACATTCTGCCGTAGTCTCAAATGAATCGTTGCACACTGAAGGAGTCTTCATGTGAATGACACGTGGTTGATTTAAAGAAATTCCCAACTTTTGGGCTATTTTCTTTGCCAACAGAGCTGCACCCTGTTCATTTAAGTGCAGTCCATCCCTGCTGTAGAGCAAGTAACCAATTGAAAAGTCAGTCCAGGTCTCCAAGAAGCCAAACCCCTCCTTCCTGCACCAGTTCTTCAGCCACCTGCTAAGCTCCCTAAACTCCTGCTGCCTCCTTGTTGTGGCTCGAGGTACGGGCAGTATTTCTGAAAATGCTGCCTTGGAGGTTCTTTTCTTCAGTATAGCTCCTAAGTCCCTGAAATCATTTTGTAGGGCGCTCCATTTTCTTCTAATGTCGTCGTTGGTTCCAATATGTATCATGACAGCTGGGTCCTCCTCAGCCGCATCCAACAATCTGTCCATCTGATCTGCAATGTCCCGAACTCGTGCGACCGGAAAACAATATACTGTTCGTCGATCACCGTCATTCTGACAGATTGCCCTCTCTGTCCCTCTAATGACAGAATCCCCTACCACTAGGATCTGCCTATGCTTTTCTGTAAGCTTGCCCTCATCTTCATGGGAGGAGATATTCCCATGGCTGACCTGTTTTTTTGGTGGGTTCCCAACATGTACGTCACATTGTGCTGGAGTCTCAACATGAACGTCACATGCTGATGAAGTCTCCATGCGAACGTCACATGCTGGTGAACTCTCTGTGTGAATGTCACATGCTGGTGAAGTCTCCGTGTGAACGTCACATGCTGGTGAAGTCTCTGTGTGAACTTCACATGCTGGTGAAGCCTCTGTGTGAACTTCACATGCTGGTGAAGCCTCTTTGTGAATGTCACATGCTGGTGAAGCCTCTGTGTGAACGTCACATGCTGGTGAAGCCTCTGTGTGAACGTCACATGCTGGTGAGGCCTCTGTGTGAACGTCACATGCTGGTGAAGCCTCTGTTTGAACGTCACATGCTGGTGAAGCCTCTGTGTGAACGTCACATGCTGGTGAAGCCTCTGTGTGAACGTCACATGCTGGTGAAGCCTCCGTGTGAATGTCACATGCTGGTAAAGCCTCCGTGTGAACGTCACATGCTGGTGAAGCCTCAATATAGCATTCATATTCCGTCTCGCTCACTAGCGCAGTCCTGCCTTGTGAGCTGTCTCTGCAGTAAATACTGCATACATCTGCAATAAAAAAAGAAGAATCAGGTTTAGCACTTTCACCTAAAATATATATATATACTTTTATACATCAAATTATACAGAGAAAAGTTCAAAATTCCAATGCCAGGGACAATAAACCCAACATCACAGGGACACGGGGATCACTAATGGTGGCCTTCCTATAAAAATTCTGGTTGCCTGGCAGTTATGCCAACCCACTAAAATGAATGGAGTCAGCAAGGGAACTGATACTTAATTTTCATGTGCGGGAGAGTAATCTGCAGTGCTTCTATTTCTTATTATTAAACACCCAGCCTCTAGGGGGGGGGGTAACCTCTAATCAATATCTATTTACATTCCTATACATGTGTAACTTTGGACTCCAATAAAGATGGTTTGTATAACAAAATATTTGTTTACATGTTTTGGCACCATTAAAACGTTTGTTATCCCCAAAAAATAAATACAGATCCTGTTCCTTTAAAGCCTGTTATAGTGCTTGTGCTGTGTATGAAATATCTGTTTGATCCTACCAGTTTCTACCCTCCCCCTCTCTGCACTGACTCCCATGTATCAGGGCTGCAGAGTTCTGACACCGGAGTCAGTACGTGTCTCAATCATACGCTGCTATTTGCAGCTCTCCCTGTGTCTCCTCCTTCCCCCTCACCCTCCATGTACATGTCTCCATCATACACTACTATCTGCAGCTCTCCCTGTGTCTCCCCCCATCCTCCATGTACATGTCTCCATCATACGCTACTATCTGCAGCTCTCCCTGTGTCTCCTCCCCTCCTCACCCCCCCTCCCTGCCTGTCATCTCTCACTATCCCTGATCTGTTCATCCCCTCTGTCACATAAAAAGCTGAATCCTAAATTTCTACTTGTATTACAATGTATCCATCTTGACCTCTGTGTAATCTTCAACTGCCATAACGTCACACATGTGATCCGTTATGACAGTTTGATTGAGAGTGACAGTTGGCATTCCCAGCATGCCGGGAATAGAAATGTTTTTTTGAAACTGATAAATCTGAGGGTTTCCTTCCGCTTTAAACCGGTAGAAACCGGTTCTTTTTTTAAATAACACACAGGCACTCGGATGCAGCTTTGTATTTGACAGAGGGGAGGATATAAAGATCACATAGAGGCTTCACAATCACTTTAATATCTCCTTCTGTCCTAAAATTCTATGAAAAGGAATCATTTTGGGGTGAAGGAGGCTTCGATCGATGAGTGTAGATGACTTTTGTATCGATCACTAAACATAGTACTTACCAATCTTGGTGTCTGTATCCCGGTGATGTACATTGGCTTTACAGCCGGATCCGAAACATCCAACGACGGCTCTGAAACAGCCGCGTACAAACGCTCGGGTCCTCTTCATTTTGGAGGGCTTTTTGGGGGTATCTGCAGGCTGGTCACTGATACCTCCTTCCACAGCTGCCCTTCCTTTGCTGGGTTTCTCTTTGGTGTTTTTCAGAGAAAAAAGCTTTTTACACTTAAATTGTCTCATTATTAAGAAATAAAGAAACACTCTTTAAATGTACAAGAATAGAAATCGCAATGAAATCCAATCGCAATGAAATCAAATCAAGTCGCAAGAAAAATCTCAGGAGAGATTAGAAACACGTCTTCACTGGTCAGTGAACACTCTGCAACTGCTCTCTTCCCCCTCTGCAGCTGTTTATATAGGCACAGCCAATGACATCACAGGTCATGTGACCTTCTTTTTTTTTTTTAAATCTCATGATGACTCAAAAATAACTGCCAATTTGTCTTAAAGGAGCCACGTCCTTATTTTTGAACTTTGTGAATTCAGACTGTAGGATCAGTATATAGATCTAATAGGGACACGGCTCCTTTAAGAAGATGTTATTGTGAATGAGATTTAACCCTTTCAGTCCCATGGCTGAAATAAAGATCTCTATTCTTATGATAACATCTTTTCATTTCTTTTATTTTCTCGTTATTACACCCCAATTATTTCTCTATTTTTAACCCTTTCACTACAAAATCATATATATTTAAATTTTTTAACCCTTTAACTGCCAAACCAATATTCCCCCCCTATTTGTTACATTATAAATAAAGGAAATCCTGTTTATTTTTAGTGTTGGATGGAGTGGAGAGGGATTATTAGAACCTGTCAGGCTTTTTCCTTTAAAAATAATTGTCAGTTATTTTTTTAATTTATTTCATGAGTTGTTTTTTGAAATCTCTTGATGACTCAAAAATAACAGACGATTTTTCTTAACCACTTGCTTACCGGGCATTTAAACCCCCCTACTGTTCAGACCAATTTTCAGCTTTCGCACTCTTTGAATGACAATTGCGCGGTCATACAACGCTGTACCCAAATTACATTTGTGTCATTTTTTTATTCCGTGCGTTTTTTGGCTCTGCGTAACTTCTGCATACTTTCAGCTATTAAGACCATTCAACTTTTAAAATGTTCATCTCGTTCAGCTAATGATGGCACTTCTTCAACTTTTTTTCTTCTATTCATACTTTTTAAAAAATATTTAAGCTTTTTAACACTTTTTTTTAACATTGAAGTCAATAAGAACATGTGCCAGTTTTTGCTGGGGGGCAGTTTTTGATGTGGCACTTTTTGATGGAGACAGTTTTTGATGGGGTAATAGGATGGGGGCAATAGGATGGGCCAGTTTTTGATGGGGCAGAGTTTGATGGGAAAATAGGATGGGGGCAGTTTTTGATGGGGCCAGTTTTTGGTGGGGCAATAGGATGGGACACTTTTTGATGGGGCAGTTTTTGATAGGGCAGTTTTTGATGGGGCAATAGGATGATGCACTTTTTTGATGGGGGCAGTTTTTGATGGGGCAATAGGATTGTGGCAGTTTTTGATGGGGCAATAGGATGGGGCCAGTTTTTGGTGAGGCAGTTTGATAGGGCATTAGGACAGGGGCAGTTTTTGATGTGGCAATAGGATGGGCCCAGTTTTTGATGGGGCAGTTTTTTATGGGGGCAGTTTTTTATGGGGCACTTTTTGATGGGGGCACTTTTTGATGGGGCAATAGGATGGGGGCAATTTTGATGGTGCAGTTTTTGATGGGGCAATAGGATCGAGCAGTTTTTGATGAAGCAATAGGATGGGGCCAGTTTTTCATGGGGCAATAGGATGGGGCTGTTTTTCATGGGGGCAATTTTTGATTGGGCAATAGGATGGGGGTAGATTTGATGGGGGCAATTTGATGGTAGTTTGGTGGTGGTAATATGATGGGAGAAATTTGATGGGGGAAATATGATGGAGGCATTTTGATGGGGGAAGTTTTGATGGTAGAAATTTTATGGGGCAATTTTATGGGGCAGCTCCTGCAAAAGGTAATTAGTGGGAAAGCTGATTCTCCCTTCAACTTTGGGAGAGTGTAAGCTCCTCTGGTACAGAGACAGATGTGACTGGCTCAGTTTTATTTGTACAGCACTGCGGCAGTGACGGTGCGTCAATAAAGGGCGCATGGGCACCGCCCCCTCTCCTGGCACCTCTCTATCACCAATAGATAGATTCATGCAATGCATGAATCTCTCCATGGTCAGCGCTTCCACCCCCTATTCAGGTGCCCGACCCCTTTTCGGGCACCGGGCACCTGAATTACAGCGGCGTGGTATTTTTTGGAATCACCTGATTAGAGCCGTACGCTCTAATAGGCATACAAAAAGGTGAACAGCGGGTACCATGCTGGGCGCTCGCTGTTTACCCAGTGTTGTGTTAGGAAAGCAAATATTAATTCGCTTTCCTAACACTGAACCTCCTCTGTTACCTGTCACCTGATTGGCTGAAACGATATACGCTGTGATTGGACGCAGCCTATAAGGCGTCCAATCATAGCAGCGGACGGGAAGAAAGGACGGGAGAAGAAATTGAGGAGCGTGGAGGACACCGGCGCCGTGACCCGCTGCCCCACCGAGACAGGTAAGTGCCGGGTGGGGGATGCACACTAGCAGCATTTGATGGGTACAGTAGCGGCAATTGATGGGCACACTGGTAGCAATTGATGAGCACACTGACAGCAATTGATGAGCACACTGGCAGCAATTGATGGGCACGTTGTCTGCAATTGATTGGTACAGTGGCTGCATTTGATGGCACAGTGGCTGCGTTTGATGAGCACAATAGCGGCAATTGATGAGCACAATGTCAGCAATTGATGGGCACAGTGTCAGCAATTGATGGGTACAGTGGCTGCGTTTGATGGGCACAGTGGCGGCAATTGATGGCACAGTGGCGACAATTAATGGCACAGTGGCGGCAATTGATGGCACAGTGGCTGCATTTAATAGGCATAGTGGCGGCGATTGATGGCATAGTTGCGGCGATTGATGGGCACAGTGGCTGCGTTTGATTGGCACAGTGGCTGTGTTTGATGGGCACAGTGGCTGCGTTTGATGGGCACAGTAGCGGCAATTGATGAGCACAGTGTCAGCAATTGATGGGTACAGTAGCTGCGTTTGGCACAGTGGCGGCAATTTATGGGCACAGTGGCTGCGTTTTATGGGCACAGTGGCTGCGTTTTATGGGCACAGTGAATGCGTTTGATGGGCACAGTGGCTGCTTTTGATGGGCACAGCTATATAAATAAAGTGTTTGACTATGGTGGGACATTAGAGTGTAAGTTCCTCTGGTACAGAGACTTTTATGACTGGCTCCGTTCTCTTTGTACTGCACTGTGGTATATGTATCAGTTATATAAATGTATAATAAAGTGTTTGACTGTGTGTGGGGGGGGGGGGGGGGTCATTAGAGTGTAAGTTCCTCTGGTACAGAGACTTTAATGATTGCCTCAGTGTTCTCTGTACAGCACTGCAGTATATGTCAGATCTATATAAATTAATAATAATTATAGCATGTGACTGTGGAGGGACATTAGAGTGTAAGCTCCTCTGGCACAGAGACTGATGTGAATGGCTCAGTGTTCTCTGTACAGTGCTAAAGAATTTGTCAGAACTAAAATTAGATATGATGTCTCTTTCAAAACATTTCAATATCAATTTTTTGAAAATGTTACAGCTGCGTGAAGTAACTGAAAAGTATAACATTTCTATGTATTATTATTATTATTATTATTATTAATCACTTCTATAGATCAAGTACTTGAAAATAGTAATGAAATATAATTCAGACATGCCTTTTGCTATCCTACCAGCAGATGGCAGTGTGGTTAAAGGTATGGTTGTGGATACAGAGAAGGAAGGAGTCACTTCAGGGGAAATTGCAGCAGCTGAAGTTGGAAGTGATGAAGATCAGACAGCAGAAACGGCACCGCAGAATCCTGATGAGGAAGCAGAAGGTAAACTTACATATTGATAATTTATTCTTAACTACAAACGTACAGACCTCGGCTCACCTCCTGGGAGTCTACTCTATCATTATGTCTGGTCTGATGGGAACGGCATTCCCTTAATTTGTAGGTCTCCAATGTGCAGCATTCTTATATTATATTATTATATATGTAATATATATATATATATATATATATATATATATATAATATTATATTATATTATATATATATATGGTTAGGGCAGTGGCGGTGCGTCTATAGAGGGCACTGTAACGCCCCCCCCCCTCTGGCTCTCGCAGCGCCACTGAAACAATAACATAGATTCATGCATTGCATGAATCTATGTTATTGTTGCCGGCTGCTGCCACCCACTATTCAGATGGCCGGATGGTGAGCGCCGGCCACCTGAATAACGGCAGCTGGTTGGTTGTGCGGAAGTGCCTATCAGAGCCAGCGGCTCCCGGAAACTTATCTAAGGGACGTACGGGTGGTGCATTCCTTAGATAAGAGTGACAGGCGTCTCAGCCAATCAGGTTCACCGGTTCTGGTTACCGGTAACCTGATTGGCTGAAGTGTCATCGAGGGCGGGAGAAGACATCGAGGGACATGAAAGGAGGATGGCTGACCCCCAGATAGGTAAGTGCCGGGTGGGGGCATTATACAGGGCACAGTGGCGACAATGGGCACAGTGGCATCAATGGGCACAGTGGCATCAATGGCCACAGTGGCGACAATTGGCACAGTGGCATCAATTGGCACAGTGGCAACAATTGGCACAGTGGCAACAATTGGCACAGTGGCTGCGTTTGATGGCATGGCCCAGTGGTGACAATTGATGGCACAGTGGCTGCGTTTGATGGCATGACACAGTGGTGACAATTGATGGCACAGTGGCTGCATTTGATAGGCATGGCACAGTGGCTGCGTTTGATGGCATGGCACAGTGGTCACAATTGATGGCACAGTGGCTGCATTTGATGGCATGGCACAGTGGCTGCGTTTGATGGCATGGCACAGTGGTCACAATTGATGGCACAGTGGCTGCATTTGATAGCAAGACACAGTGGTGAGAATTGATGGCACAGTGGCTGCGTTTGATGGCATGGCACAGTGGTGACAATTGATGGCAAAGTGGCTTCATTTGATAGGCATGGCACAGTGGCTGCATTTGATGGCATTGCACAGGGGTCACAATTGATGGCACAGTGGCTGAATTTTATGCATTTGAGCACCTGCCGCCACTGGGTTAGGGTTAGTGCACACAAATGTAAAAAAATATATATTTTTTTTACATTATTTAACACACATAAGTGTATATGTGTGTGTATATATATATACAGTCATGGCTGAAATTGTTGGCACTCCAGAAATGTTTTCAGAAAATCAAGTATTTCTCACAGAGAAGTATTGCAGTAACACATGTTTGTTCCCTTTGTGTGTACTGGAACAAAACAAAAAAAGGGAGGAAAAAAAGGAAATTGGACAAAAACTCAATAAATGGGCTGGTCAAAATTCTTGGCACCCTTAACGTAATATTTGGTTGCACACCCTTTGGAAAAAATAAGTAGCTTCCTTTGACCATCAATAAGCTTCTTACACCTCTCACCTGGAATTTTGCACCACTCTTCCTTTGCAAACTGCTCCAGGTCTCTCTTATTGGAATGGAGCCTTTTCCCAACAGAAATGTTAAAGTGGTTGTAAACCCACTTTTTTTACTTTTACCTACAGGTAAGCCTATAATAAGGCTTTTCTGTAGGTAAGGAGAATATCTCATAAACCTGTACGGTTTAGGAGATATTCCCCTCGCAATGCGCCGCTGATTGCAGCGGCGCATGCGCAGGGGGGATCTACGGCGAAAGCACCGGCATCCGCCGGACCTTGCCGAATTTAAATCTACCGCACGCATGCGCGGGAGTGACGTCATCGCCGCTCCAGCCAATCACAGCGCTGGAGCGGCGGTACCCGGAAGACACGCCGAGTCAAGATGATATCTCACTCGGCGTGGACCAGGTAAGTTCTACACACCTCGTTCCGAGGTAAGTATTTCATAAGGAGCTAATATGCGGTGCATGACAAACTTTCTTCTAGGGTTGTCCCGATACCGATACCAGTATCGGTATCGGGACCGATACCGAGTATTTGCGGGAGTACTTGTACTCCCGCAAATACCCCCGACACGCCGCAATGAAAGCAGCCGCACACGCCGCATGGTTAAAGCATGCGGGAACATCACAGCTTTCATTTGAATAGCTGTAGTGTTCCCGCGCGTATAGATGCTCCCCCCTTACTCGGGATTGGATGGGTGATCGTGATCTGTTTATTCCCGAGCAAGGGGGAGTGTCTATACGCGCGGGAACACTACAGCTATTCAAATGAAAGCTGTGATGTTCCCCCGGGCAGCTGCTAGGTATGGGGGAAATGGCTGCGGGGACATGGCTGGAGGGACATGGCTGGAGGGACATGGCTGGAGGGACATGGCTGGAGGGACATGGCTGCATATGTGGGGGACGTGGCTGGGGGGACATGGCTACATATGTGGGGGACATGGCTGGGGGGACATGGCTGCATATGTGGGGGGACATGGCTGGGGGGACATGGCTGCATATGTGGGGGACATGGCTGGAGGGACATGGCTGCATATGTGGGGGAAATGGCTGGAGGGACATGGCTGCATATGTGGGGGGACATGGCTGGGGGGACATGGCTGCATATGTGGGGGACATGGCTGGAGGGACATGGCTGCATATGTGGGGGAAATGGCTGGAGGGACATGGCTGCATATGTGGGGGACATGGCTGGAGGGACATGGCTGCATATGTGGGGGACATGGCTGCGGGGACATGGCTGCATATGTGGGGGACATGGCTGGAGGGACATGGCTGCATATGTGGGGGACATGGCTGGAGGGACATGGCTGCATATGTGGGGGACATGGCTGGAGGGACATGGCTGCATATGTGGGGGACATGGCTGGAGGGACATGTCTGCATATGTGGGGGACATGGCTGGAGGGACATGGCTGCATATGTGGGGGACATGGCTGGGGGGACATGGCTGCATATGTGGGGGACATGGCTGGAGGGACATGGCTGCATATGTGGGGGACATGACTGGGGGGACATGGCTGCATTTGTGGGGGACATGGCTGCATATGTGGGGGACATGGCTGCAGGGACATGGCTGCATATGTGGGGGACATGGCTGGAGGGACATGGCTGCATATGTGGGGGACATGGCTGGAGGGACATGGCTGCATATGTGGGGGACATGGCTGCGGGGACATGGCTGCATATGTGGGGGACATGGCTGGAGGGACATGGCTGCATATGTGGGGGACATGGCTGGAGGGACATGTCTGCATATGTGGGGGACATGGCTGGAGGGACATGGCTGCATATGTGGGGGACATGGCTGGGGGACATGGCTGCATATGTGGGGGACATGGCTGGAGGGACATGGCTTCATATGTGGGGGACATGACTGGGGGGACATGGCTGCATTTGTGGGGGACATGGCTGCATATGTGGGGGACATGGCTGCGGGGACATGGCTGCATATGTGGGGGACATGGCTGGAGGGACATGGCTGCATATGTGGGGGACATGGCTGGAGGGACATGTCTGCATATGTGGGGGACATGGCTGGGGGGACATGGCTGCATATGTGGGGGACATAGCTGCATATGTGGGGGACATGGCTGCATTTGGGGACACATTTAAAAAAAGTATCGGTATTCGGTATCGGCGACTATTCGAAAAAAAGTATCGGTACTTGTACTCGGTCCTAAAAAAGTGGTATCGGGACAACCCTACTTTCTTCCATTGACTGTCCTGTATAAAATTCTTCAGATTTAGACATTAATGGTTGTGTGTTGAGTTATTTTTAGGGGGCAGCAAATTTACACTGTTATACAAGCTGTACACTCACTACACAACATTGTAGCAAAGTGTCATTTCTTCAGTGTTGTCACATGAAAAGATACAAGAAAAGATTTACACAAATGCGAGGGGTGTACCTACTTTTGTGACATACTGTATGTGATCTCCCGCACACAGAGGGGTGTACTTACTTTTGTGAGATGCTGTATATATTTACTGTGGTCTATAAGTGGTTACATCACACATGGCGTGTGTTGAGGTCTGGGGCAATGAGGGATTTTTGTATTTGAAACTTTAATGTAAATCTAGACAGTTGAGGGGGTGTAATATTCCCGCTGGGTGGAGTATGCGATCCCCTTACTTTTAATATCACCCCAATCGAGGCGTGATTTTTGCCGCGATTGTTGCCTGACAAATCACAGCACTATTTTTGGGAATCAGGCGTCCCGTCATTTTGTTTGTGTGATTTGTCAGGTGACAATATTGTCTCATGATTGGGGTGCCAATGAAAGTAACAGGATCACAAGCGTGTCATACGTTTTGCGGCAATTCGGGAAATTGCAGTAATTCCGTCCGCGATCCGGAACACCTAGGTGTGATCGCAGCCTAACCGTCTTCTATCAGTTGCTGGGTTCTCCTTCTATAGATTCTGGGGGAACATTTTCTTCCTTAAACATTCCACACATTCTCTTCATTCTTTATTCCACCGCTAACCTATACTCCAAATTGACCTTGTATAGCGTTTTTCTCTCTGAGGACTCCAAGTATTGGAGATGGCGTTGGCCGGGAATCGAACCCGGGTCAGCTGCTTGGAAGGCAGCTATGCTTACCACTGCACCACCAACGCAAAAGTAGCATGTAGGGTGGGAGGAAACCGGAGTACCCGGAGGAAACCCACGCAAGCACAGGGAGAACATGCAAACTCCATGCAGATAGTGTCCTGGTCAGAATCTGAAACAAGGACCCCAGTGCTGCAAGGCTAACCTCTAAGCCTTTGTGCTGCCCATATGCGGCCTCTGTTCTCTAAGGCCCGCCCCCACTGAGCGGGGTAAATCACTTATGTTCACTTAAAGTGCCTTCACAAGAAATCCAAACTTATCCTAAACTACAATATAAAACACACCCAAATAACAAAGAGGGGTACAGTGGTCCCCAAATTAGCAATACAATGGAGCTAAATATTCCATTTACCCTTAGGCCTCATTCACACAGGGGGTATAAATCCGTACCCCATGGAAGGGCCACGTTTACCGGAATGGAGATGCACAGGTGTTCCCAGCATCCCGTGTAGGCAGTCCCATTGCTGTCAACTGGGGTGCAGTGACTGTACCCAATGTGACATCTGTGTGGGTGCCGGTGCACGGCCCCGAACGCACCTAGGGTGCGTCCGCACAACTGCACCCACATGGATGTCCTTTTTGGGGTTAACGCAGCCCCCACATAGGGTACAGATTCATACACCCTGTGTGAGTGAGGCCTTGGACTTCTCCATGAAGGACCTCACTGGTGGGAAGAGTTCAACCTCAACTTATAGACGGTCCACCACATGCCTCAAAAACATACCGACCTTCAACCTCCTCTTATAACCGGTCTAACACATGCCTTAAAAACATACTGGCCTCCAAACTTCACAACATAATCAATTACTTTATGTCGACCGACAATACATCGATCAAACATATCACCTGTAAAAACGTGCTTGAGGTGTTGGTGGTAAACAGCCTGCTAGGCCCGGGGGAACCAAACCAAGTCCTCCAAAAGCTGCCTCGTATCCAAAAGTTGCCAAGAGTGTAAATGTAGACATTATGCTTTAAGGTTAATCAAAAATGTCACATTCTAAAGGGAAAGGTAGAACAAGGGAAGGGGGAGTATGGAAGAGGCAGAGAGGGAGGAAAGTAGGGGGGATAGAAGGTTCCGGGTAAGGAAGGGGTGTGGGGGTTCCCCCCAACCCTCACCCCCTTCTTCCTCTAACCTTCCCTTCTTCCCCCTTTCCTCCCTCTCTCCCTCTTCCATACTCCCCCTTTGTTCTACCTTTCCCTTTAGAGTGTTTTGTTTTTGATTAACCTTAAATCTTATCGTCTACATTTACACTCTTGGCAATTTTTGGATATGAGGCGGCTTTTGGAGGGCTTGGTTCGGTTCCCCTCGGGCCTAGCAGGCTGTTTACCACTAACATCTCAGACACTTTTTTATTACAGGTGATTATGTTTGGGCGATGTATTGTCGAATCTTCTAGGAACAGCCAATTGTCTTGTTTGTCAAGGTACGTTGATAGTTGGTGATGCAGAAGCTGCTTATGAGAATCTTTTAAGAGATTTGACGTAGTGGATTCCTGTCATGATGGCTTGAAATGAAGATCCTCTCTCTCATATTCACTAGCAAATCGTCCTCTTCTCATCACCTAGTTTAACTTTTCTTCCAACCTTTTGGCCATCTTCAATCCCAAGAAAGCTGCACCCCTCTCATTTAAGTGCAATCCGTCACGACTATAAAGATGGTAACGGCCTGAAAAGTCAGCCAAGTTCGCCATGAAGCCAAACCCCTCCTCCCTGCACCAGTTCCTCAGCCACTTGTTAAGTACCATAAGCTCTTGCTGTCTCTGTGGTGTGGCTCGAGGTGCAGGCAGTATTTCAGAAAATATTGCCTTGGGGGACCTTTTCTTCAATATAGCCCCCAAGTCCCTGAAATCATTTTGTAGGGCGCTCCATCTTTCTCTAACTTTGTCATTGGTACCGATATATACCATGACAGCTGGGTCCTCTCCAGCGCCATCCAATAATTTGTCCATGCAATCTGCAATGTTCCGAACCCGAGCGCCCGGTAAACAACATACTGTTTGGCGATAATGGTCTTTGTGACAGATTGCCCTCTGTATTCTTCCAATAACTGAATCCCCTACCACTAGTATGTGCCTATCCTTTCTGGTAACCTTGCCCCCATCTTCGCCACATGCTGGTGAATTCTTTACACGATTGTCGCATTCCGGAAGGGTCTCATTGTGAACATCACATTCTGGAGTAGTCTCATTGTGAATGTCACATTCTGGAGTAGTCTCGTTGTGAACGTCACATTCTGCTGGAGTAGTCTCGCTGTGAACGTCACATTCTGCTGGAGTAGTCTCGCTGTGAACGTCACATTCTGCTGGAGTAGTCTCGCTGTGAACGTCACATTCTGCTGGAGTAGTCTCGTTGGGAATGTCACATTCTGCTGGAGTAGTCTCGTTGGGAACGTCACATTCTGCTGAAGTAGTCTCGTTGGGAACGTCACATTCTGCTGGAGTAGTCTCCTTGTGGACATCACATTTTGCTGGAGTAGTCTCGCTGTGAACGTCACATTCTGCTGGAGTAGTCTCGCTGTGAATGTAACATTCTGCTGGAGTAGTCTCGTTGTGAACGTCACATTCTGCTGGAGTAGTCTCGTTGTGAACGTCACATTCTGCTGCAGTAGTCTCGTTGTGAACATCACATTCTGCTGGAGTAGTCTCGTTGTGAATGTCACATACTGCTGAAGTAGTCTCGTTGTGAACGTCACATTCTGCCGGAGTAGTCTCGTTGTGAACATCACATTCTGCCGGAGTAGTCTTGTTATGAACGTCACATTCTGCCGTAGTAGTTTCGTTGTGAATGTCACATTCTGCCGGAGTAGTCTCGTTTTGAACGTCACATTCTGCCGGAGTCTCGTTGTAGTCACATTCTCGGAGTAGTTGTGAACGTCACATTCTGCCGTAGTCTCGTTGTGAACGTCACATTCTGCCGTAGTCTCAAATGAATCGTTGCACACTGAAGGAGTCTTCATGTGAATGACACGTGGTTGATTTAAAGAAATTCCCAACTTTTGGGCTATTTTCTTTGCCAACAGAGCTGCACCCTGTTCATTTAAGTGCAGTCCATCCCTGCTGTAGAGCAAGTAACCAATTGAAAAGTCAGTCCAGGTCTCCAAGAAGCCAAACCCCTCCTTCCTGCACCAGTTCTTCAGCCACCTGCTAAGCTCCCTAAACTCCTGCTGCCTCCTTGTTGTGGCTCGAGGTACGGGCAGTATTTCTGAAAATGCTGCCTTGGAGGTTCTTTTCTTCAGTATAGCTCCTAAGTCCCTGAAATCATTTTGTAGGGCGCTCCATTTTCTTCTAATGTCGTCGTTGGTTCCAATATGTATCATGACAGCTGGGTCCTCCTCAGCCGCATCCAACAATCTGTCCATCTGATCTGCAATGTCCCGAACTCGTGCGACCGGAAAACAATATACTGTTCGTCGATCACCGTCATTCTGACAGATTGCCCTCTCTGTCCCTCTAATGACAGAATCCCCTACCACTAGGATCTGCCTATGCTTTTCTGTAAGCTTGCCCTCATCTTCATGGGAGGAGATATTCCCATGGCTGACCTGTTTTTTTGGTGGGTTCCCAACATGTACGTCACATTGTGCTGGAGTCTCAACATGAACGTCACATGCTGATGAAGTCTCCATGCGAACGTCACATGCTGGTGAACTCTCTGTGTGAATGTCACATGCTGGTGAAGTCTCCGTGTGAACGTCACATGCTGGTGAAGTCTCTGTGTGAACTTCACATGCTGGTGAAGCCTCTGTGTGAACTTCACATGCTGGTGAAGCCTCTTTGTGAATGTCACATGCTGGTGAAGCCTCTGTGTGAACGTCACATGCTGGTGAAGCCTCTGTGTGAACGTCACATGCTGGTGAGGCCTCTGTGTGAACGTCACATGCTGGTGAAGCCTCTGTTTGAACGTCACATGCTGGTGAAGCCTCTGTGTGAACGTCACATGCTGGTGAAGCCTCTGTGTGAACGTCACATGCTGGTGAAGCCTCCGTGTGAATGTCACATGCTGGTAAAGCCTCCGTGGGTGAACGTCACATGCTGGTGAAGCCTCAATATAGCATTCATATTCCGTCTCGCTCACTAGCGCAGTCCTGCCTTGTGAGCTGTCTCTGCAGTAAATACTGCATACATCTGCAATAAAAAAAGAAGAATCAGGTTTAGCACTTTCACCTAAAATATATATATATACTTTTATACATCAAATTATACAGAGAAAAGTTCAAAATTCCAATGCCAGGGACAATAAACCCAACATCACAGGGACACGGGGATCACTAATGGTGGCCTTCCTATAAAAATTCTGGTTGCCTGGCAGTTATGCCAACCCACTAAAATGAATGGAGTCAGCAAGGGAACTGATACTTAATTTTCATGTGCGGGAGAGTAATCTGCAGTGCTTCTATTTCTTATTATTAAACACCCAGCCTCTAGGGGGGGGGTAACCTCTAATCAATATTTTTTCTATTTACATTCCTATACATGTGTAACTTTGGACTCCAATAAAGATGGTTTGTATAACAAAATATTTGTTTACATGTTTTGGCACCATTAAAACGTTTGTTATCCCCAAAAAATAAATACAGATCCTGTTCCTTTAAAGCCTGTTATAGTGCTTGTGCTGTGTATGAAATATCTGTTTGATCCTACCAGTTTCTACCCTCCCCCTCTCTGCACTGACTCCCATGTATCAGGGCTGCAGAGTTCTGACACCGGAGTCAGTACGTGTCTCAATCATACGCTGCTATTTGCAGCTCTCCCTGTGTCTCCTCCTTCCCCCTCACCCTCCATGTACATGTCTCCATCATACACTACTATCTGCAGCTCTCCCTGTGTCTCCCCCCATCCTCCATGTACATGTCTCCATCATACGCTACTATCTGCAGCTCTCCCTGTGTCTCCTCCCTCCTCACCCCCCCTCCCTGCCTGTCATCTCTCACTATCCCTGATCTGTTCATCCCCTCTGTCACATAAAAAGCTGAATCCTAAATTTCTACTTGTATTACAATGTATCCATCTTGACCTCTGTGTAATCTTCAACTGCCATAACGTCACACATGTGATCCGTTATGACAGTTTGATTGAGAGTGACAGTTGGCATTCCCAGCATGCCGGGAATAGAAATGTTTTTTTGAAACTGATAAATCTGAGGGTTTCCTTCCGCTTTAAAACCGGTAGAAACCGGTTCTTTTTTTAAATAACACACAGGCACAACATGCAGCTTTGTATTTGACAGAGGGGAGGATATAAAGATCAA
>JAJQKJ010000540.1:0-158070 GCA_029574335.1 Rana kukunoris | reverse complement strand
AAACAGGTCTTGGGTGCGGTATATCCTCTCCGTGCCATCCTCCGTGCCCTCATCCTTCTTTGTTCATCTAAAGTCAGTAGTATAGCTATGTGCGACGATGCCCCTGGCATGTTGGCATACAGATTGTTGTGGCAACACGTGTGACTGCTGAGCTCCTCACTAACAGTGTTGCCTTTATCTAATAAGTAGACTTTTTTTTCTCTTTTTAGACCAGCTTTTATATGCTCTAATTTTAGACAGACATTTTGCTGTTGCGCACACTGCGTCGCCTGCGCTGCCCCAACGTTCTTTTGTGGATCCCCGTAAGTCCCTCATTAGCATATTTGACTAGCAAATTAATGGTCTGTCTAGCGCACTTTTGCGCGGACGGATGCGCCAGTCTAACGAAAATTACGCGGAACAAAAAAAGTAGATTTTTTGCGTATCTCGTTCTGGGGATGCTGTGCATCGAAACACACGCGCACATTTCGACTTACACACGCGCATCTCCTGTTGCGCAGGCGTAATCGCTCTGTGAATCTGGGCCAATATTTTTTACTTTTTGATATAATAAATATCCCCAAAAATATATAAAAAAAATATTTTTTTCCTCAGTTTAGGCCGATACGTATTCTTACTATATTTTTGGTAGAAAAAAAATGCAATAAGCGTTTATTGATTGGTTTGCGCAAAATTTATAGGGCCAGATTCAGATACAATTAGATTATCGTAGCGTTTCCCAAATACACTACGCCGCCGTATTTTACCTGGCTCTACGTGGAATCCAGGTAGATTTTGTCCAGTAAACGACGGCGGCGTAGTGTATTTCTCCCATCGCAATCCATCTACGCGAGTAGGGGGCGTGAATCATTTAAAATAGGCGCGTTCCCGCGGCGATCGAACTGCGCATGCTCCGTTCGCAAATTTCCTGCCGTGCATTGCGCGAAAACACGTCGTTATGTCATTCGTTGTTTGAGTAGCGTCGTTTACGCACGATCCTCGTCCCGAACGAGTTACGTAAAAAAATAAAATAAAAAAAAAATCGACGCGTGAACGACGGCCATACTTAACATGGGCTACGTACCGTTAGACCAGCAAAAAGCTGGTCTAACAGTACGTAAAAAAAAATAGACGAAAGCGATTGCGAAGACCACTCGTATCTTCGTGGATCGCCGTAAAAACATATTTGCATATCCCGACGCATGAAAACGACGCAAACTCCTCCCAGCGGCCGCAAATATATGGCAGCGTAGATCCGAAGGCTTACGAAGACGTAAGCCTCTCGGATCGAAGCCCGAAGCCGCCGTATCATGGTTTGAGGATTCAAACTAGTGATACGGCGTGCGAAATTTGAAATTACTCCTGTCTAACACCAGTTAGACAGGCGTAATTGCTTTCTGAATCTGGGCCTTGTGTTTACAAAATAGGGGATAGTTTATGGCATTTTTATTATTTTATTTTTTTTACTATTAATGGCGGCGATCTGCGATTTTTTTATTGGGACTGCGACGTTATGGCGGACACTTCGGACACTTTTGTGACATTTTTGGGACCATTTACATTTATACAGTGAACATTGCTATAAATATGCATTGATTACTGTATAAATGTGACTGGCAGTGAAGGGGTTAACCACTTGGGGCGGGGAGGGGTTAAATGTGTGTCCTATGAGTGTTCTAACTGTAGGGGGAGGGGGGTTGACTGGGGGAGGTGACCGATTGTGTCCCTGTGTACAGTACAAGGGACACAGCATCGGTCTCCTCTCTCCCTGACAGGACGTGGAGCTCTGTTTTTACACACAGAGCTCCATGTCTCCACTCAGTTACTAGGCAATCGCGTGTGCCCGGCGGCGATCGTTGTCGCCGGGCACTCGTACCGGGATCCCAGCAGAGCGGCGCGTGCGCGCCGCGGCTTTAAAGAGACAGCACGTCATATGACGTGCTGTCAGAACAATGGAATCCTCCGCCTGCCGTCATTTGACGGTGGGCGGTGGACAAGTGGTTAAAGCAATCTACTGATCTGGCCAGAAACCACCTCTGGAGGGAGTCTATTCCACATTTTCACAGCTCTTTGTGAAGAAACCTTTCCGTATTGGGAGATGAAATCTCTTTTCCTCTAGACGTAAAGAATGCCCCCTTGTCCTCAGTGTTGACCGCAAAGTGAATAACTCAACACCAAGTTCATTATATGGACCCTTTATATATTTGTACATGTAGATCATATCCCCCCTTATTCTCCTCTTCTCAAGAGAGAATACATTCAGTTCTTTTCATCTTTCCTCATAGCTGAGCTCCTCCATGCCTCTTATCAGTTTGGTTGCCCTTCTCTGCACTTTCTCCAGTTCTCCAATATCCTTTTTGAGAACTGGAGCCCAAAACTGGACTGCATATTCCAGATGAGGTTTTACTAATGATTTGTACAGGGGCAAAATGATATCTCTATCTCTGGAGTTCATACCTCTCTTAATACAAGCAAGGATTTTGCTCGCTTTGGAAACCACAGCTTGGCATTGCATGCCATTATTGAGCTTATGATCTAAACCCCCAGATCCTTCTCCACTACGGCCCCCCCAGTTTTACTCCCCCTATTATGTATGATGTATGCATATTCTTAGCCCCCAAGTGCATAACTTTACATGTACATGTGTTGCATCAGCCACACTGAGGACCTAATAGATGCAGTCAAAGAAAATCAAAAGGGACTACTTATAAAACCCATGTGGTCATTTGGGGACCAAGGCTCCAAAATGACCCTAAATTAAACCACTTTTATACAATTAGAAGGAATTGAACCAAAGGTGCATACAGCTAGGTTTGAAGAGGCATGGCTCCCAACAGGGTGTTTCTAATAAACAAAAAGTATCAGGAGGGCTATGTGTTGGTCTACTTAATTTGAATCATTTGAAAAGAGGCAGATGACATAGCAAATTAACAGACATAGGTGAACAATATAATAGATACTAAATGCTAAACATAGAGTAAAGGGTGTTATTTGGACCCCCCCCCCCCAGACACCCCACATTCAATCAAACTGTGTCAGGGGAAGGGAGACAATACTACCTACCTTTAAATTCAATAAGTTTACCTAAGAGTTAACAATATAAAAGGAGTGGTACACAACACAAAGATAGTGTATAAAATCAGTAGTAACATGCACAGTTTTAATAAACCAGATAACAATTCATTAGTAGACCATTATGTGATACCGTATTTGTCTGTCCAGAATGACCAGCAGTTTTCAAATTGATTGCAGCTCATTGAGTTGATTGCTAACAGTCGCTCATAGGTATGGCTAAGTTGTACAGTACTGATAACCTCACATATGTTTAGAGAATCTTAAGAATTCCACTTCTTAAGAATAGTATTATGTGCTGCTAGTAGTATACTCCTGGGGGTTGGATATGTGTCTATTCCTAGATTTAAGATAGCAAGTCCCGGGTAGAGAGGGTTGAGTATTCCTGTAATTGAGGATAGCAGGTGAAATATTTGACTCCAGAAACTTGTGAAGCTTGGGCACCCCCACTGCCCCCACAGTATATGCGGTAAGCTACCTACTTGCCCACAGTTACACCAGCAGTTGGGGGATTTTCTAGGGCAAAATTTGGCTAGTTTATAGGGTGTATAATGCCACCCGTGTGTGATTTTAAACAAAATTTTCAAGTGGTTACTGCATTTTGCAAATGTGTATGCTGACTAGGGGACTACTTGCCACTGTTTAAGAGGGTAGGATTTGTTTAGGTAGTTTTGCCATTTTTGTAAGGGAGGGAGCTTTTAAAGTGAGTTTTTGTCATGCAATAGGTTGTAGAAAAGGGAGATACCTTTTTCCTGGGACATGTGGCAGGAGAGAAATTTCCAACAACCAAATGTCCCACAACCTCCAGGAGTCAAAAATCAGTAGAGAGATAAGGTCAAGTGTAGGTGATAGAGCTGTCAAAGTCCAACTATACAATTTCATCTTCTTCCTAAACGGGTAGCAGTTGCAGGGATGCATACGCGACATGATGCTGATCAGGTTTACGGAAAGTGTCCAGAAGAATTTATTTTCGAGGTAGAAATGCAGCCTTAGCAGGACGTTTCTGGGTATAGACTCTGCTAAGAATGACGGTTTAGGCACCCAGTGACCTCTGTAAACAGTGAGTTCTAGGGCCGACAGTGCCAGTGCAAGGGTTGAAAACATTCCCGCACATACAGTATTGGGTATGCTGGGTGGCGTTAACCATTTCTGGTATTCCTCTAAGTTTTATGTTATTTCTCCTAGACCTGTCCTCCAGATCGGCTAGTTTGTATTTTATGGAAAAAAGGGGGAAAATAAACTGCGCTAATAAAACACAAAAATGCCTGTGTGATCACAGGTGTGCAACAGTTGCTAGTGAAGCAAGGTGTAAAGCTGCGACTTGCTGTGTAACATCAAACAGTGACCAAAAGTGTAAAAAAAAAAATCACGCTAAACATTTATACATGAGCCAATAAAGGCATAAACTAAATACATTTCAAAATTAACAATCTCATATATTAATAGTGAACAGATACAGTGAAGATGTATCGAACCATAAAGTCCATAGATTAAGTGAATAATTCAATGTGCATTGCTTTAGAGTTCAAAGAGGGAAAAAAAGATCTTCCTCCACCAATGTGAAAAATTTCTTAATCGATAAGGTCAAATGATATCATAGATGAAAGTGACAACCCATCCAGTTCAATCCCCCACCAATAGAGCACACAGATCTGCTTACCAGATCCTGGTGGTCCCTTAATTATAGGGGACCCCAGGTAGCATGTAGATATGGAAAACTGCTAAAGGCTGCTGGTGGTCATCTCAATACTCCATAGCGTAGGATACCGAATTGCATAAGATATGGAAAGAAACACAAATGCCTCGATAGTGTAAAACTGAATGGCATTTCCCTTAGTCATGTGACTAAGGGAAATGCCATTCAGTTTTACACTATCAAGGCATTTGTGTTTCTTTCCATAGTTTGTATTTTAGCCTTATCATTTTGTCAGTGTGTCAATCCTGTCTCCCAGAACGTGAACCTCTTCTTGGCATCTTCTAACTGTGGAGATCATATCATTATGTAATCAGCATCCCCTTTCTCCTCTGCGTCATGCCCGAGTGTTGCCCGAGTCTCCCCTAGCTAAATGCGGCCAGCTGTGAGGCGATTGGACTCCAATGGTGGCATAAATCCCCGGTGGTCTGGCAGAGCTTCCTGGCTAGATGTCCATCGCAGAGCTCGGACACCACGCCCCCCATCTTAGAGACATTTTTCAGAGATACAGTCATCTATTCCGAGTGATGTCTATATGTTTACGGGATTAAGCATGCTCTTCTGCTTCTTGCTTGCCACAGCTATACATAACGGCACCCATACAGAAAACAGCATGCCCTTTTAAATGGTTTCTGTTGGGTGAACTCTACTAGTGACGCAATACAGTCTTCAATCCCTATATTGAACGTGTACTCCAATTTAAGTGAGTCATTACTGCTTTACTATATATTCCCGGGAGGAAACATACACAAGATAAAAACATAAAAACAAATGATTGAAAGCATTGTAAAGGGTGTGTTACACTTACACCTCACTTAGCATGCATGCACTTAAAGTTGTTGTAAACCTCAGACATAATATGAACCAAGCATATTACTCTATAGTGTGTACTTGTCTCAATTAAGAGCACCAAGTGTCCTTTTGTCTGCATGAATCATTCTGACAAGTTTTCCTGCTACCAAGAGAAAAATGGTGTCAAGGTCAGGGGGCCTCCAACTGATTAACAGCTAAGCTCTGTTCCTGTGTGCTGTGTGAAGGGTGAGGCCGCGTACACACGACCGAGAAACTCGACGGGCGAAACACATAGTTTTCCCTGTCGAGTTCCTTGTTCGGCAGTCAAAAAACTCGTCGAGCCAAATTTTCCCATTGCCCATCAAGGAAATACAGAACATGCTCTCTTTTTGGCTCGACGAGTTCCTTGACGGGTTTATCGGCGAAAAGTGTACACACGACCGGTTTCTTTGGCAGAATACGTCTCCCATCGAGTTTCTTGCTGAATTCTGCCGAGGAAACCGGTCGTGTGTACGCGGCCTGAGTGTTATGCCGCGTACACACGATTACTTTTTGTGATGAAAAAAAAAAAACGTTGTTTTCAAAAACGTCATTTAAAATGATCGTGTGTGGGCAAAACATTGTGTTATGTCTTCAAAAAACGACCAAAACAATTCGAGCATGCTTGAATTTTTTGTGTCGTTTTTCAAAATGTCATTTTTTGTGTCATAAAAAGTGATGGTGTGTGGGCAAAACAACGTTTAAAAAGACGTTTTTAAACCCGCGCATGCTCAGAAGCAAGTTATGAGATGGGAGCTTCAATGGAACAGAGTGCCGTCGAACGTGGTGTACGTCACCGCGCTTTGCTAGAGCATTTTGGAAAAACGATGGTGTGTATGCAACGTGGTTTTGGAAAATGAAGTTTGAAAAACTTCGTTTTGTTTCGTCACATAAAACGTCATTTAGTTTTTCGTTAAAAAAAATGCATTTGTCCGAAAATCCAAATTAAGGTCAAATCTGTCATTGAAGGCTCATGGTGTCTGTCGAATGTTCTAAGGAAAAAAAAAAAGAAGATTCGACAGAATCTTAAAAATAAAATAAAAAAATTGACTCTTCATTAGTGTTGCTCACGAATATTCGCATTGCGAATATTCGCTACGAATATTGCATATTCGAGTATTCGCGAATATCTCGAATATCGCGGCGAATATTCGCTATTTCGAATATTCGTATTTTTCAAATTTCGCAATAAATTTCGCAATAAAATTCGCAATCAATTTCGCATTCGAATTTCGATTCGCGAAATTTCGCATTCGCAATACGCAATTTTTTTTTTTTTATAAAATATAGCGAATATTCGTAAATATCGAATATTCGTGATATTTTATAAAAAAAAAAAAAAAAAAAAAATCGCAAAATTTTGCATTAGCGAAATTTCGCATTGGCGAAAATTCGCAATTTTTTTTTTTTTATAAAATATCACGAATATTCGATATTAACGAATATTCGCTATATTTTATAACAAAAAAAATAAAAAAAATCCGAAATGTCGCTATTGCGAAATTTCGCTATTGCGAATTTTATTGCGAAATTTATTGCGAAATTTGAAAAATACGAATATTCGAAATAGCGAAATAGCGAATATTCGCCGCGATATTCGAGATATTCGCGAATACTCGAATATGCAATATTCGTAGCGAATATTCGCAATGCGAATATTCGTGAGCAACACTAATGAAGAGTGAAATGTGAAATTTCGCTTTTTTTTTATAAAATATACCGAATATTCGTAAATATCGAATATTCGTGATATTTAAAAAAAAAAAAAATCACGAAATTTCGCATTAGCGAAAATTCGCATTGGCGAAAATTCGCAATTTTTTTTTTTTTTTTTATAAAATATCACGAATATTCGATATTAACGAATATTCGCGAATATTCTTCGATTCGAATATTCGCGAAATATCGCAAAATCGAATATGGCGTATTCCGCTCATCACTACTCTTCATGTCTCTCTATGTCGAATCTGTCATTGAAGGCTTATGGTGTCTGTCGAATGTTCTAAGGAAGAAAAAAAAAAAGATTCAACAGAATCTTAAAAAAAATAAAAATTTGACTCTTCATGTCTCTCAATGTCGAATCTTCATGTCTCTTTATGTCGAATCTTTTCTCTCTATGTAGAATAATATTGGACTAATAGAGTTAAGGTTAGGCACATTCGACTGCAACAAAAACGAAAATAAAGCATTTGTTTATGTCGGATCTTTCAGTTTTCATTTTCTGTGCTTTCGTTATCGTTTGTTAAAACGATAACAAACGAAAATACCTGAAATTCGGACGAAAATGCATTCGACGAAAACGAATGCACCTTTTTAGTGAGTGTACCTTTCCTCCAGTAAGCTCTCAGAGCTCTCCTCACTGAGCTCTGTAGAGTGTGACTTCAGCTCTTCATCCATTTTTTTTTTCTGAACTCTCAGACAAGCATTATAATTCAGCACTTTTAGTCAATGTAAAAAACAAAGGGCTGCAGCTAAACAGGTACAATTTATGTAAGAGGATTTATTTAATCTCTGTGTACCTCCTGAGGCCATTCACTTCAGTGGATATATGGAAGGGTTTACGGAAAAAAAGATCGGGCTAGATTCAGGTATATGAGCGTATCTTTGTGCGGGCGTAGCGTATCCTATTTACGCTACGACTCTGCAACTTTTACAGGCAAGTACTGTATTCACAAAGCACTTGCTCAGTAAGTTGCGGCGGCGTAGCGTAAATTTGCCGGCGTAAGTGCGCGTAATTCAAATTAGGCATGTAGGGGGCGTGTTGTATTGAAATCAACTGTGACCCCACGTAATGACGCGCCGAACGAACGGCGCATGCGTATCCCAGTGCGCATGCTCAAAATTACGCCACAAATACTCATTGGTTTCGACGTGAACGTAACTTACGCAAGGCCCTATTCGCGAACGTTTTAGGCAAACAACAGAAAATTCTACGCCGGCCTGACGTCCATACTTAACATTACGTAAGCCTCATATAGCAGGGGTAACTTTACGCCGGACTTACGCTTACGCAAACGACGTAAAAAAATACAACCGGCCGCAAGTACATTTGTGAATCTGCGTATCTAGCTCATTTGCATATTCGATGCGTAAATCGACGGAAACGTCACTTAGCGGCCAGCGTAAATATGCAAGAGACTTACGCCGGTCAGATAATCTAAGACAAATCTATGCGTAACTGATTCTAAGTATCAGACGCATAGATACAACGCCGCTCACTCAGAGTTACGACGGCGTATCTGGAGATACGCCGGCGTAACTCGTTCCTGAATCTGGCCTATCGTCAATAATCTATAGCTCTTTTGTTAGCTGCTGACATTTCCTATTACTGTTTGGCTAGGCACTGCTTTAGGTGCCGTTTCCTATAACTCTGCTAGGTACTGTCCGAGGTGCTGAAAGTTCCTATAGCTAGTTGATTAGGTACTGTCCGAGGTGCTGAAGTTTCCTAAAACACATTGTTGGTTTTGTCCATGGTGCTGAAGTTTCCTAAAACTCTTTAAATAGGCGCTGTCTGTGGTCCTGACTTTTCGTATAAAGTTTTGGTTAGGTAATGTCCATGGTGCTGAAGTTGATTGCCACTATATTCTTCACTTCATAGGTGCATTGCCACTCATTCTTTTATTTGTCTACATTACATTTTTTCTAGTGTGTCTTTTAACAGCCTGTATACAGCAAGTATAGGAAGATGGAGAGTATGCTGTGCCTGCTACATACCCCTCAAAATTAGATTTTTAATTTTGAAAGCAGCAGCCTGGCTTTGGAGGGCACATACCTTTTAAAGGTGTGTGTAAATGGGGGAAGTGAAATAAAACATACCTAGAGAGAGAGATTTTTTATTTTTTTTTGTAGTATGTACCTTTTCACAATGCAAATAAACAAAACAAAAAAACACACAACTGGAGTGTTATGGGCTACATCTTGTGCATTGCAATGAACGTCTTTGTATACACCTTCTTTTGGCAGAGTGTCTGCTGTACTAAACATTAAGCACATTAGGGTGGACAAGAGCAGACATTTTCAGTCCCTAAGGGTGGACCACATGGAACCAAGCATTGGCTGAAAGAAATCCTGGACACTAAACCCTGGACAGAAGATGCGGATACCTTCCAAAATAAGAGGGTAGGGTTTGTGGGGAACCACTATTAGCTATGAGTCCAATATGCAAACCCTACCCTTTTTCATCAATACTAGCATGGAAGCCCCTTCTAGGCATTCAGAGGCTTCCTTACTATAAAAATGATGTCCACTTTAGTGATCAGCTTATAAAAAGTCATTTATAAAGAAAATTTCAGTTGGAGTTCGACAATTAAAAAAAAAAAAAAAAAAAAAAGATCATAAACCATTGAAAATCAGATTTTATGAGTCTAAAATCCAATTGAAGGCAATAGTAATCAGAACCAGCTTCCAAAAAGTATGTACTACAGCAGGGTATGTGCTGCAACATTGTGCAGAATTGTATGAGAAGCTCTTGGAGGTCACAATGGGGCCAAAGCAACCAGAACTCCTTTTTTTTTAAAACAATCTTTTAAAAAAACCAAAACAATTAAAAACGTGCAGAATCCAAAACCTGAAAGATCCGACATAAAAAAAAATTGCTTTATTTTAGTTTTCGTTGATACAACAGTTCGATATAGATAGGATATTCGACATGAGGCTGACAATAGCGATCTGTGTCTATCGAACCTGAGGTCGAATGTGCCTAACCTTAATTCTATTAGTCCAAGATTATTCTACATAGAGAGGAAAGATTCCACACCGAGAGAAAAGATTGGACATTATAGAGACAGTGTTGGGGTAGACCATTCAACATGAACGACGAAGATTCAATAAAGCAGCGAAAAACATACAAACATCAAATCTGTCATTGAAGGCTTATGGTGTCTGTCGAAAGTTCTAAGAAGTTTCGAAAAGCAGCTAAACTGTACAACGCCGCGATTGTACATTTCCAGTCAAATGCTCCGCCCATCGGCTATAAAAGAATTTGAATGTTGGTTGACTAGTGATAATAATGTATAAATATAATTATTACTGGTGTCATACAACATTAGAATTCTTCTATAGCTTGTAGGAGGAACATGTACGATTGCGGCGGCGTACAGTTTACCTGCTCCGTCAAATCTTCTTAGAACATTCGAAAGACACCATAAGCCTTGAATGACAGATTCAACCTTAATTAATTTGGATTTTTGGATGAATGCATTTTTTAACGAAACAAACTAAATAAAAACAAATTTCATGAGTAACTAAATAAATGTATTTTTCGAACGAAAACTAAATTGTGTGCCCATGTCTAGTATCCAAATCCTTTCAATTAAGGGATTCCATATCTAAATACTCCTTATACCTCTATTTTTCATCTTCATGCCTGTTCACTGTGAGCCCTCTGTGGCCACAAAGAGCTTTTTGTTCTTGGATTGGTTGGTCCATTTCTTGGCAGTGGTCCCTCCCGGGAATCCTGGTGTGGTAAGCTCTCCTCCCATTGGGGCAACCTTTGGCAACTATGGGCCAGATTCACAGAGCCCTTACTCCGGTGTATCTCGCGTTAGACCGGAGTACTTTCAAATTACACGCATCGTTTCGTTAGTCTGAATCCTCAAACCATGATACGACGGCTTCGGGCTTCAATCCGACTGGCTTACGTGTTCGTACGCCTTCGGATCTACGCTGCAATAATTTTGCGGCCGCTGGGTGGAGTTCCCATCGTTTTCCGCGTTGGAGTATGCAAATTAGCTTTTTCCGACAATCCACGAAGTTACGAGCGTCCTTCGCAATCTCTTACGGCATCTGTAGTCATCTTTTTGCTGCGTAAAGTTATTCCAGCTTTTATCTGGTCTAGTATTAGACAGCCCATGTTAAGTATGGCTGTCGTTCCTGTGTCGAATTTCAACGTTTTTTTTTTTACGTAAGTCGAATGTTTTCTACAAAAAATGATGTAACGACGTTATTTCGCGCAAAGCACGGCGGGAAATTTCTGAACGGAGCATGCGCAGTTCGATCGCCGCGGGGACGCGCCTAATTTAAATGCTTCACGCCCCCTAATCGCGTATTTCGATTACACAGCGAGAAATACACTACGCCGCCGTACCTTACGGGCCGAAATCTACCTGAATTTGTCGTAGAGCCAGGTAAAATACGGCGGCGTAGTGTATCTCTGATACTCTGCGCCAATGTAATTGTACCTGAATCTGGCCCTATATGTGCATTTTCTCTTATAATGTGACATGACATTTTTCTCAATACTCTGTTATTTATATAATTTTCCTTTGTATTTTTTGTACAGTTTTATATTTTTTAATAATTCAGCTCTGTTTGTGCTTTTTTAACGTTATTTTCATTACAATTTAAAACATTTTTTTTTATATATTTTAATACTTGGTTTCTATTATTATTTGTAAGCACCGCAACAATCCCTTTTCCCTTTTTACCTTATACAATTAAATATTTGGGAGGAGGTGCTAGTTTATGGGGCGTTCTACATACCACTATCTGTACATACTCAATACAATAATAAAATACACATTGAAATACTTCAATCAAAATTGTCCAACACCACACAATTTTGATATGCATTCCAATATGTGTTTTTAATTAGGGATGAGCCGAACACCCCCCAGTTCGGTTTGCACCAAAACCTGCGAACAGACCAAAAATTTTAGAACCCCATTAAAGTCTATGGGACTCGAACGTTTGAAATCTAAAGTGCTAATTTTAAAGGCTAATATGCAAGTTATTGTCCTAAAAAGTGTTTGGGGACCCAGGTCCTGCCCCAGGGGACATGTATCAATGCAAAAAAAAAAGTTTTAAGAACGGCAGTTTTTTTCAGGAGCAGTGATTGTAAATGACTTTTATCCTTCAGAAATGACACTTTGTGCAGGGTCAGTTCTAGCACGGGAAACAAGCGCTGCTTTAAAGGCATACTATACACCCCCCCCCCAGGTATAAAATTTAAAGGAATATTTCACTTTTATTGTTTCACTTTAAGCATTATTAAAATCACTGCTCCCGAAAAAACATCAGTTTTTTTTTTAACTTTTTTTAGGGCTGTGGAAATTAACTATTAATTCATCGATTAATCTTTAATTTTTTTGATCGATCACATTTTTTTTGATTGGTACTCTCCGCCAGCTTCCGGCCCATCAGGGAGTTTCGTCGGAGATCTAGTGACGTCACGGACACCGGCGGGGCTTGCCATGTCCATCTGAAGGGCTCCTTTGCTGTGCCTTTATATCTGCATGCTGTCGGGACCTTTCTATCTGCCACACGCAAGGGCTGTTACACTTCCCTCACAATCCCATCAATCCCATCAATCTGGGATTCTACAGCCATACACTGGGAGTTGTGATAGTTCCCTTCACGGGACATCTACATGCCGACGGACTGATGTTAACCTCTCCTCATCTGGATTCAGCAGTGGCATCGTTGTACACATGTTTTATACCAGTATCATACTTAGCTACATGTATTTATGACTGCTTTTGCTACCGTTTGATATTACTCGCACCATTTGTACAGTTTTTTGTAGCTACATCAATTTGATAACTGTAGCCATTTATAATATATTTTAAACAGAGCTATAATTTTTCATGCATTATTTTTCTGCAATTTTCCTAACTCAGCATATTGTGTAAAACATTCGACATTCAAAGCATGTCTACCACAATGAGTTTACATTTGCTTGTGGGTGCCTCACAGGTTAATTGTTGGGCTGTAGAGTTTCCGACTATCCAAAGTCTGCAAGGCGAGGACTAGGTTATTAAAATGTAACTTGTTGTGATCAGCATCTTTATAAAAATTACCTTGGAGTTTACAAGCATTTGGCCTGTAATGCCCATTACCTCCCCAGCAGTATTTTTTAATGAATTCTACCTACTGTGTCTGAAATTGAACGATAAAGTTTTTGCTCCGAGTTGAGCTTGGATTCTCGCTGTAATTGTTCTATATTGGGCAAGAATGTCATATGGCTTTTATTCAGGAAGAACAGGGGTTTGAGAGAAGCCTGAAAATCAACTGATTTACTGAGAGAATTTTTCTGATTTATACTGAGAGAATGGCAAGGACACATGTCAAGATGTTACTGCAACTGTTAACGCCAATCTGTTATTGTCTGACTGAGACAATATAAATTTCACTCATATTTTGTAAAAATTGCACCACCAATCATAAATCAGCTTTGGAAATATTTTTCAGCTTGTGTACCTTTTTATTTTCGGTGGATCTTTCAGTAACTTTTCAAATCTAAAATTTAATTAACCACTGTTTTTTCAATTTGGTGTTTACAAGTGAAAAACTATTTTTTTGTTTGCTAGAAAATTACTTAGAACCCCCAAATGTTATATATATTTTTTCTAACACCCTAGAGAATAAAATGGAGGTCACAACACATTTGCGCAGCAGTCTAAGGCCGCGTACACACGTCCGAGAACCTCGTCGGGCTAAACTCATCGTTCCGCCCGACGAGGTTCCCGATGAGCGGTTTGAAAAAGCTCGTCGAGCCAAAGTCCTCATTGAACAACGAGGAAAAAGAGAGCATGCTCTCTATTTTGGCTCGACGAGCTTCCCGGCGGGACGCTCGTCGAAAGTGCACACACGACCGAGAACCTCGGCAGAATAGGTCTCCCAGCGAGCTTCTCGCTAGATTCTGCCGAGAAGCTCGGTCGTGTGTACGGGGCCTTACAAGCGCACTTCTTTTGGAAAAAAACAAACACTTTTTTGAATTAAAAAATAAGACAACAGTAAAGTTATCCCATTATTTTTATATTCTAAAAGATAATGTTACGCCAAGTAAATTGATACCCAACATGCCACGCTTCAATATTGCGCCCGCTCGTGGAATGGCATCAAACTTTTACCCTTAAAGGAGTTGTAAATGAAAAACATTTTTTGCCTAAAATGAATGTCTGCAAGGTAGACAGACAGAATAGTGTAATGATTCTGTTAACAAATGAGTAAATACCTATTAAATTCATTCATCTATATCACCTCCGGCATTCTAGTTTCTGTTCTCTCATTCACTTCCTGGTTTGCATCATTTGTTCATGTAAGAACTACATTTCCCAGTATGAATTGCGGCACGCCCAGTAATTCACACCTCCTTGAAGTCTCTGAGGCCGCGTACACATGATCAAATTTATCTGCTGAAACTGGTCCGACGGACCGTTTCAGCAGACATCTCCGATCGTGTGTACGGGCTAGCGGACATGTTTTCCCAGCGGACAAATTTCAAAGCATGCTTTGAAATTTGTCCGCCGAAGACATGTCCGTCGGATATGTCCGCTGGTTAGTACACTAACCAGCGGACAGAAATCTCCACGCATGCGTCGAATGGATTTGACGCATGCGTGGAAGTATTTCACTTCCTCGTTTGGTGACGTGGTGGCGTCAAGGTCACCACCACGTCACCGTGTTCGCTGGCCGAGGGGATTTTTATCCGATGGAGTGTACACACCGTCGGACGAAAATCTGGAGGAGACATGTCCGCTGGAAACGGTCCGTCGGACGTGTTTCAGCGGACATGTCCCTCCGTGTGTACGCGGCCTAACACGTAGAGAGCGTCCTGCCACACAGATGTAGTTCCTAGGAGGGGGCGAGCACGTTACTGACCACCGCAGTAAAGCCTCCCTTTACAGTGGTCAGTAAAATCAGACAAGCAGGAAGTGAACAGAACAGAGAAAAATGGAGCAACTTTTGAGCAAAAACGAACAATGAGGAAGTGAAAAGAGGAATGTCTCCAGGTAAAGGATGCTTATTATGAAAAAATTTGTTTTGTATTGATATTTGTTCTGGTATGCGATATGCCGCATCATGGACCTAAAGCTGCTGTCTTTTTTAAAAAGCTGTGTCACATGCATCTATTTGTGGGTATAATACTTACCTTTTTTTAAAGACTTATATTGAGTATAATGCACTAAGCCTGGGTGCCCTCTGTTTTATTTTGGGACTTCTGAGTACAAACTCCTAGTGGCTGTGCAGTTCTTGGCTGTGTTGCAAAACCTCTCCCTATGTTGATAAGGACAGGGCCTTTTCCCGACAACCCTGGCCGTTGGTTGTCGGGGTCTGCGGGCGGGGGGGCTTAGCGGAATCTGGGAGCCCCCTTTAATAAGGGGGCCCCCAGATACCGGCCCACCACCCTAGGTGAACGAATATGGGGTACATCGTACCCCTACCCATTCACCTGGAGGCAAGGTGTAAAAGAAAATAAACACATGACACAGGGTTTTAAAATAATTTATTAGTCTGCTCCGGGGGTCTTCTCTGCTCTTATTAACTGCCCCAGAGTACCCAACCCCCCCATGTTGAGGGCATGCGGCCTGGTACGGCTCAGGAGGGGGGCGCTCGCTCGTCCCCACTCCTTTCCTGACCGGCCAGGCGGCGTGCTTTGGGTACGGGTCTGGTATGGATTGTGGGGGAACCCCCACGCCGTTTTTTTTCTGTGTAGCGGGGGGTTCTCCTTACAATCCATAGCAGACTCAAGGGCCTGGTATGCCTCCTGGGGAGGAACCCATGCCGGATTTTTATTTAAAATTTTGGCTTGGAGTTCCCCCTCATGATTCATACCAAACGCTGCGTGTAGAATTGGCGGGAATCCCCGCGATGCTGTCGGGAAAACTGATGGTTTATTGTCCAACGGAAAACCCGCTTGCGTGTACGGGGCATAGGAAAGCGGTATGGGAAATTTGTCATGGATGAATGATGATACATCATTTAATTTTCTCCACAAGTGTCTAATATTCACTCATTGTCCACCCTAACCAATTATGAATGAATTTGTGCTGCTGAGGACTAATCTTGCAACATACCAGCATCTTATATATTAGAGATAATATCAAGTGCCCCTCGGGGTAAGCTATTATACATCTGAGATTGAAAAAGAGACTTAGAATGTGATTTCTCAGATTCACAAATACAACAGATGTTTCAAATGACACACACATCATCCACAAATTCCAAAACTTAGGAAAATAGCTATAAAATACTCACCTTGCATTACCAAGTGTTTTCTGAGCTAGCGGGCATATATTATTCCACATGCAGACAAGAGGGACCTATGTGGTGGGATGGTCCCAATATTTGTCACTTTTGGTTGGACATTAGATGTCAGGTTAACAAATTTTAGTTGACTTTCCAGATTCTCTGATGACTTTCCTACTTCATGTACACACAATCCCCATTTAGCCATTATACAAAGAGTGTATTGCCACATCTTTTAATTTCAGGCAAAAGTTCATAATTTATTGGAAAGACACAGACGTTTTAACTAGGGTGAATTATAAAGGTATTGAACATGATGGAGTCAGAACTATGGATATATACCTGTGAAGACCACATAGGCGTGCACAGTGGGCATGCTGGGTGGATTCCCCTGCTGATATTTCAACAAAGCCCCCCAACGGGGCTTTTATTTTTTAGTTTTTAAATAATAAAAAAAACAAAAAAACTGACACCATCCACTGCCCTACTGACACCAATTTTTGTCCTACTGACATGTCCACTGCTCTACTAACACTGTACATGTTTTAATACATTTTAAAAAAAATACATTTGTTTATAAGAGTGCGTGTGTGTATGTGTGTATGTATATATACCACCTAGCAAAGTCCACTATGATACGTTCTATATAATATGGTCTACATGGATCCAATATAGTTAGTGCTCCAAGAACAACCCCAACTCAGCTAGAGAATAGATTCTCCCCATCTATGTAATCATGAGGCTTAACCATTTCAGCCCCGAAGAATTGGCCGCCCAATGAACGGGCCAATTTTTTAACGATTTGGCACTGCATCGCTTTAACTGACAATTGCGCAGTTGTGCAAGGTTGTACCCAAACACAATTGATGCCCCTTTTTTCCCCACAAATAGAGCTTTATTATGGTGGCATTTAATCACCTCTGTAGATTTTATTTTTTGCGCTATAAACAAAAGAAGAGCTGCAATAAAATAAAAAAAACACAATGGGCCAGATTCAGGTAGAAGTTACGCGGCTTATCTGTAGATAAGCCGCGTAACTTCTAACCTACGCCGTCGTATCTGTTTTCTGTATTCAGAAAACAAGATACGCCAGGATTGAGTTCAGATACGAGTGGCGTAATTGTATTTCGCCGTCGTATCGGAACTGCAATTTTAAAATAGCCGCTAGGGGCGCTCCCGCTGATTTACGCCGAGAATATGTAAATCAGCGAGATACCAATTCACGATCATACGCGGGCCCGACGCAGTCACTTTACGACGTTTCCGTAAGGGGTTACCCGGCGTAAAGATAAAGCAACAAAAAGCATGCGTATCCTATGTTAAGTATGGCCGTCATGACCACGTCAAATTGAAAAAGTTTCACGTCGTTTGTGTAACTCGTCCGTGAATGGGGATTGACGTCATTGACGTTCACGTAGAAAACACCATCCTAATGTGGAGCATGTGCACTGGCATACATTGACGGCCGGCGCATGCGCAGTGCGTTCGCCGCGGGATCGCGCCTAGTTTAAATACTACACGCCCCCTACCCACCCAATTTGAATTCCGCCGGCCCATTTTCGCTACGCCGCCGCAACTTTAGGAGCTTTGTGAATACAGTACTTTCTCCTAAAGTTTCGGCGGAGTAACGTAAATGAGAAACGTTACTCAAGAATAAAGATGCGCCCATCTACCTGAATCTGGCCCAATATCTTTAACTTTTTTCTATAATAAATATCCCCATTTAAAAAAAAAATACTCAGTTTAGGCCGATATGTGTTTTTTCGACATATTTTTGGTAAAAATAAAAAAATCGCAATAAGCGTTATTGATTAGATGGCACAAAAGTTATAGGGCCAGATTCACAGAGCCATTACGCCTGTCTAACTGGTGTTAGACTGGAGTAATTTCAAATTACGCGCGTTTTCTAGCTAGTCGGAATCCTTAAACCATGAATAGACGGCTGCAGGCTTCAATTCGACTGGATTACGTGTTCGTACGCCTTCGGATCTACGCTGCAATAAAATTGCAGCCACTGGGTGGACTTCCCGTCATTTTCCGTGTCGGGGTATGCTAATGAGCTTTTGCCGGCGATCCCCGAAATTACGATCTTCATTCGCAATCTCTTACGGCACCTTTAGTCATCTTTTTTTTGCGTAACACTATACCAGGTTTTTGCTGGTCTAATATTAGACAGCCCATGTTAAGTATGGCCGTCGTTCCCGCGTCAAATTTCTACGTTTTGCAACGTCTTTTATTATTTTTTACGTAAGTCGTCCGGGAATAGGAATGTTCTTAAACGACGCTACTCAAACAACGAATGACGTAATGACGTGATTTCGCGCAATGCACGGCGGGAAATTTCTGAACGGAGCATGCGCAGTTCGATCGCTGCGGGGATGCGCTTAATTTAAATGCTTCACGCCCCCCAATCGCGTATTTCGATTACGCGGTGAGAAATAGACTACGCCGCCGTAGCGTACGGGCAAAAATCTACCAGGATTCGGTGTAAAGCCTGGTGAAATACGGCAGCGTAGAGTATTTTGATTACGCAGCGCAATATTAAGTGTATGTGAATCTGGCCCATAGCGTCTACAAAATTAGGGAATAGATTTATGGCATTTTTAGTATTATTTTTCTTAGGTGGCGATCTGCGTTTTTTTTTTTTTCGTCATCGGACACTTTTCACACATTTTTGGGACCATTGTCATTTATACAGCGATCAGTGCTATAAATAGCCACTGATTACTGTATACATGACACTGGCAGGGAAGGGGTTAAGTGTGTTCTAGGGATGTGTTCTAACTGTGGGGGGGTGTGCTACCAGTCACATGACAGTGATCACTGCTTCCAATCACAGGGATCAGTAGATCTCTGTCTTGTCAGTAGGCAGAACAGGCAAGAGCCTTGTTTACATAGGCCTCTCCCCGTTCTGCTTCTCCTGACCACAATCGCGGGCTGCCGGCAAACATCGAGTTCCCAGGACCCGTGAGCACACACACGCGCGCGCTGGACGGCAAATTAAAAGGGACGTACAGGTACACCCATTTGCCTGCCCGTGCCATTCTGCCGACATACTGTATATCAGCATGCGGCAGTCGGGAAGTGGTGATTATTTAGACATTACTAGCTAATTGGAGTTTCAATTTTTTTGTTTTTGTTTTCCAATATACATTTTTATTAAAGAAAAAGAATGTCTAACAATATGGTAGAGGTAAATTTTGTATACAATAAGTAAAATATAGTAAAAAAAAATAAAAATAAAACATTAATGACAAAGTGTAACATTAAACACAGCCAAAGTCTATCTATGTTAATCAAGTATTCCATTTGGTATTGGAGTTTCACATAGGTGTTAATTTTTATGACAGCTTGACCAAAGTTGGTTCCGTCCCAGATGGGTTCTCTTTTTTTTCCACTTTTTTTTCCCTTTTAATGTCACCACTATAGTTAGGACCAGATTCAGAAAGACTGGCGTATCTTTCCGCGGGCGTAGCGTATCTCAGATACACTACGCCGCCGTAACTTAGTGAGGCAGGTTCGGTATTCAGAAAGAACTTGCGTCCTACGTTACGCCGGTGTATCGTTTGTGGTCCGGCGTAAGCCCACCTAATTCAAATTTGGTTGTAGAGGGCGTGTTGTATGCTAATCTATCACGACCCCACGTAATTGACGCATTTTTGGAACGGCGCAGGCGCCGTCCATGGACGTATTCCAGTGCGCATGCCCAAAATCACGTCGCAAGTAGTCAATGAAAACTATGTGAACGTAACTTACACCCAGCCCCATTCCCAAACGATTTACGCAAACGACGTACAATTCGACGCTGTCCCGACGTCCATACTTAACATTGGCTGTGCCTCATATAGCAGGGGTAGCTTTACACAGGACTAATGAAAACGATGTAAAATACGACGCCCGGTTGCAAGTATGTTCGTGAATCGGCGTATCTCCCTAATTTACATATTTGACGCGTAAAATCGACGGAAGCGCCACCTAGCGGCCAGCGTAAATATACACCAAAGATCCGACGGCGTAGTAAGACTTACGTCAGTCAGATCAAGCAGGAATGTATGCGTAAATGCCTTTCTGAATCGGCGTAAGGATGCGCCGGCGCAAATTTTAAAATACTGCGGGATACGCCACCGTAAAAGCTATCTGAATCTGGCCCATAGACTGTACCTACTATGACTCATATCTTTTTTCCCACTTTTAATCTCCCCACATACAATCCTATTATCAAATACTGTGTTATCTGATTTTACAGAATGAAACCTGAATTGTATTCAGCAAGAATATTGCATTTGAAGTATATTTATTTTTTCTGAACTTTCTTTGGCTTTTTTCAATGATCTTTATACTATGCGCATAGATTATGTAAGATGCAAAATGTGTATACAATAAACACTGATAAGATGTATTATCTGGACCTCCTGTCTGGTCTGTTGTGTTAAAATATAAAAAAAATATATAAATAAAGATAATATAAAAAGTATGCAGTTTATTCTATAGTTTGCTCTGTTACAATGACACCAAAGATATGATTCTGGTGAATAGAAGGTTATTTATTAATGAAATCAATGCTTTTTTATGCTGTTTATTAACTGATACCAATAAAAATAATATAATAAACAAAACCAATACAATGAAAAATTGTTTAAATATTAATGGTTAGAGAAATAGAAATAAACTAAAAAATAAATAAAACATCCACAGGAATATAAGAGCTACAGGGAGAAGGGGAAGGTGGAGTTAATTAATTGTAATTGGGGTTAATACGCATAATGCCAAAAGGTAAATTTTTCACAACAGCAATTGTACCAGTTGCTGTATTTAAAGGGGTTGTAAAGGTACAATTTATTTTTCCTAAATAGCTTCCTTTACCTTAGTGCAGTCCTCCTTCACTTACCTCATCCTTCCATTTTGCTTTAAAATGTCCTTATTTCTTCTGAGAAATCCTCACTTCCTGTTCTTCTGTCTGTAACTCCACACCGTAATGCAAGGCTTTCTGACTGCTGAGCTCTGATGAAGAGGCCCCAGACGCCTCGAAACGCGTCAGCCAGCAGTAACATACTTCCAGTCCCCCCATTGTGGAGTGCGGTCTGAGGGGAATATACCTCATTGCCTGTTGACAAGCCTGTTTTGTTACGTCTTTTGTGAGTAGTTTTTAACACATTTTTTATTATTCAATAAATTGTCAAGCGGTAATACACCAGGCTGGTGCGCCTTTCTTTTCTTTCTCTATTTAATGCAAGGCTTTCTCCCTGGTGTGGAGTGTCATGCTCGCCCCCCTCGGACTACAGGAGGGTCAGGACGCCCACTAACACACAGCTCCTTTCTCTATCTGCAACGTAGAGAGAGTCCTGACTCTCCTGTAGTCCAAGCGAGGGGGCGAGCACGACACTCCACACCAGCGAGAAAGCCTCCCATTACTGTGTGGAGTTACAGACAGAAGAACAGGAAGTGAGGATTTCTCAGAAGAAATAAGGACATTTATTAGCAAAATGGAAGGATGAGGTAAGTGAAGGAGGACTGCACTAAGGTAAAAGAAGCTATTTAGGGAAAAAATATTGTACCTTTACAACCCCTTTAAACAGCAACACCGGCTGCCATTTTGACAACCAGAAATTTCCAGTAAATGAAAGGGAAGGTGGAGCGGTAAGTAAGGCAGAAGGGCAGAGCGTACCACAAACACCCAATATATTTATTACAATTTTTAGGCATGTGTAGCACACCCAATGTCCACAACTGGCCAATGTCCAGCAATGTCCACAACAAAGTTGTCACAAATTCTTGAAAAGCAGTAAAACAAGCCTTTACTTATCTCTCTAAGGGCTCGTACTTTGAAGCAATTAATCCTCAATGATAACAGCAAAGACTCTGAAGTTGGGTTTCCAGGGGGGAAATAACGGGGGGGGGGGGATTAGTTATGATTTCATGTGTCTCTGTTGTTAAATTTGAAAAAATATATATATTATATATATATATATATATATATATATATATATATATATATATATATATATATATATATATATATAGGCAAATGGGGGCTTTTTTTTTTGGTGTTTCTTTTTCTTCTACTTGAACAAAGTATTTTACCACTTTACTGGGCATAGTCTGGGCACAAGTTCACTTTTAAATTCAATTTAACTTAAGTAAAAAAAAATATGAATTTGGGAGCCTAGCATTAAAGAAAAGCAGCTTAAATAAATGTTCTCCTCCTTCCCAACACTGACCCTGTCACTAGGGTTGGTGTCACCTGGTGCAGTAAAACATGGTGTCACCCCCCGGGAATGGATGAGCCCGGGATGGAATCAGGGGAATGGGTGGAGCCAGGATGGAAAGGGGGGTGGATGGAGCAGGGATTGGATCTGGGGGATGGATAGAGCCAGGATGGGATCGGGGGATGGATGGAGCTGGTATGAGATAAGGGGGTGGATGGATGGAGCTAGGATGGGATCTTTGATTTTGAGGGGTGGGCACTATATGTGCTAGGGGGTGCTGTGGAAGGGATGAGGAAATGTGCTGGGGGGTTAAATGTCAAATCCCCCCTCCTTTTAGCACAAGTCATTTCTAACCCAAAACAAAGCACCTTGTAGTACATACCCTCACCCCCTCCCTAAAATGACTCCTGGCAGCATAGATGTCCCGCTCCTCTGCAATACCTTGGCCCCGGGTTGGTGCTGCGTGGCCCTGTCCCTATTCTTCCTCCTCGGCTCTTCTTCCTGGTCTGTGTACATCAGGGGTGCCCAACCTTTTGAAGAGTGAGGGCCACTTAAGCAATTTGGTAACCATCCGTGGGCCACAATGAGTGGCGTGGGCAGATGACAGGTCACGGCTACTCTATAGGCCCTCTGATCCGCCCTGATGGAAGTGGACGTATTCCCTTCTGTTTTTCGGATTGGGAGGTAGGCGGGTGTAAACAGACATCTGTCACTCAGAGGTGAATTGAGGGTCCCATTTGTTTGGGCCGATTGTGTGAAAAGGGCCCAAGACTGCTTTTACACTGATGTCCTGCGGTTTACCCACACCACGGATGCAGCATAGTGCACCTGTGTCTATCCTGTGGGTTAGCTAAACTTTGCCATAGACTCCGAATATGGAAAAAGCCGGTGCTGTAGAGGAAGCATTGGCTTATGGGGCTCCACCACCAGCTTCATTCACAACACTGACGCTGTGGTATGGCAGGTCGGCAACCTGCAGTATGGGCTTGCCAACCCACCATTCCAGAGCAGGAGGCCGCGGGCCACATCAGAGGGCTCCACGGGCCACATGTGGCCTCCGGGCCACTGGTTGGCCACCCCTGGTGTACATGAAACGTCAGAGCCGAGGAGGAGGCAGCTATAGTCGGGTCTGCAGTGAGTGCAGCCAGGCGGGGAGTGGGACATTCAGTGTCTGACTCCGGTCTCTGTCTCACTCTGTCTCACTCTGTCTAGCTCCTCCAGCACATTGTGTGCAGCTGAGGAGATCTGTAAGGGAAGCTCCAGTACCAGTCTCAGCCTGGTGTCACCCCCCCCCCCTAGCGACGCCACTGCACTGACCTCTACTAATGTATTGCTCTTGTATACAGTGTTAGCCTTTTTCTGGGCTGCCCATTTATTTTGGCCCAAGCCAACAAGAATTACCCCAACCTGAGCTCACAGTACTTCTGGATAGCACAGAAACTAGACCATTACAGTACATGCGTGTCACATTGTCCAGGACTAAGGATTGCCCCTACTGTAATTGTAGAAAAAGGTAAAGGACTTAGGATGCTGAGGGGTAACGGTCCCACAACACCCACAAAAATCTAGCAATTCACTTCAAGAAAGAGACAGAAAAAAATAAATCTAATTTATCCTGTTGCCATAAATACAATTTTTTATTTATTTCAGATGAAAGTATGCAGTTCCCTCTGCATGAAAACGCAGCAGAAAAACTTACTAGCTCTAAGATAAACATTAAACAATATTCAGCATTATTATTAGCATGTTCATTACAATTTCACATATAAATGATGATAGACAAATCCAAATTTATATTTTATGTGTTTTTTCCAGCTCGCATGTTTTTTTTTTTTTTTTTTTTTTCATAAAACAAACAATAAACTGAGGAAGATTTTAAACGATAAGCAGAAATATGATATTTAGTAAAATGAGCACAATGGAAAAATAAACATTTATCATACAAATGCTGGAGCGAGAACAAAAAATAATGGAGATTTATAAAAGGAATTTGTCATGAGAAAAAAATCCTGAGGTGGCATCCCTGACCTCCTTCTGAAAAATTAACCCATCTGTTATGCTGCTCCTTTTACTTTACCACTTAGTAAGTCAGTGATCAAAAAAAGTGTGCAGATGGCGTCCGTTCTAAAAAAAAAAACTGACATGACCTGATGCCAAGGCATTTGCTGTGATCTCACCCTAGGGCAGTGATGGTGAACCTTGGCACCCCAGATGTTTTGGAACTACATTTCCCATGATGCTCATGCACTCTGCAGTGTAGTTGAGCATCATGGGGAATGTAGTTCCAAAACATCTGAGGTGGCAAGGTTCGCCATCACTGCCCCAGGGGTCTTAAAGTGCAAACTTACACTTTGGTGGGAGTGGGTCAGCCACGCCATGTGACCTTTGACCTATGGGAACCCGCCTTCTGACCTTTGACCTCTGGGGAGGTCCCTGTTCCAATTCCTGAGTCCTGGCCATATTCTTCAATGGGAAACTCTAACCCTAACCCTACCCCTAACCTTAACCCTAACCCAACTCCTAACCCTAACCCCTAACCCCAACCCTAACCCCTAACCTAAACCCTAACCCTAAACCCTAACCCTGACCCTGACTCTGGCCCTGACCCTAACCCTAACCCTAAACCCTGACCCTAATCCACCATTACCAACTCCTGAACTTTGATCTTAGCCTTCATCTGAGATCACATGACTAATACAAAGGTTTCCTGAAAGTAGGCAGTAGACTGATATTGCCAATCTTTTCAAGATGCCCCTAAAGATCAATTTCCAACCGTCTTTCGGTTACAGTTTGAAACCAGTACTTTTCGGTGAATCTGTATTCATAAAAAATTCCAATGAAAAGATAAAATCCAGGGTCATTTTTAGGTTGTTTCCTAATATTGGCAACATCCCAAGGTTAAAAAAATAAAATGTTAGGCAACTACTTTTTGCATGTGTAGCACACCCCCATGTGGGAGCCATTGGCGAACACAGTCCTATTTCCCCCCCGCTTAGAACACACATAGTCAGGCACAAAGCATTTTCTTCATTCCCCCACTGGCTCAAAAACAGGATGGGGTTTTTAGTGGGAACAATGAACTGGGATAGGGAGATGGAGCATGGGATACCCAGAAAACTGTAGGACTATATAACTGTAGGACTTCTCAATTTCTGGCTGTACTTTACAAAAAACTGGCTGCCCTGAACAACTGCTGAATGTCCCACAGGATCCAGAGAAAAATAAATAAATAAAAAGTTACACACTGTCACTTTCCTTCAGCACTGGGGTCATCTACTCACCCCAGGATCATCAGTTGCCTCCTCCAGATATCCACACAATGTTAACCACTAGCCGACTAGCCGCTGCAGTTATACCATAGTTATACCATGGCAAAATCACGTAGGTATACGTTATTTCGCATTTCAGCCAATAGGGGCGTGCACGTGCCCCCTGCTCGCCCCTTAGTGCCGACGCACGTGCCCGGCGGGGGCGAGCCCCACCAGGCACCCGTGATCGCTCGTTACAGAGCACGAGAAGGGAGCTGTGTGTATAAACACACAGCTCCCGATTCTGTCAAGGGGAGAAATGACTGTTCGTCTGTTCATACAATGTATGAACAGCAATCAGTCATTTCCCCATGTCGGTCCCACCCCCCTTCAGTTAGAACACACCTAGGGAACATAATTAACCCCTTCATTGCCCCCTGGTGTTAACCCCTTCCCTGCCAGTGACATTTTTACAGTAATCAATGCATTTTAGCACTGAACGCTATAAAAATGCCAATAGTCCCAAAAATGTTCAAAGTGTCCGCCATAAGGTCGCAGTACCGATAAAAATCGCTGATCGCCGCCATTACTAGTAAAAAAAAAAATATTAAAAATTAATGAAAAATATGTAGAAGAATACATATCGGCCTAAACTGAGGGGGAAAAAAACAATTATATATTTTAGGAGGATATTTATTACAGCAAAAAGTAAAAAATATTCATTTTGTTTTACAAAATTGTCGCTCTATTTTTGTTTATAGCGCAAAAAATAAAAACCGCAGGGGTGATCAAATACCACCAAAAGAAAGCTCTATTTTTGGAGAAAAAAATGAAAAAAAATCTGAAGGTTTACAACCCCTTTAACACCTTTATCCTGTCAGTTTTACTATAATTTACACCTTCAACCATGTAACTTTAACAATTATCAAGAAGCCATTTGGATGAGTAGTAAAACAATTTCAGAATTACAGAATAAGTCCAGTTTAATGAGACAGACCACTACTAGTATACCACAACCTGGATAAATGGGAAGCTTCCCATACCTTTAATGAAATGCAATAAACTCTTAATTTACCTATAATCTCTGCATTGTTATTTTTTGTAAACTCCATTCTTCTAGTTGCAAGGCAGAGATGTAAATCAGCCCTTTATGTGCTGCTTGTGTTATAAGTCACAAGAAGACATAAACAATTTAGCAATGCCTAGTTTTCGCAGCAGTATGCAGCATTTTATCACCATATAAACTTTACTCCCAGATTACATTTTTGCATTACATCAGACTCCGGTTACTTCTCTCCAGTGGTAAAAAAAAGATTACAGGCCAGTGTCAAGGCAAAAGGAAGATTGTGCTTTCCATGCTGTATTTTGTCAGTCGGTTAGTATTTCTTGTGATGGTCTCTGGGTAATCTGCATGTCCAGGGCCGATCCTAGGCGCTGCAGAGGTGGGGGCGCCGAAGCTCCAATGTTCTCCCCTCCCTCCTCCTTGTCTGTGTCCAGAGGCGGAGCACAAGTAGCAGGCACTGCGGTTCCCCATCCCGCTTGCTCTCTTCGCTGGCAACTGACAAGAGCGCATACCTCCCACTGTCCCCGGAATCCGGATTGGGTACCACTGGGGTAATTAATTCTGTCCAGTGCGCATGGAGCAGTCTCCTGTCTGCCCTGCCCCCTCTGCGTGTGTCGTCTTCTTTCATAGGTGGTGTGATGAGAGGTTTCTGGGTTGGCCGGAGCTGCTGCCAATCATCCCGTGCACTCCCAGAAATGCTTTCCGAGTGCCACCCTTCTAGTAACCAAAGATGCCACGTATGCCCCGCCCCTGTCATGTGCTTCTGCTCCCAGTGCACCTGAGCTACAGGGATCTATTGGACAGGTACTGATCTATGGGGACACCTGATGTAGGGGGCTCTGATGGGGACACCTGCTAGGGGGGGGCTCTTATGGGGGACACCTGCTGTGGGGGGGCTCTGATGAGGGACACCTGCTGGGGGGCTCTGATGGGAGACATCCGCTGTGGGGGGGGCTCTGATGGGGGACACCTGATGGGGGGGCTCTGATGGGGGACACCTGCTGGGGGGGGGACTCTGATATGCCTAATGAAGGGGCCCTACGTGGCTCCGAAACGTTCCACTTTCTTTGTGTTGTGATCATGCAATAAAACATCCGTTTGGGCGCTATTTAAGTCGTTTCATGGTGTGCTGGCAAATATTTCTACTCTAACGTGTACCAGTATCCAGCTGGTTGTTGCTACAAGCACCCAAACTCAAGAGCGGATCCAGGAATGTGTGCCCACTGTTGTGAAAATATTATTTAAAGCGTATGCACATAATGCCCACTGTTGTGAAAATATTATTTAAAGCGTATGCACAGTATACACAAGACTTTCTTTTTTTTTTAACACCCTAGGCAATATCAGCTACTCAAACCCCTCCTCCTTCACGCACCCCCACCCCACTCCACCCCATCACCACCACACTCATAGAAAATAAAACTACACACTGCATTCCCTTCTTCTCCTACTACGTCTTGCAGGCCTACCAATCATGGTGCCTGGACCCTCTATGATGATGGTGGTGTCAGGTGGCCCCCTATAGTAATGATGGTGTCAGATGACCCCTATGGTGGAGGTAGTGTCAGGTAACCCCCTAGGATTGAGGTGGTGTCGGGTAACCACCTAGGGTGATGGTGGTGTCAGGTGACTCCTATGGTGATGGTGGTGTCAGATGACCCCCTATGCTGGAGGAGGTGTCAGATAACCCCCTAGGATTGAGGTGGTGTCCAGTGACCCCCTAGGATTGAGGTGGTGTCCAGTGACCCCCTAGGATTGAGGTGGTATCAGGTGACTCCCTATGGTGATGGTGGTGTCAGGTGACCCCCTATGGTGATGGTGTCCTAAACCATGTTCCCTGGAGAGGGACCCGTACACACATCACCCAGGTCACCTTAGCTGGAGTATGCACTGCTGTCATTCAAGTCATCCACAGATGCCCGGCATCCTGGTTCCATGACTGGAAGAGAAGGCCAGGCCTGGCACCCCGGACCCCGCTTACTTCTCAATTGGGAAAGAAGACACTACGAGTGCCAAGCCCCCCGACCATTCATGTCGCATGGCTCTCCGGGGTAAAGGTAACCACGGTCCGCCCACTACTGGCATCAGCAACTGTGGTTGGTCAGCTGAGCTTAACTGTGAATGCTGGTAACGAGGACAGGGATCATCTTCCTGTTTATGTGGCTGTGGTGAAGTGAGAGCATGTCAGTGTACATGTGCTGTGCAGGCTTTGTCCTACAGCTGCCGGGGCTGTGCCCTAGGCGGCAGCCTAGTTCACCTAGCAATAGCAGTATTGTGTAAGAATAGGTCACCATACACATTTACAAAGGGTCTTGCATATCTCTTCAAGATGTCTCTGGAAATCCAACCTGGTCCCCTCTTCATTAACCTCCCTGGCGGTATGATTCTTTCAGATTTTTGGAGCTGAAAGCGGTACAATTTTTTTGCATGAAAATTTGGCGTTTTATATTGTAGGCCTGCAATTTCTAGGAATAACTCACTTAAATCTGTCCAAACAAGAGTCTAGTAGACATCCTGGGTATGATAAAGTTTGAAACACAAAATCATAAATTATAATATAATAAATAACTATAAATAAGTTTAGTTGCAGAATTGTCGCTGTCATTACTTTCAGTGTTTGATGACAAATTTCCCCACAAATCGCTATCACTTAAAGTGGAGTTCCACCCATTTTTTTATGTTTGTCTGTGCTGCATGCCCTAATCTCATAGTGTTTAGAATGGACAATGTTTATTTATTTTGTTGCTTGTAAATTCCTTTATTTTGTAGTCCTTCATTACTTCCTCCTCCTTATTAGCCTTGGCTATTAAGTCACAAGGCTATTTGCAATGGTTTCTGGGATAGGCATCATGTTTCCCAGTAGTCCTTGCAAACCTGACTTAAACCTATTACATTGCTTGTGCAGCACAGAGCATGTGCGAGATATGCAAAGCTGAAATCCAGGAAGTCATACAGTCTGGCTTCATGATGCCCACACTTAAGATGGCCACGGTCTATTTCTAGATTATAAACTAAACTAAACTAAATAAAATCTAAATGCTGTAACAAAATGGACCTTAGTTTACAGACTAACTTTACTAGAATACATTAAGCTTGTGTATTACAGGGGTGTAACGGTCACCACTGTTTACGACCTTCCATCCACCCACGACAGCTTATACAACACTCCACAATCCAGCAGACACGATCCATATCAATTCCCCAAAACATGAGACTGACAGCTCTATCCTCTGGTTTCAAAATGAATGAATGCTTTAACCACTTAAGGACCCCCGCACGCACATATACGGCCACAGAATGGCACGTACAGGCACAAGGGCGTAAATTTACGTCCCCGCCTAAGTGCGGTTCGGGGGTCCCATCGGGACCCCCTCCGCGGCGTGCGGGGGTCCCCCTGCCTCCGGGAGCGATCCGGGACGAGCGGGCGGATGTCGGCGTTTACCCGCCCCCCCGCGATCGCTCCCAGCCAATGCGCGCTCTCCCAGCTCCTGTCACTTCCTCCTCCTGTGTTTACACAGGAAGGAGGAAATGATGTAATCTCTCATCGCAGCGGTGTTTCCCACCGCTGCTGATGAGAGAAGACATCACAAGTAAGTGTGCACCAACACAACACTGACACACACTCACATAGGCACATTAACCCCTTGTGATCGCCCCCCCCACCCCCCTGTCACAGTGTCACTGAATGCAGTGATCTAATCACTGCATTTAGTGTCAGTGTGACAGGCAGTGTAAAAAACAGTTAGTGTTAGGTTCAGGATAGCCCCCCCACCCCCCCTAATAAAGTTTTAACCCCCTGATCACCGCCCTAGTTAACCCTTTCACTCCCTATTGCCAGCGTCACTAAGCGATCATTTTTCTGATCGCTGTATTAGTGTCGCCGTTCCCGCTAGGTAGCTATTTTTTTTTTTATTGCGATTTTTTTTTTTTTTTTTTTTTTTTTTTACTAAAGACATGTGGCTAAATAAATTTTGGCCTAAATGTTTGACTAAAATTTAGTTTATTTGATTTTTTTTTTAACAAAAAGTAAAAAATTGTGTTTTTTTTTCAAAAATGTCGCTCTATTTTTGTATATAGCGCAAAAAATAAAAATCGCAGAGGTGATCAAATACCACCAAAAGAGGGGGGCGTGGTCTGCCAGCAATGGAGATGGCTGCTTAGAATCTGAGCTCTTCTGCCAGGGAGAGAACCGGAGCGATAGGAGCCCGAATCCTTGGTCAAACTCCTTCACTGCTACTTGCTGAGACCCAGGCTGACCCGGTGAAGACATGACAGGCAAAAGAAAAACGGATCGCCACCCGCAGAAGCTGACCGCCTTCTTTCACTATAATGCACAGGTCAGTCAGCAGCAAAATGGCGCCGACGGCGGCGCGGAGCTCGGCTCAGACTCGGACACTACAGGGCCCCTTTTGAACGAGCAGACCCCCTGTTGCTCTACCTCACCCCCTACACCCAAAACGGATGAAAACCCGATCACGGGAAGCCCCGCGAAAGCGCGGATGCGCACCGATCGTGACGCGCCACGCGCGCCTCCGCAAATCGAGGCCCCGGCTTGCGGCCTACTCCCGGCGAACCAGGCCTTGCACTCCTCCATGGCCTCCTTTCCTACATCGGGCCAACCAGTGGTGGATACCACACTAAAAGACATGCTCCTCTCTCTCCAGACCTCCCTGATGACGGATCTCTCGTCCATTTTTTCTAAAATCACTACAGAGTTGCATGTGGTGGAAGACAGGGTCACACACCTGGAAAACAGCATGGGAGAGTGCACTAACACAGTAAATGAACTGGTGGATTCCTATGAGGACTTGCAGTCTGAGCAGAAATGGGTGAGAGCCAAGCTGGCCGATTTAGAGGACCGTTCCAGGAGAAATAACCTGAAACTTAGGGGGGTCCCGGAGACTATACCACCGGCTGATCTTCCAAAATACGCTAAAGAACTTCTTCATGTGCTACTCCCGGATGCCTCACCTAGGGACCTTATAATAGATAGGATACACCGTATAGCCAAGCCCTCTCACTTAGCTGCTTCGGTCCCGAGAGACATACTCATGAGGATTCATTTCTTCCATGTAAAGGAACATCTGCTGATGGCTGCTAGAGGGGGACCACCGCTACAACATCCATTCGAGGGGGTGCTACTCTTTCCTGACCTTTCAAAGTATACACTACAACTCCGGCGACAGCTTAACCCAATCACCAAGGGTCTTTACAACCATAAAGTCCAGTACAAATGGCGCTACCCAGCAACGCTCCTCGTCTCACGAAATGGCTCGACTCACGTAATCCAAGATCTGCAGAAGGGATTGCGCTTGCTACACACATGGGGAATTATTCCGGATTCGCATCAGGATTCGGTGGAACCAAGAGCCCAAATGGGGCGAAGACAGGCTCGACGGGTCCCCGCCACCCAAGAAGACGAACCGGAGCAGATGACATGAAGGCCTCCTTCAATATATCTACATGACAGATACTCTCCCTGGCATCCAGCTACTTATTTTGATTACTTGTTCTTTTTTTTTTTATTCCTGTTCTCTTCCCTCTCTTTAGTGTTTTGGTTTGAATCAGCAGCATTGTGACACTTGTTACCCCGAATAGGCGGTTTAACGGGCTACTTAGTCCCGATACTCCGCTCTCTGACACTCTAGGTGGCACATCCACCACACCCGACACCTGGTGTGCTGTCAGTTTCTCTTATTTGTTTATTGTACCATCGTCTTATCTAACCATCCAGAGTTATTAGAAAAGGTGCAGGGCTCTGCACGACGGACAACACCGCCACCAGTGTATGTACACTAAAGTACTCCAGTTTTTCTTGCTTTTATATGTTGCAACTAACAGTGCTCTTTTTTTTACAGCTACAATATATTAGGACAGTGGGCCGTTCGCACACTCTCCGCCCTTGCTGGAGACACCTCAATGTTTATTTTGTTTTTGGTTTCTTGTTACCCTACGGTGCCCAGCCCACTCTCCACGTCTAACTGTAAGTGAAATTTTACTATACATCTTCCTCAGTAACTACCGACAATGGCGATTAAGCTTCTATCCATTAACGCTAATGGTTTGAACCACCCTGCTAAGAGACATTCCTTATGGAAGACTGCGCTAGACCTACAATGCGATGTGCTCTGTGTTCAGGAAACGCATTTTGCCTCCACTAATGCACCTGTATGTACCAATAGAAAATTCCCTCACACTTTCTCTGCTAATTTCACCTCCAAAAAGAGGGGGGTGTTTCTGGCAGTGAAAGACACTGTGCGGTTCCTTCTGAAAAATGTGGTTACCGACCCAGATGGTCGTTATATTATTCTGGTCTGTACATTGAATGGTAATGAATACACGTTGATTAATGTATACGCTCCTAACACCGGACAGATCAGATTCCTCCGCAAGGTGACAAAATTGGCACAAACTATCAAACAGGGGCAACTCATAATATGTGGGGATTTTAACTTAGTCCCGGACGTTCTTATGGACTCCACTACCCCCTCTAAACGGAGAGAATCCCCCTTGAAACACTTTGCGACGTCCCACGATCTGTTCGATGTTTGGAGATGCCAACACGGCTCCGAGCGAGACTACACATACTTCTCGCCCTTGCATAAAACCTACTCGCGCATTGATCTTTTTCTTACAGACAAATGGCTTTTACAAACTATCAGCGCTTCAGAAATCCGCACCACGACTTGGTCGGATCATGCCCCCATCACGATCACCGTTTCAAATTTTAACAACACAAGACCGACCTTTATATGGCGGGCTAACAACTACATCTTGCAACATCCCACATTCTCCCCTGAGATTGCGGATACACTTAAAGACTTCTTTGACAATAACACGGGATCTGTATCCGACCCAGCCATGCTGTGGAACGCACACAAGGCTTACATTCGAGGCGTTTTACTTAAGTTGAGCTCCGTACACAAAAAGAACAAATCTTTAAGGATAGATGCTCTTGTATCTCAATTAGACACCCTAGAAAGGCTTAACAAACCCAACCCTGACCCAACTAGATCCGCCCAAATCCTCTCTCTGAGGCAAGAACTCAGACTCCTCCTCCTACAATCCTTCGAGCGTACGCAGAGGAGACTGAAAGCCTCCTCCTATTCCACGTCTAATAAGGCAGGCAAGGTTCTGGCCCAACGCATCAAAGGAAGGAGAGTCAAACAAAAGATTGATCACCTCATCCATCCACACACGAAAGACAGGCTTACAAATCCCCAAACAATTGCAGACGCGTTCAGCACGTACTACAGCGACTTGTACAACTTACACAACGATCAGGACACGCACCAACCCACCGCGACTGAAATCGAAGAATTCCTCAACCATGTAACCCTCCCCTCCCTGACTGAGACCCAACTTTCCAATTTAAACAAACCTTTCACCACCCCAGAAGTACTGGCAGCAATTAACTCTCTACCCTTAGGCAAATCCCCTGGACCGGACGGCCTCACAGGGGAATACTATAAGGAATTTTCCCAACACTTAGCTCCCACCCTGACCACAATGTTCAACACAGCAGCCGCTTCCTCCAAATTTCCAAAAGAATCCCTACAGGCACTTATTATAACCCTACCTAAACCAGGTAAGGACCCGACTGCCCCTCAGAACTTTCGCCCAATCTCACTTTTAAATCTAGACCTGAAAATATATGCTAAAATGGTTGCATCTCGACTTCTTGACATCATGCCCTCACTGATCCACAAGGATCAATCCGGCTTCACAATTGGTAGGCAAGCGTCTGACGCCACAAGGAGGGTAATCGATATTCTCCATTATGCTGAAACAAGTGGAACGCCTTCTCTGCTCCTGGCTCTGGATGCAGAGAAGGCGTTCGACAGAGTACACTGGGGCTACCTGCGTCAGGCCCTTCAAAAATTCGGATTTAAGGGACATATACTGAACGCCATACTGGCCCTATACTCGAATCCCTCGGCGAAGGTATTCTCCGCCGATATGCTCTCTCAATCGTTCGACATAACGAATGGCACCAGGCAGGGATGCCCGCTCTCACCACTTATTTTTAACTTACTAATTGAACCCCTTGCAGAACACATTAGAAGTCATCCACATATATCGGGAATAGAGGTAGGTCCCAACAGACATAAGATTAGCCTATTCGCGGATGATGTCATTCTTATACTGACCAATCCCACGACATCATTGATCGCAGCCCAAAAAACACTCCTTTGGTTCGGCAAAATATCATACTACAAGGTCAATGCCACTAAGTCCTATATACTAAATATAGGATTGGATGCTACTACCAAGAACCTACTACAACTTCAACTTCCGTACACATGGGCGGAACATGAGATATCTTATCTAGGGATCCGCATACCACGTTCCACAAAACATCTATTCAATAGTAATTTCAAATCCTTCCTATCCGAACTCCGAACAGCGACCAACAAATTAGTTAAAATAGAACTTTCGTGGTCCGGACGGCTCGCGGCGTTCAAAATGATGCATCTCCCCCAATTGCTATATCTATTTCGTACACTCCCAATCCCTATTCCCACATCCTACTTTCACTCCTTACAAACGATCCTGAACAAACTGTTGTGGCAAGACAAAAAACCGAGATGCGCTGGACACCTCCTAATCAAACACAAACTAGCAGGGGGAGCGGGATTAGTAGACTTCAGGGACTATTATTTGGCCACAATACTCACTCAACTCAGAGACTGGTTCCAAACACGCCCCAATACCCTATGGGGTCAGTTAGAATCTACTATGGTAAAACGCAACAACCTTAGTGACTGGTTACTAGGAATCCCTCACGGTAATCCTGTCTCCAACTCTCTCCCTCCTACCATGAGAGCCTCGGCTCTAGCATGGAAAGTTATGGTACAACAGGGTGAAAACCACCCACAACCGCACAAACCTCCCCTTCCACTGACTGTTCTAGACCATTGCACCGAAGATCTTAGAACATCAGATTGGAAACCCTATGGTATCTCCTACCTACAGGACATCATCCAAGACGACACTATACTCCCGTTCTCCCATTTACAAGCAAAATTTGGACTAAGAGACAAGGAACTCTTCACCTACCTTAGAATTAAACACTGCCTTTCCCGCATATCCAAACCATGTTACACCATTCCCCCTAAAGTATGGACATTTCTGACCGACCGCTCCTCTAAACAGAAAGGTATCTCCCTTTTCTATGCCATATTTCGACAAAAATTAATATTCGTCAAAGCCAAACCGCACATTCAATGGGATACCGACCTTGGACAGACTCTTCCAGACCTACAATGGCAGGACGCACTCAAGTCCGTATACAGAGCCACTAGAAATGTAGCACTATGGGAACTGACTCTGAAAATCTCACTACGTTGGTACCTAACACCCGCCAAGATAGCAAAATTTGGCAAAGGCAGCCCAGACACATGTTGGAGGTGCACCCAAATGACAGGGGATCTGATACATATCCTTTGGTCCTGCCCGCTTATCACCCAATTTTGGACAAATATCTTTCACATGCTGTCAAACATTGCTGGTAGTAACATCTCTCCAACGCCAACATTAGCACTACTTAACGTGGACTTGGGTATGTTTCCTGTGAACATGCAACTGGTAGTCACTAATATTCTCCTGGCAGCCAGGCTGAGTATCACCAGACTTTGGAAATCTACCCAACCTCCAACGCTAGAAGCTGTTATTGACCTAGTCAACCTACATTACAACCACGAGCTGACACTGGCCTCAAGCAGAGGAATGTACGGTAAAGTTCATGAGAAATGGCTCACCTGGTCCCGTTGGGAAAATGCAGCCATGTTTATGTAAATCCGTCGGCTGCGGCGGAATCATATCCTAGCTTTACCCTTTAAGGGCTTTCACTATATGAATCGCTTGTTTGACCAATTGTTTAGTAGCACTGTTTTTGAATTTATATGTATTTAACCTCATTTTGTATCCAACATACATGTACAATGAGACGGCGCTGCGTCGCCCAATTGTTAATTACCCATTCTTGTCGAAAAACTGGAATTTATTTTCTATGTATGACCTTTTCTTTAAAACTAATAAAAAAGATTGATTAAAAAAAAAAAAATACCACCAAAAGAAAGCTCTATTTGTGGGAAGAAAAGGACGCAAATTTTGTTTGGGAGCCACGTCGCACGACCGCGCAATTGTCTGTTAAAGCGACGCAGTGCCGAATCGCAAAAACACCTTGGGTCATTTACCAGCGTATTGGTCCGGGTCTTAAGTGGTTAATGGTCTCTTCTCAGCTTTTTATGCAGTTACAAGCATGTGACAGTAATCAAAGGGACAATGAAGTCTCCACCCCCCTAATCACACACTGGGGCTAATTACTACTTAGGGCCAGATTCTCATATATTTTCGGCGGCGTAGCGTAAGCCATTTACACTACGCCGCCGCTGCGTACTAGAGCAAGTGCTTTATTCTCAAAGCACTTGCTCCGTAGTTTTCGCCGGCGTCTCGTAAATCGCCAAGCGTAAACCCGCGCAATTCAAATGGGGCGGCTTGTATTTAAATTAAGCACGCCCCCGCGTCAAACGAACTGCGCATGCGCCGGCCGGGGAAAAAGCCCAGTGCGCATGCTCCAGCTCACGTCGGGAAGCGTCGTTGAAACCGACGTCAAAACGACGTGAGTGTCATTTACGCAAGTCCCTATTCGCGACCGAGTTAGTAAAACGACGTAAGCGACGGAAAAAGCCGACGCTGACCCGACGCCATACTTAACATGGCGTCCGACGGCACCCGACGGCATCCGACGGAACTTCGTAAGGTTACTCCACATAGAAGCTGGGGTAACCTTACGAGTCCGTAAACGACGTACGCGACGACGGGGCGGCGTAAAAGCGTTCGGGAATCGCCGTACTAGCCTCATTTGCATATGCAAATGAAAAAACAACGTGAAGGCCACCTAGTGGCCGGAGTTGTCATTACACCTACGATCCGAAAGTGTAATGCTTTTACACTTGTCGGATGTAGAAGCGTATCTATGCAAAAGTGATGCTAAGCATCACTCGCATAGATACGAGGACAAAAAAAAGGCGATACGACGGGGTATCTGAGATACTCCGTCGTAATGCCTCTGAGAATCTGGCCCTTAGTATCCAGACATTTCGGCACTGGGCTATAATTAATATGATCTAATTACTACACCTGAGCAGCCACATTCCTTTATCAATAGAATTCAAACAAAATACCATATCACACAATGAGTTTCTCTTCAATCCACATCTTTAGACAGATGGTCTGTCTCCAACAGAAAGGTAGTCACACCTGGGCATCAATAGGCTTTAAACCATGTTATCACACAATGAAATGTCTTTCAGGAGCCAGCCTTACTTAGCATTTTAACAGCCTGTTACACAGAGTAATGAGTCACTGTCTTGTTGACCTAGTCAGGTCAATATAAACCACTTGTAATATTCCAGTATATCCTGCAAACATGAACTATTATTAATGTCCCATCTCATGTAATACATGAATTATGATTTATTAGCCACCCTATGCCCAAAAGGGGCACAGGGTGAACTTAGACCCAAGAGTTCTTAGGGCCGCTGGCAAGGGGGTATCCCTCATCCCTCAAAAGTCTCTGGGTGTCACGGGTCATCCCATTACAATGGGTATTTATTTTTAAAAAGTGAAATTGTGGGTGGAACTCCCCTTTAATTATGCAAGTGATTCTAATTTATTATCACTGTTTTCTATCTGCTGACATAAAGGGACACTTTTTTATTGCTACAGTATGGACAATCTACAGTTTCCAGGCAGAAAAAAATGGTATTTATAATATAAAAGTGCACGCAGGTTACTGAACAGACCACTAGGGACAAAGGGGTGTGCTATTTTATACAGTACTGTAATCTGTAAGATTACAGTATACTGTATGTATTGTGTGTTTTTCCTTTTTTGAATTTGATCTCCGCCCCCGTGCATCGTAACATCACAGGGAAAGGAGCTTGGCGACACTCGAGCACTGTGTGAATCAAACGAGGAGACAGCTTGTTCACACATTGGGGAGACATCGCAGGATCCAGGGACAAGGTAAGTAATTCTGCCTGGATACTGCGATGCGATCTCGAGTCAGACTCAGGGTTACCGCTATTAGTACTAAAATTTCACCCAGAGCCAGACTTGGGAATACCACCAGGGAGGTTAATACCAATAAGGGTCACAATGATAGCAGTAATTTCTCCACTGGCTCCTCAACTCAAAAAATAAAAGTTTACATACAGTAGTGTTAACCAACATACACATTAACGCTTTATTAAAATGAAAACATATTGCACTGACAAATAAAGTGCACTAGGAAAAGCAGTCCACCACTTTAAAAGTCATATAAATTATTCAGGTCCCCTTAGGGCTGAGACCACAAGCATCACCTTAACCAGCAATCTGGTGGCCAATTCTGGATAGGCGCAATGATGTCAATAGGCTTGGGCTTATGCATTTCATCACTGACACATGACTTTCCCAAAGAGCGGGTACACATGGACAAAAACAAAAAATCAAAGAGACAAATAAAAAAAGGAAAACAAATTGTCTGTTTATGGGAGGAGGGGGGGGAGAGGAGGAGAACAATGATGTCTAGTACCCCCAGTGGGTAAAGGGGTAGGGGGGGCAGCGACTAGTGCTGTACACATGCCCCAGCCGCATGGCTCTGCTTTGTGGCAGCATTAAGAATTATACCGCTTCGCTTTTGACGTGCATAGCTCCTGCCAAACACAACCCATTCAAGTGAATAGGGCTTCTCTGCAAGCATAAGAAAAGATACTCCTTACTTGCTCTTTAAAATCCTCAAAATGTATTACTTCTCCATAAAGACCCAGAACTCAGATGTAAATGCGTTTCAGAATTGCGGGCCTTGTTTATTAGCTTCTCTGCAAGCACCTGAGAACCATGTGCCATGTGGAAGTGGCTTATCCATTGCTGTAAAAGCTACATTGAATGGTTGCCAAACGGTCATTCATTAACTTGGAGAATTAGCATTGTCAGTTTTTGTTGGGCTCTTGAGTATTGGTGAACACTTAATATATAGCTCAGGATACATTGTACCATCTTGTCAGAAGAGATGAGGAAGGCTTTAGAGGGAGGAAGGACATGCAGATTACCCAAAGACCATCAGAAGAAATACTACCGACTGACAAAATACAGCTTGGAAGACACGATCTTCCTTTTGCCTTGACACTGGCCTGTAATCTGTTTTTACCATTGGAGAGAAGTAACCGGAGTCTGATGTAATGCAAAAATGTAATCTGGGAGTAAAGTTTATATGATGATTAAATGCTGGTCTTTGAGTCCACACTGCCCGAAACTTGGGGGGCCAATGATGGCACTGAGAGTGATGGATACAAAGGGGATTCGGGCTGGCAGCGGTGTGCCATGCTGTGCAGAACAATACTGTACCTATTATTTCACAGCCAGCAGGAAAGGCCAAAGCTGGAGCACCAGTGATGCTCTGACCCCGCCCCATGCAGCTTGAATGCTCGGGACTTGAAGGCTGCAGGGTAGGAGCTGGAGTGGAAGAAGCTGAGTCGACAGCACTGAGAGCCCACTTGCGGACGTAGCATTGTGGATAGTGTCGTCGTGAGCCCAGTGGTCCACCAATGTTTGCACCGAATGCCTTGGAATGCCTGGAGGGATGCTCCCTCCTCCGCCCCTTCTTCTGCTGCTTGATTGGTATAGGTGAGTCCAGTGCTGGAGGTGGGCCAAAAGTTCACACACTATATCTGTATCTCCATGAAAAAGGGGGTACTACATGGATAGAATAATGGTGATAGGGAATATCAAGGCTGTGTGGAGAAAAACAATGCTATGGGGAGATCTGGGGTGTAAAGGGGTCAGAGTGCTGGGAGGATATCTGGGGTGTAGAAGGGTCCGAGTGCTGGGGGGATATCTGGGGTGTAGAAGAGTCAGAGTGCTGGGGGGATTTCTGGGATGTAGAGGGGTCAAAGTTCTGGGGGGATATCCAGGGTGTGGAAGGGTCAGAGTGCTTGGGGGATATCTGGGGTGTAGAAGGGTCAGAGTTCTTGGGGGATATCTGGAATGTAGAGGGGACAGAGTGCTGGGGGTTATCTGGGGTGTAGAAGGGCCATAGTGCTGGGGGATATCTGAAGTGTAGAGGGGTCAGAGTGCTGGGGGGATATCTAGGGTGTAGAAGGGTCAGAGTGCTTGGGGGATTTCTGAGATGTAGAGGGGTCAGAATGCTGGGGGATATCTAGGGTGTAGAAGGGTCAGAGTGCTTGGGGGATTTCTGGGATGTAGAGGGGTCAGAGTTCTGGGGGGGGATATCCAGGGTGTAGAAGGGTCAGAGAGCTTGGAAGATTTCTGGGATGTAAAGGGGTCAGGGTGCTGGGGAATATCTGGGGTGTAGAGGGGTCAGAGTGCTGGGATATATCTGGGGCGTAGAGGGGTCAGAGTGCTGGGGGGATATCTGGGGTGTAGAGGGGTCAGAGTGCTGGCGCATATCTGGGGTGTAAAGGGGTCAGAGTGCTGGGGGGATATCTGAAAAGTGTAGAGGGGTCAGTTTGCTTGGGGGATATCTGGGGTGTAGAGGGGTCAGAGTGCTGGGGGGATATCTGGGGTGTAAAGGTGTCAGAGTGCTGGGGGATATCTGGGGTGTAGAAGAGTCAGAGTGCTGGGGGGATTTCTGGGATATAGAGGGGTCAAAGTTCTGGGGGGATATCCAGGGTGTAGAAGGGTCAGAGTGCTTAGGGGTATATCTGGGGTGTAGAAGGGTCAGAGCTCTTGGGGAATATCTGGGGTGTCGAGCGGTCAGAGTGCTGGGGGGATATCTGGGGTGTAGAAGGGCCATAGTGCTGGGGGATATCTGGAGTGTAGAGGGGTCAGAGTGCTGGGGGGATATCTAGGGTGTAGAAGGGTCAGAGTGCTTGGGGGATTTCTGGGATGTAGAGGGGTCAGAGTGCTGGGGAATATCTGGGGTGTAGAGGGGACAGAGTGCTGGGATATATCTGGGGTGTAGAGGGGTCAGAGTGCTGGGGGGATATCGGGGGTGTAGAGGGGTCAGAGTGCTGGGGCATAACTGGGGTGTGAAGGGGTCAGAGTGCTGGGGGATATCTGGGGTATAGAGGGGTCAGAGTGCTGGGGGGATATCTGAAAAGTGTAGAGGGGTCAGTTTGCTTGGGGGATATCTGGTGTGTAGAGGGGTCAGAGCGCTGGGGGGATGTCTGGGGTGTAAAGGTGTCAGAGTGCTGGGGGATATCTGGGGTGTAAAGTGGTCAGAGTGCTGGGGGGATATCTGGGGTGTAGAAGGGTCAGAGTGCTGGGGGGATATCTGGGGTGTAGAAGGGTCAGAGTGCTTGGGGGATTTCTGGGATGTAGAGGGGTCAGAGTGCGTGTGGGATATCTGGGGTGTAGAAGGGTCAGAGTGCTGGGGGGAATATCTGGGATGTAGAGGGGTCAGAGTAATTGGGTTATATCTGGGGTGTAGAGGGGTCAGAGTAATTGGGGGATATCTGGGGTGTAGAGGGGTCAGAGTAATTGGGGGATATCTGGGGTGTAGAAGGGCCAGAGTAATTGGGTTATATCTGGGGTGTAGAGGGGTCAGAGTAATTGGGGGATATTTGGGGTGTAGAGGGGCCAGAGTAGTTGGGTTATATCTGGGGTGTAGAGGGGTCAGAGTAATTGGGTGATATCTGGGGTGTAGAGGGGTCAGAGTGCTGGGGGATATCTAGGGTGTAGAGGGGCCAGAGTTCTGAGGAGGCATACATCTAGCACATATATTATATGCACAGAACAGCTTTGTTACTTTATGTATGTAGTATTTATTTATGTAGTATTTTTCCACAGTTTCTTTCCTGTACAGAATGATTATTCATGTAGTTAATGTGGAGCTCCGCCTCCTACCTACTTGATGTCTGTTTACCTGTGCTGCCTCCATTGTAGGGGCCCCACAGCATTACTTTGCCCAGGGGCCTTTGATACTATTAAGACGGCCCTGCAATTAGCGTGTTATTTTTGAATGAGCTGCTTGTTGTCTTTTTTTATGAGCAAACTTCGAAGACATGAAGCCATCTCCAGGGCCTTCGGAATTTGTTGCAATGAAAAAAATATAAAAGCCATTTAAAAAATAACTTTTAGGTAAGTGTTACAGCAACGACCTACTGAAAACCTCCCTCGAAAAAAAAGCACACAACTTTGAGACTGACAGTTTCGATTTGGAAACTCCATTGTGTTTTTATGGCCGGAAAACCTCCACACAATACGGCTTTGTGTTGATCGCAGCCTGACACGTCTCATCTAGTTCACTACTTGAGTTGATCTTGACAGACAATGAAAAGCATTTCTCTCTATTTTAATATGCAATGTGATGTGAAGTCCCAGGGAGCCGAGCGCTACCTGAAAAATGTCTTCACAAAGCAATGAACCTTTTCAAATTTACTCACTCTCTCTAATCTCTTTAATTGTTTATTGCCGAACTCGAAAATCAAGTGCCGTAGAGTGATAAGAATACATTAGGCTTTCATCGCGGCATAATATTGAATTTACTTTTTCGGCAATTGTTTGTATTCTCTGAGAGATATGGAAATCAGCCAGTGGTGTATGAATAGATATGCGCTGACACTGTCCAAACCGCCATGGGACCACCTAAGTGAGCGGCAGGGAAAGTGTGTCTCGCCTGCACCGCATTAAAAACCCCACATCCTCATTCGCATGCCAAAGTGTACTCCGGCACTGTATATCTCTCCTTCCTGTTGTGTATTACAATTTACCAACAAAATTAGAGGGAATAATAATGTTGTTTTCTAATTAGTGGGATAAGATGACTATTATTTTTTTATGCAAGGCCCTTTGTTGCTTATAATACTTGAATATCAATCACTTGAAAATATGTACTGTAATAATATTACCAGCATAATCTTTATTTTATGTATTATTATACGAGGTGTGTCTAAAAAGTCTTGTGAATGGTACCAGAAAAACAGAAGATACAAACAAATTACCTTTATTGGCCTTCAAAATAATTGCCATCCTTCAAAACACACTGGGGTAGATTCAGGTAGGAGATAAGTCAGTTTATCTCCAGATAAGCCGACTTATCTCTGCGTTTTACCCGTCCAATCTATGCCACGGATTCATAAAATCAGTTTAGCATAAATTTTCCTTAGATCAGACATGCGTAAGTCTCTTACGCTGTCTAATCTTATTTTCATATTTTAGGCTGGCCGCTAGGTGGCGTTCCCGTCTAAAATATGTAAATGAGCCTATACGCCGATTCCAGAACGTACGCCCGGCCGGCGCTATTCTATTACGTCGTTTGCGTTAGCATAGTACCATCGTAATGTTATGCCTGCTATATAAGGTGCAGGCAATGTTAAGTATGGACGGCGTGCCAACGCTTTTTTTCCCGTCGTTTACGTAAAACGTTCGCGAATAGGGCTTTGCATAAGTGCCGTTCACGTCGTTTACACGTCGAATTGACGTCGAGATTTGTAGCATGCGCACTGGGAACCAATCACGGCTGGCGCATGCGCAGTTCGTTTGGCGCGGGGACTTCATATACATTATACACGCCCCCTACCCGCCGAATTTGAATTCAGCTGGGTCTTTTACTCTACGCCGCCTCAACTTTACAGGCAAGTGCTTTAAGAATAAAGCACTTGCCTGAAAAAGTTGCGGTGGCCTAGTTTAAAAGCCAGAAGCTAGGCATGCCTAAAGATAGGCATTTCTACCTGAATCTGCCCCACTTTTGGCAACGTTCATAAAGCTTCTGGAAACTGTCAGCAAAGGTCTCTTTAGAAATCGATCTCAGAACCGCTGTCACACTGATTGCCTCCACCTCTGTAAAACATGTACCTTTCATGATGCTCTTCAGGAAGGAACTTTTTGGGTCACAGGAAAGTAGACATGTGCGATTTCGTTCATAACGAATGTATTTTTGTACAAATTTGTTAGTATTGGTACATTCGGATCAATTCGAACATCTGAATAGCTGAAAGTACTAAAATATGAAAATTACGGATTTACGAATAAGCAAATCAACGAACAAGCGAAAATACGAACGTAAGATTGGACAAACTTACTAAAAAGCGAAACACCGAAAGAGCAAAAGAATGAAAATGACATCTATACCGAACGATTTGCATTATGGATTTTGAATCATTTATCTATTCGTATTTTCATTTGTGTGTTTTGTAAATCTGTTCATTTGTCTGTTGGTAAATTTGTGTACTCGTTTCGTTCTTTCGAATAGGCACTGGGCAGTGTAGTTAGTGAGTGATGTATCTTACTTAATATCTTAGCCAATCAGCTTATCTCTTTTGTGCTGAGTCACATTGGACAGTGTAAAGCCTCGTACACACGATCGGACTTCAAAAAACTTTTTCATGGATTTTTGTCAGAGGGGAGTTGGCCGGACTTTTGAAACAAAAAAGTTTGTCCGTTTGCAGAGCGAACTTTTGTCGAAAAAAACGAAAAAAAAATTCTGAATAGGAAAACTTGTGTCTTACGAAATACGAACGGGTCCGAATGCCCCTGTTGAAGTCCACTAGGACGAAACGCGTCGGGCCAGGTACACTTACCTCCCATATTGCTTTTATAATTTTTTACTTCTAGTGATCACTTTTATGTCATTTGTTTTTTTTTCAATAAAAACTCATCCCTCGTTTACCTGCACCATTGGAGCATGTTTTTTGTTTTCTTTGCATGACCTGCTTTTGAAAACCTTTTTTCACACTCCATGAGTGTGCCGGTCTCCTAGAGCAGTGTTTTTCAACTCCAGTCCTCAAGGCACACCAACAGGTCAAGTTTTCAGTCTTTCCATTATTTTGCACAGGTGATTTGATCAGCCTTAGTAATCACCACAGCCATTTCATCTGAGGGAAATCCTGAAAACTTGACCTGTTGGGGGGGCTTGAGGACTGGAGTTGAAAAACACTGTCCTAGAGGATATCGATTCTACTTTCAATACCGTTTTGAAGAGAGTAGACCTCCAGGCCTGTCTGCCATTTGTTGCATCTTGAACCCATCGGTCCACGGTGAAATTCCACTCCAGGATCAACGTCTATGTTTGGACATCCCGTGTGAAATCTACAGTTGGGCGTCTCTACAATCGAGCAGATTGGAGCCTACCTCATGCGCTTTTGATCTATTGTCGCTGGCATATAGATCAACAACAGTTGGTAAGAGTATTTTATCTACTCCCATATTTCAAGCACATAATGTTCTTTTCATGCTGATGTCGTGCCAACACACCCATGATTATGGACTTTGTGGTTCTCCTTTGATGTTTTCCTCATCAACCAGTGGACATTTATATTGCTTTCACCTTAGTTGATTCACCATCTTTTTGAGTGTTATATATTTTAGTTACTGTCCACCATTTTTCAGCGCTACTTATATTTCCACCATTTTGCATTTCATGTTTGTCACATTGTTTTTGTAGCTGCTTTTGCATCTTTTCACGCTTCCAGTTAGCGCAATTTTTCCCCCTTTCTTTCCCAGTGTAGTTAGTGAGTGATGTATCTTACTTAATATCTTAGCCAATCAGCTTATCTCTTTTGTGCTGAGTCACATTGGACAGTGTAAAGCCTCGTACACACGATCGGACTTCAAACAAACTTTTTCATGGATTTTTGTCAGAAGGGAGTTGGCCGGACTTTTGAAACCAAAAAGTTTGTCCGTTTGCAGAGCGAACTTTTGTCGAAAAAAAACGAAAACTTGTGTCTTACGAAATACGAACGGGTCCGAATAGGAAAACTTGCGTCTTACGAAATTACGAATCTTTACAAATCTACGGAACGAAATTAAACAAAAAAAAAAATAGATTTTTTTGTTGTGCACATGTCGACAGGAAACATAGTGAACGCCACTCAATCAAGTGCCACTTGGATTCCAGGTCAAACTGATAGCACCAGGTCTCATCCCATGTGACCACGGTTTGCAGAAAGGATGGATCCTGGTCACACATTGTAATGATCGGACGATCGGACTTCAAACAAACCTTTCCATGGATTTTTGTCAGAAGGGAGTTGGCCGGACTTTTGAAACCGAAAAGTTTGTCCGTTTGCAGAGCGAACTTTTGTCGAAAAAAACGGAAACGTTTTTCTGAATAGGAAAACTTGTGTCTTAGGAAATACGAACAGGTACGAATAGGAAAACTTGCGTCTTCCGAAATTACGAATCTTTACAAATCTACGGAACGAAATGAAACAAAAAAAAAATAGATTTTTTGTTGTGCACATGTCGACAGGAAACATAGTGAACGCCACTCAATCAAGTGCCACTTGGATTCCAGGTCAAACTGATAGCACCAGGTCTCATCCCATGTGACCACGGTTTGCAGAAAGGATGGATCCTGGTCACACATTGTAATGATCGGACGATCGGACTTCAAACAAACCTTTCCATGGATTTTTGTCAGAAGGGAGTTGGCCGGACTTTTGAAACCGAAAAGTTTGTCCGTTTGCAGAGCGAACTTTTGTCCGATGAAAAACGAAAAAGTTTGTCCGATGGAACGTACACATGGTCGGATTTATTTTGAAAACTTGCTCAGTTTGTTGGCAAAAAGTCCGACCGTGTGTACGAGGCTTAAGAGAAAGTCAATCTTAATATGGATTAGCCGCGTGTTAAAAATTAAACTAAAATACGAGATTGCGAATGACCGCTCCTAGATGTATTTACGAAAGTACAAAATTACGAATCCATTAAATGAAAATTATTATCTAACAAAATTACAAATTTCGAATCAACGAAAATAAATTAGACAGAATTACAAATCATTGAGTATCAACAAAAAAAAAAACTGTTACAAAAATACGAACGGGTCTGAATAGGAAAACTTGCGTCTTACGAAATACGAACGGGTCTGAATAGGAAAACTTGCATCTTACGAAATACGAACGGGTCTGAATAGGAAAACTTGCGTCTTACGAAATACGAACGGGTTCGAATAGGAAAACGTGCGTCTTACGAAATACGAACGGGTCCGAATAGGAAAACTTGCATCTTACGAAATACGAACGGGTCTGAATAGGAAAACTTGCTTCTTCCGAAATACGAACGGGTCTGAATAGGAAAACTTGCGTCTTACGAAATACGAACGGGTCTGAATAGGAAAACTTGCGTCTTACGAAATAAGAACGGGTCCGAATAGGAAAACTTGTGTCTTACGAAATTTCGAATCCATTAAACGAAAATTATTATCTAACAAAATTACGAATCCATTAAACAAAAATTATTATCTAACAAAATTACAAATTTCGAATCAACGAAAATAAATTAGACAGAATTACAAATCATTCAGTATCAACAAAAAAAACTTTTACAAAAATACGAACGGTTCCGAATAGGAAAACTTGCGTCTTACGAAATACGGACAGGTCTGAATAGGAAAACGTGTGTCTTGTGAAATAAGAACAGGTCTGAATAGGAAAACTTGTGTCTTACGAAATACAAATGGGTGCGAATAGGAAAACGTGCGTCTTATGAAATACGGACGGGTCTGAATAGGAAAACGTGCGTCTTATGAAATACGGACGGGTCCGAATAGGAAAACTTGTGTCTTACAAAATACGAACAGGTCTGAATAGGAAAACTTGTGTCTTATGAAATCCGAACGGGTCTGAATAGGAAAACTTGTGTCTTACGAAATCCGAACGGGTCTGAACACGAAAACTTGTGTCTTACGAAATACGAACGGGTCTGAATAGGAAAACTTGTGTCTTACGAAATACGAACGGGTCTAAATAGGAAAACTTGTGTCTTACGAAATACGAACGGGTCTGAATAGGAAAACTTGCGTCTTACGAAATACGAACAGGTCTGAATAGGAAAACTTGTTTCTTATGAAATTACGAATCTTTACGAATCTACGAAATGAAATGAAACAAAAAAAAAATAGATTTTTTGTTGTGCACATGTCTACAGGAAACATAGTGAACGCCACTCAATCAAGTGCCACTTGGATTCCAGGTCAAACTGATAGCACCAGGTCTCATCCCATGTGACCACGGTTTGCAGAAAGGATGGATCCTGGTCACACATTATAATGAAATCTTCAGAGGTTTCCATCTGTTTTGCTTTTTGTTTGTCTGCCAGCTTGTGTGGCACAAGCCAGGAACCGATCTTCCACTTACCCAAATTTTTGCGGATGATGGTGCGCACCGTGTCCTTGCTAATGCCCAATTCCTCTGTCATCAATCGCATAGTCAGTCATCGATCTCACTCGATCAGGTCTGGGGTTCCTCTTGAACGTGGCTCATCGTCAGTCACTTCATTTCTGTGGCAAAAGCGTTTGAACCAGTCGTAAACACATTTTCTGCAAGCTGCTTTCCCCCCCATACACTTGCACCAACATTTCATCTGCCTCCATTGCCATTTTTCCTAATTTGTAGCAGAACTTGATGTTCACTGGTTGCTCCATTGCACTTTAACCCTACCTCTCACTGACTAAGTTCAACTGCCTGCAGCAAGTTTACCCTGGTGGTTACGTGTAGGTGGCACTTCTCAACGTGTCTCTGGGTAGCTATGTGCATGGGTGTGTACCTGGACCATGTTGCCGTTGAGATATCAGACCACTCATACTGTATACCTGCCATATTGCACAGTGGCTAAATGCTTAGAACTTCTGCCCAGCAGCACTAGGGTCATTGGTTCAAATCCCAATAATGGCACTACCTGTGCTGATTTGCATTGTCTCCTTGTGCTTGTATGGGTTTAGTCCTACATTCTAAAACCATGCTGGTAGGTTAATTGGCACTAGAATGGGCATGTGTGAATAAGAATTGAAGGCAAGGACTGATTTGAATGTACAATATGTAAAGTACTGGGTTAATTGACAGAGCTGTATAAGTACCAGTAATGAATGAATGTAAGGTAGCACTGGTATATTGGAAACTGTGGTCAAGCACATTTAAGGTGATATGTTGAAGGAGCGTGGTCCTGCAGTTTAATAACGTTGTATCTTCCTGCTTTCCTATTAAATTCATAAAACGTTATTGGGCTTGCTTAGATTTCATACCGGTTTGGACTATTACATCTCTCTACACTAGTTGTTCTTAAAGTGGAGTTTCCACCAAAAATACAATACAGCATAAATGTGCATATTACACCCTGAAAGAAAAACATTTGGATAATTATTTGATTTCTACTCACCTGGAAATACCTGTTGCTCTGTGGTCACACAAAATCTGCCTTCTGAATCACCTTGGATTGTTTCGTCATCTCCCTCGGCTCATCAGCGCTCTACTGCTCCTCGGAAATGTGTGTCATTATTTCCCAGGATGCAGTGCACGTCCCCTAGTGCTGGAATTGCGGGACTTCGAAACAGGAAGTACAAAACAGTATTTCGAAACAGGAAGTGACGCGATTCAAGGAAGATTTCAGCAGCTTTTTACACTGTTCTTCATTGTTGATGTTGGTTGCCATCACAATGGCGGGCACTTCCGATGACGGCGCCCGTTGTGATGGCTACCCGAGTGGTTGACGGCGCTGCGCTGCTGTTACAAGGTGCATGCGCCAGAATGGGGCGGGACAGGCGGTCAGTGATGGTCACTCTCATCAGCACAGTCCAGGAAGTAAGTGCTTGTGGGCTTCACATACCCATTAGCAAAATGAGAACCTCAGGAAAGAGATTTTAAAAGTTTCTTTACACAGTAACTCTGCAGATCGGCAGCGTTTTTCAAAATAGTAAGTCAACTTAATTGTACGAATGTATTGCACAATGAAATAACATACTTTTATTTTTTTTTAGAATGTACTGACAGATTGTTGTACCATCCCGTTTACTGTATTATTTGTTGTCTCGTACAACGAGATGAATGTCTCACATGTGTACTTATGAATATGTTCCTTATGAAACCTTCAATAAAAAACTATTGAGTAATAAAAACATTTTTAGAATGTGATTGGAACCCCCGCTTTAACCACTTTATCCCAGAGGAGCCCTTAAAAATCATTTTCAGATCTCAGAGAACCCCTGTGTAGCGCTCACCCCCAAAAGGGCCACTTTATTAGTCCCAGGTTCTTTTCCTACTAATGTAGCAGCAGCCAGGCCAACAGCAACATTGAGGCCGCGTACACACGATCGGTTCAAACCTATGAGAATGGACTTAAGTCCAGTTTCAGCGGTCCAAACCGACCATGTGTATGGCCCATCGGTCCGTCGTCCGTCGGACCAAAGTTTTAAAACTTGCTTTAAAATCTGACTGATGGACGCCTGACCATCGGTCCAAACCGAATGGTTAGTACGCAAAAGCATCGGTCCAAAAACCCACGCATGCTCAGAATCAAGTCGACGCATGCTTGGAAGCATTGAACTTCGTTTTTTCAACACGTTGTTGTGTTCTACGTCACCGCGTTCTGACCCGATCGGATTTTGGACTGATGGTGTGTACGCACATCAGACCATCAGACTACTTCAGCGGTGAACCGATGAAAACGGTCCATCGGACCATTCTCATCGGTTTGAACCGATCTTGTGTACGCGGCCTTACTCTTTCTGTCTTTGGGGTTGCTAAAAAAGGAGCTGCCTTTTTAGGGCTCCTTTCACACTAGTGTGGGCCATGCGGCCCGTGTTTGTTCGGGCGCGGCAGCCCATTAATTTTTTTTAAATGTGACCATGGGCTTTCTCTGAGGTTTCTTTACCCGCTTACATTGTTTAACCATCTCAAGTTTGGACACTTTCACCCCCTTCCAGTCTAGACCATTTTTCAGATTTCTGTACTGGCACAGTTTGAAGGACAATCACTCAATTATGTATGTAACACTGTGCTGAAATTAAATTGGTATCATTTTTGAGGCAGATGGAGCTTTCTTTTTGTGATTTTTAATCACCACTAGGCTTGTTTAATTCTTGCTATATAAATGAAGAATACGGAATTTTTTTGGAAAAAAAAAATATATTTTTGTGTAAAATAATTGATCAGTAGGTTGATTTTGTAAAGCTAGTGTATTTGGGGGGATTTCGAGGAAGGGCACAGGAAATTGCCTTTGAAGTGTAGAAAGCACATCATTATTTTATAGCGGGTCCTGGACATAATGGAGGAGTAGAGTGGCATATGATGAATGGGGGTTGTGGATCAATAGGACTGCGGTTCATTTTTTGTTGTGAGTTCCATATTTAGTGTGATGCTAAGAAACACATTGAATTCTTGAACTGTGATGAGTTTCCACTTACATGAGCTGTGATTTTTGACGATATACTGCTGGGCATAAAGATTGCATTGGTCTACAACTGAATTAAAAAAATCTTCTGTGAAAAATAAATGTAAAAAAAATTAATGAGCGTAAAATGTGGGGTTTCTGCCTGAATGCCTGGCTGAGCTGTGAATTGGGGCATTATAGGTGCTGCTGAATTTAAAGGTAGCCACACATGGTTTTAAAGTAAATTTAGGACATTAGTATGGGCCATAATTCTTGGTGGTTAATGTAACACCCCACTAGTAGTATTTGGCCTTTTATCCAGGTGAACCGCACTGCTAGTGTTCTCCACTTCTGTTTCGCTTTTTTATTTAGGTTACTTTGCATTATAAGAAAGGAAGCTCAGAATTCTGCAGTATATTATTGTGCTTTTACTAAACAAAAATGCTTTACATGCAAAACTATTACAATATTAGAAACACAATACAAATTTGACAGATACACTTATAGCAAGCAAAGTTCTACCTACCTAGCAAATAAGTAGCCTAAGGTCTGTAAACAGTAGAAATATGCTTAAAAGTTACTTATCTCAAGTTACAGTGAGTTCACGATCTATGTAGGCAATGATGACCCAGGCGTAATCTATACGCAGTTGCTGGAGATCTGGCGAAAGTGTCTTCTTTTGGCTGTACAGACCTTCCTTAGTGTTAAAGTATTATGGGGTCCTCTCTTTAAAGTGGAGTTTCCATCCCAATTTTTTTTTTTCATTATTGTGCTCATTAGACCTAAAAAAAAAATGTACTCACCTGGAAATGCCTGTTGCTATGCGGTCCCAAGAAATCTGCCTTCGGAATCACCTACAATTCTGACATCATCTCCCTAGGCTTCTCAGCACGCTAATGCTCCTGGGAAATGTGTGTCATCATTTCCCAGAATGCAGTGCGCTACCCCATTATAACTCTGTACCCAAGACTTCCGGAAGTAACTGCTTGTGGGCTTCACAATGCCCACAAGCAAAATGACAACTGTGTGGACATAGTTTTATAAACTTTTTTGAATAACTATGCAGAGCGGCGGAGGATTGTAAAATAGTAAGTGACCGGATTTATATTATAAAAACGCATGATGAAAGGACATACATTTAAAAAATTGCTAATTGTAGTTGGAACCCACTTTAAGTCTCTGTTGTTGGCTTTTGTTTGTACCACCCCCATATTGCTGTGGCTACTTTTGCAAAACTGAGTTTAATGGGAACAGCCCTCTAGATGGCACTTTTTAATCACACATGCCATAGGTCATATACTGTATGTCAGTTTGTCAAGCTATTGTTGACCAAGGTTACAGAACAATAGGCTGATCAAACTGTCAACTGAAATGCAACAATGGTATCTAACTTTCCATTGTTTGAGGACAGCCTGTGTAATAGTTACCAAGGTATTTGTTTGGCAAGTATCCCCTTAACCACTTGCACCTACACCCCCCTCCTGCCCAGGTGAAATTTCAGCTTCCGGCACTGCGTCGCTTTAACTGACAATTGCGCGGTCGTGCGACGTGGCTCCCAAACAAAATTTACGTCTTTTTTTCCCCACAAGTAGAGCTTTCTTTTGGTGGTATTTGATCGACTGTGCGGTTTTTATTTTTTGCGCTATAAACAAAAAAGAGCGACAATTTTGAAGAAAAATACAATATTTTTTACTTGTTGCTATAATAAATATCCCAATTAAAAAAAAAAAAAAAAACATTTTTTTTTCTCAGCTTAGGGCGATACGTATTCTTCTACATATTTTTGGTAAAAAAAAAAAAAAAAAATCGCAATAAGCGACTGGTTTGCGCAAAAGTTATAGCGCTTACAAAATAGGGGAGAGAATTATTATTTTTTATTATTTATTTTTTTACTAGAAATGGCGGCGATTTGCGATTTTTATTGGTACTGCGACGTTATGGCGGACACATCGGACACTTTTGACACATTTTTGGCGCCATTCACATTTATACTGCGATCAGTGCTATAAATATGCACTAATTACAGTATAAATGTGACTGGCATTGAAGGGGTTAACACTAGGGGGTGAGGAAGGGGTTAAATGTGTATGCTAGGTGTGTTCTAACTGTGGGGGGAGGGGGGGGTGACTGGGGGGGTGACCGATCTGTGTCCCTATGTAAGAAGGAACACAGATCGGGCTCCTCCTCTCCAGAGACAGGACGCTGTCTCTGTGTAAAACGGCAATGAGAGATGATCTATGAGATCATCTCTCATTCGCCCACAGATCGCATCGCAAACGGCCACTCTGATTGGCCGTTCGCCGCGATCTGTGATTGGCCGTGTCCAAGGGACACGGACAACACAGGGCTTCCCCGCAGCGCGCTCTACAGCGCGCGCTGGGAACGCCCGAAGGAGATGCCGTCAAATGACGGCATGTTGGATATTCAGACCCGCGCTGTTGCCGTCATTCGACGGTAGCGCGGGTCTGAAGTGGTTAAACACATACTGCGGCAGGTCAGCTCTTTTGTGCAAAACAACGTACCTTTACGCTGTTTCATCTAATAAATACTGTGGATGCCGGTCCGGCGTGCGCCCGACAAAAGCTGCTGGGAGTGCGCCCGTCGGTCCGCAGACTATATGTCCACTAGCAACCCGCGATCGTTCCACAGAGAGGCAGAACGGGAATCTGTAAACAATGCGGACCCCCGTTCTGATAGGAGACAACACTGAGATCTGTTATTCCTAGTGATCAGGAACAGTGATCTCTGTGTTGTCCCATCCCCTACACAGTTAGAACTCAGGGAACACAGTAAACTGTCACCGATAACCCACACAACCGGGAAGCCGCAACATGTGGCTTTTGTTTACATTTTTCCTAGGTTGTGATTGAATATAGCGATCACACGATACAGGACCATGACACATCCAACACCGCGCTCGCTGGTGCACGCTTTAGGAGTCGTGCACCAGCCTCTGATGTGGCAGGTCATACCGGTACGTCCACCCGCATTATCGCTGCTCCTGTCCAGTCATTTATATATACTGCCCGTATAGGGGTGGTTAAAGAGGAACTCCAGTCTGCTCACAGAATTTGTAAGCTTCCATCCAACCACTTTCCATATTATTTTATAAATACTGTGATTCTGTACTTGCCAATTATGCTGCAGAAATCTCCCTTCACTGAGTCTGGCTGCAGCCATTTTAACTGTGGGCAGCTGAAGCTGCTGCCTGTTCACTTCCTGGATTTACACAGACACACAGAGGCACGCCTCCAGCTCTGCAGCTCTCATTGACCCTCTTATGACTCATCCACCCTCCCTTCCTGGCAAACTTTCACAAGAGGGATAGAGAGCTGTGCATTATGTCATAAGCCTAGGCTTTTTACTGTACAAGAAACAGGAAGTGTGCCAAGAAACAGGAAGTGGGCCAAGAAACAGAAAGTGGGCCAAGAAACAGGAAGTGGGCCAAGAAACAGGAAGTGGGCTGTATAAGGTATTTACTTGCAGAAAAAAACAATTGTTTACTGTCCAAAGTTAAAACAACAAGGGCAGAAAATGTAAAAGGTGGAAATATGAAAAAAATACTGAAGTTCAGCTTTAAAGTAGAAACAATCTCTCTCAATCAACATGAACTATTTTTAATCATTATGCTGCCTAGCCTTAGTAGATAGGAGGGCATATTATATTTGCTTGTTTTAAACTTTTTTTCTTTCAGTTGCTTCCTGGTTTCTGACCTAGACCAAAACCATGTTATATATTCCAGGAGTTGTTGAGGGCATTGGATGGACATGGATGGATGAGGGAGTTTGATTGAATATTAAACTCTGAATAGCATTTCCAGTTTGTGGTGCTCACATTATACATACTGTACACATTAGTTTAGCTTAAATGTATCAATGATTTTAGTTCCACATTAGTTTGTGTCTTTTATAGCTGCCTGCAGCTTTAACCACTTCAACCCCGGAAGAATTTACCCCCTTCCTGACCAGAGCGCTTTTTGCGATTCAGCACTGCGTCGCTTTAACTGACAATTGCGCGGCCGTGTGACGTTGCACCCAAACAAAATGTACTTTCTTTTTTTCCTAACACATAGAGATTTCTTTTGGTGGTATTTGATCACCTCTGCGTTTTTTTTTTTTTGCGCTATAAACAAAAGAAGAGCGTACATTTTGAAAAAAAAAAAACAATATTTTTTACTTTTTGGTATTAAAGGGGTTGTAAAGGTAAAAAAAAAAAAAAATCCCTAAATAGCATCCTTTACCTCAGAGCAGTCCTCCTTCACTTACCTCATCCTTCCATTTTGCTTTTGAATGTCCTTATTTCTTCTGAGAAATCCTCACTTCCTGTTCTTCTGTCTGTAACTCCACACCGTAATGAGTGTCGTGCTCGCCCCTCCCCTGGTCTACAGGAGAGTCAGGATGCCCACTAACACATAGCTCCTTTCTCTATCTGCAACATAGAGAGCGTCATGACTCTCCTATAGTCCAAGGGAGGGGGCGAGCACGGCACTCCACACCAGGGAGAAAGCCTCGCATTACTGTGTGGAGTTACAGACAGAAGAACAGGAAGTGAGGATTTCTCAGAAGAAATAAGGACATTTAAAAGCAAAATGGAAGGATGAGGTAAGTGAAGGAGGACTGCACTAAGGTAAAGGAAGCTATTTAGGGGAATTTATTTTTACCTTTACAACTTCTTTAAATATCCCCCAAAAATATATATAAAAAAAAAAAGTTTTCCTCAGTTTAGGCCGATACGTATTCTTCTACATATTTTTGGTAAAAAAATTGCAATAAGAGTATATTATTTGGTTTGTGCAAATGTTATAACGTCTACAAAATAGGGGATAGTTTTATGGCATTTTTATTATTATTATTTTTTTATTAGTAATGGCGGTGATCTGCAATTTTTATCGTGACTGCGACATTATGGCGGACACATCGGACACTTTTGACACTATTTTGGGACCATTGTCATTTATACAGCGAACAGTGCTATATAAATGCACTGATTACTGTGTACCGTGTTTCCCCAAAAATAAGACTCAGCGTTATTTTCCAGGAGGGCTGCAATATAAGCCCTCCCCCGAAAATAAGCCCTCATTTAAAATGCTTGTAAAATCCTATAATCCACTCCATTACAGTATTATATAATGTAGAATGTGTGTGTTTCTGTAATATAATTGCGGGGAAGAGAGCTCCGATGGGTCACAGAAGCGCAGAGCGGTTCTATAACAAAGGTATTTGGCACAATTATATTACAGAAACACACACATTGTACATTTTATAATACTGTAATAGAGTGGATTATAGGATTTTACAAGCATTTTAACTCAGTTCACCCTGGAGATTCCTGATAGGCAGGGGGAGAATACAGCATATTACATGGTAAGACCTACCCTGAAAATAAGCCCTAATGTGACCTTTGTTACCAAAATATATATAAGACCCGGGCTTATTTTCGGGGAAACATTATAAATGACACTGGCAGGGAATGGGTTAAACACTAGGGGGCGATCAAGGGGTTAAGTGTGTCCTAGGGAGTGATTCTAACTTGGGGGGGGGCTGGGCTCACTAGCACATGACAGAGATCACTGCTCCCGATGACAGGGAGCAGTAGATCTCTGTCCTGTTGCTAGGCAGAACAGGGAAATACCCTTTTCCCCATCCATGCTGTGAGCTTTGCTGTACAAGAAATTGGAAGAGACTGAAACAAAGTTTAATCCAAGCACTCACACTGGTCGCATGTGATCAAAAAAATGTTTAATGATTTTTTAATAAGTATTAATTAATTTTTAAAGTCTATACGTCATACTATCCCAATCTGATAAACGTATCCCCTTGTGTTGTCTTTAGAGATGATAGGTTCAGGGTCCAGTTGCCGCTCCATTCTCCACTGCCGTCATCTTCCCCACTGCTTCTTCCAGGTCCCAAGGTACTCCTTCTCACTCATTGGGTACCCATACAGGGGAGGGCTGGGCCAGGGGACAGGGTGGAAATTGCATCCCAGGCCACTCTAACTTATGTTCAAAATGGCCGGCAGCCGCTGCCCGCTACCATTTTCTTTTTTGTTCTGTACTTGGAAGTCAGGCCGGGGGCACGGCCACAGCGGCTGACCATTATCTGTTGCATTCCGGGAGTTGTAGTCCATGCTCAAGCTCCTGGTGGGTGGAAAACAGATAAGCGCAGAGGAAACTACAACTCCCTGGTACCAGATCCTTGAAAGCAGGCAGAGGCAGTGCGTGCCAGGGAGTCTGGACGCAGGGCTGGGTGCTGGCTGCACCTTGACCCCAGGACCAGGAGCATTACCCCCCCCCCCCCAGGAGGCCGTGGCGTGCAAGGACCTGCTAAGCTGAGATCACTGAGGTGAGAGACCCTGAAACCCCTAGCTGACCCCCCATCTCCCCCCATACACCCCATGTAACCTGCCCCAGTGACCAGGCTTCATTGATGGGCACTGGTGAGGCTGCATTGAAAAAACAGGTGGGCCATGGATGGTGAGCTCATTCGGTGGTTCAATGGGCCACTTGACTGGACTTTCCCCCCAGGCCTAAGGCTGCCAGCCCTCCCCTGTACCTACATATTATATAACTGTTGTGCATGGGCATAGTTACTTATGTGTTCATTTTTCCTAGCCTGTGCTAAGAATGAGCTGGAATGTACACTGCATCGAAACACCAAAATTTGCTTGAAACATTGCTTGGGCATTACAAGTTTTTGGTGTGTTACTTTTGTCTAAAAACTCTTAACCACTTAAGCCCTGGACCATTTTGTAGCTAAAGGACCAGGCCACTTTTTTGCAATACGGTACTGCGTTGCTTTAACTGACAATTGCGCAGTTGTGCGGCGTGGCTCCCAAACAAAATGTACGTCCTTTTTTACCCACAAATAGAGCTTTCCTTTGGTGGTATTTGATCACCTCTGCATTTTTTATTGTTTGCGCTATAAACAAAAATAGAGCGACAATTTTGAAAATAATTCAATATTTTTTACTTTTTGCTATAATAAATATCCCCCAAAAATATATATATATATATAAAAAACATGTTTTTTCCTCAGTTTAGGCTGATACATATTCTTCTACATATTTTTGTTAAAAAAAAAAAAAACGAAATAAGCATTTTTTGACTGGTTTGCGCAAAAGTTATAGCGTTATAGCATTTTTATTAATATATTTTTTTACTAGTAATGGCGGCGATCAGCCATTTTTATCGTGACTGCAACATTATGGCGGACACATCGGACACTTTTGACACTATTTTGGGATCATTGTCATTTTTACAGCGATCGCCTGCACCGCAAGTGACTGCTTTGCTGGGGGATTCCCTCCTCTATCCTGGCGGCGTGCTGCATGCCCACAGAGAGGGATCAGAGTGCCAGATGTGGCACGCGTGCCATAGGTTCGCCATCACTGGTCTATCACATAATATCCCAATATAATATCCCATTTACGTTTTTGGTTGTAATATGACAAAATGTGGAGAATTTCAAGGGGTATGAATACCTTTTCAAGGCACTGTGCATGGCAGAGTGAAAGCAACTGTTTATCAGAACTTTGTCTACAACATGTGGTTCCTTTCCTGCGTTCATCACCCAATTAGCCAGCAATTTTTATGGACAATAAGTTTATTGTTATTTTTATTGAGCCAGTTCTTCTCAATACTGGTGGCGCCATCTTGGATGAGGAAGCCATCTCTAACTTCCTGAAATATCACAGCCAAGTCAAGCTGTGCATGTGCGAGATTGTGCGGTGCTTTGGGATTGGTCTATCAGCCTTCTGGGACACGTATCGTGTCCAAGGAGGCTGAAGATGGAGGGGGTAGGGAAGGGTTGTAATTGTTATAAGGGAAAATCTTGCGTGCTACAATGTTCTAATTTTTAAGAAAATATAAACCATCAGCCTCCAGTAAATATAGTGAAAATAAACTCAGAAAAAAAAAATATAGTACATGTTTAGTGATTGTGAATTAGTTGCAACCACTTAGTAGTGTACTCAAAAAACACTGCATAATAAGAATGGTGCGCTTATTCAATAATGTGCCATAAAGTAGTATACTCAAAGAATAAATATGACGAGTATCCAAACATACAAATAATGTAAATACATGAATACAAGTCCAACTAAAGCCCAATGGTAGGAGTTAGTTCATATAAAGGTAAAAATCTGATAGGGATAACTTGATAGAAGAAAAAACAGATAAAACATAAATCCAAACATCGACTGTTAAATGTATGAATTGGCTGCTCACCTCCAACAATGACCCAAGGGTCAAACAAGGCTCATTAGTTGGTCAGATAAGGAATCCTGCTGATGAATCTGTGAAGACCTCCAGGTCCCAGGCAAAGACGAAGAACTACGTCCAAAACTTGGCATCAAAACATCTTGGGTAATTACATATATAGAGGAAACAGCCCACTCCAAGGAATGACACTTCTTGTATAAATGGGGCTCGAAGGAAACAAAGAACAGTCATAGTGCAATATTGCCAATTGAAAAGTAAATTTATTTAGTAAAATAAGCTGCTTTCATAAGGGTAAAAGGGTAAAAACCGCAGTAAAAAGCAATGGGAGTAGTGACACACAGGCCTCCTCGTCTTACTTCCGTCACAAGGCTCCATCCAACGCATTGCGTCACTGGTCACGTGACTTCCTCAAGGATAGCTTTGTAATTGTTTTCAGGTGGAAAACGACAAAGAAGGTGTATGTAACTGTCAAAAATGTCTCCCCCTCAAAGAAAAATCAAAAATTCAAAAGTATTAGGCTGGGTTTGGGGAGTGTGATAAGCAGTACTTTCACTTTAGATTAAAGGTCCACTTGAATTTTTTAATTTTACAACTGCTTATAAATATAAAGAAAAGCAGCACTGAAATAAATGCTGGTTGCCTGCTTTACCTGATGGCTAACTGGCCTGCAGCAAAGCAAATAAAGTAAAGGCAGAACATTTCAGCTGCACCTTCTTCTCTCAGTGGATCAGCATGACAGCCAGGGAACAAGCTCCTGTACAAAAAAAAATGTTAGCAATGACCAGGGCCATTTGGGAATGCATACTGCCTAAGATGCCCATTTTAAACCACCCCAGTCAGCCATGTTTGCCACTTCCCCCCACTGGTTTCTAGGACACTGGAAAAACAACCAAAGACATTGTGCAACCCAGACACCAGCACCCTAGGACTCTGGTGGCTGGGCACACACAACTTCATTGGTTGTTAGGGTGCAGGTTTTCACTTGCACCCTAACAACCAATGAGCCTGTGTGGCCCAGGGGCTGAAGAGTTGTGCCCAGCCACCAGTGTCCTACCAACCATCTCAATAACGTTGCCCTCTATACACTGCAATGTCTTTGAGGACAGATAGTGGAATTACCGTATTTATCTTCGTATTGCGCGCACCAGCGTATAGTGCGCACCTGCAACCTAGAAGGCAAAGTCCTGCAAAAAAAGAAAATACTTAGGGCCAGATTCAGGTAGATGGGCGCATCTTTATTCTTGAGTAACGTTTCTCATTTACGTTACTCCGCCGAAACTTTAGGAGAAAGTACTATATTCACAAAGCACTTGCTCCTAAAGTTGCGGAAATGGGCCAGTGGAATTCAAATTGGGCGGGTAGAGGGCGTGTAGTATTTAAACTAGGCGCGATCCCACGGCGAACGCACTGTTCATGCGCCGGCCGTCAATGTATCCCAGTGCGCATGCTCCACATTAGGACGGTGTTTTCTACGTGAACGTCAATCCCCATTCACGGACGAGTTACGCAAACGACGTGAAACTTTTTCAATTCGACGCGATCACGACGGCCATACTTAACATAGGATACGCGTGCTTTTTGTTGCTTTATCTTTACACTGGGAAACCCCTTACGGAAACGTCGTAAAGTGACTGCATCGGGCCCGCGTACGATCGTGAATTGGCGTATCTCGCTGATTTCCATATTGTCGGCGTAAATCAGCGGGAACGTCCCTAGCGCCCATTTTAAAATTGCAGTTCTGATACAACGGCGAAATACAATTACACCGCTCGTATCTGAACTCAATCCCGGCGTATCTTGTTTTCTGAATACAGAAAACAGATACGACGGCGTAGGTTAGAAGTTACGCGGCTTATCTACAGATAAGCCGCGTAACTTCTACCTAAATCTGGCCCTTACAGTTTGGATGCCCCTTGTCGGTGTCTTGCCTGGCGTCCATCGGCGGCCTTGTCCGGTCCGGCGTCCGTCTGCGGCCTTCGTGGTGTCTTCTCCCGCACTGTTTCTGAGCCGATCCCCGCTTCCCACTCTGTGTTTGAACGCCGCCGCCGACGTATACCGAGCGCAGTACACGCGGCCACGCTCGGCTCCTCTCGCATAGAGGCTAGGAGGCGTGACAGCCAGCACAGCCGAGCCTGGCCGAGTGTACTGCACTCAGTATGTGTCGGTGGCGGCGTTCCAACAGCACGGGAAGCGGGGATCGGCGTATAACGCGCACCCACAATTTCCCCCTGATTTTAAGGGGGAAAAGGTGCGCGTTATACGCCGATAAATACGGTATATGAAATCTAGAGCATTTTGACTCTGGAGCAGCTGTGAATGGCAACCAATCAGCTTATATCTTTTCTTTTCAAAGGTTAACTGAACAAGCTAAACTTAGAAGCTGATTGGTTACCATGCACATGTCATGTACTGTACCTGTCTTTCTAATTTGGGTGCATGACTCAACAATGACCGTCTGCATGTACAGATTTCTTTCAAAAGCGTTTTGCCCATAGAGTACATGAAAAGCATGAAAACGATGGTATAAATCGCCTGCACTATTTCATTTTTTTATGAGAAGGAATGTTTTTAAATTATTCAGGTTCACCATTTCATTCCATATACATTTACCTGTTTTACGACACTGTGCTTGTTTTATACAAACCGTATTTAGATTTATGCTGAACATTCCTTTATTACTGTTTTCCCTTGTAAGAGAATGCCATGAGTATTAAACTTAAGATTTTTCTTTTTTTTTTCTTTTAAATTTCAAAGGCTAAAAAAGCATAAATTTCCTTTTTTATTGCAGACTGGAATTCCTCGATGAGACTTACAAGTGCCACACCAGGCTCGTTGTGAGCCGTGCATTATTATACAATGGAAGAACAAAGAGCGAGGCTAGAATTTAAATGGAGGTTTGTTTTGCTTGTCATCGAAATCGCGCGTTATTGTTTAAAGACGTTTAATTGCTGTAACCATCGGGCTATTTTTTTGGAAGGAGGCAAAATATTCCTGAATTGTAACAGTTTAAAGCTCTATTTAAATCTAAGTGTTCCATAATGAAGCATAATAATTATTTTACAACATAATGTTTTCGGGAGACAAACGTTTTATTGTACGCTTCGAACATTTAGACAAATAATCAGAAGTGATTTTTGCTGGGACAGTTTTGCACAGTTATAGAAACTTTACTAAGATTTCATGTTTTCTGGCTTGACAGCAAAAAAAAAAAAATATGTTACTTGGTTTTCGGCTTCCTAAAAGGATTTTTTGCCTTTTAAATCTTACTTTCCATTCACATTCTATCTTTTGCTTTCCCTTATCCTATTGTTTCTGCATTGCAGTCAATCTGTTTCATAGCATTTTCTGCATTATTTAGCTTCACTCCAAAGATTCGCCAGCAATAATTTTTCTTCTGCAACTAGATGTTCTCAGTCTAATGGCCAGCTAGATTCAACCCACTTCCTGTGAATCCAGGTCATCCTGGACCCGCCCCTGGTCTGTGACTGGACCGTCAAAGGAAAATACATAAAGTGACGCACACGGGGATAAATAAAAAGAAAGTGGGGAGAAGGAAGATGGGAGAGTGAGTGGAAAGTGATCATCGTGCAATACGATGGCTGGCCCTCCGGCCAGGAAACAAAAATTCCTCTGGTCCCAGCCAAAAGGCCCGGCCCTAGAGGCAGGTGTGAAAAGTGTGTAGTGGAGATGTGGCCAAGGTGCCATACTTGAAGTGCCCTCTCAAACACTTGTGCAAATACGGCACCCCTGGACTGCCACTCCAGGGGCACAATCTCCATAGGCTTTTCAATGGACCCTGACCAACAGCCCGGGCCAGCAGCACCCATCCCAGCCAGGAACGTAGGAGCTCTGAGAGATTGGAGAGAGCCCACGCCAACAGGCTACTCCCACTACTCCCATCCCTCCCTCCTAATCACATTTGGGAAATACTAACTGCTCCCCCGGTGGGAAGAAGGAGTTAGTGTACTCTCCCGAACAACTGACCGGGGCAGGCACCACAAAATCCAGGCCAGAAGGCCAGGGGTCCAGCCCTTCAGCTTCGGTGGCATGTTTCTCCGTCTAAATCAGAAGGTTTTCACCTTCACGCCAGCAGGTTCTGCATCTGCCACCGCTATCCCCTTCCAGGTCAGATTCAGGTACTTAGACCCTTTTCACACGGGGGCACCGTACAGGTCCCCCTGTCAGTTTATTTTGCGGACCTGAATAAGTCTATGGAGCGTCGGATGTCAGCGGTAACCATCTCCGCTGGCATCCGATTCGATCTGCTAAAATCAGACGTATGGAGATACGTCGCCATCCGCCCTGGCTAATCGGATCGGGTGAGATCTGATGAAAATGGACATGCTCTCCTTTTTTGTCCGATCTCTCCATAGACAAGCAGCGGCACTTGACAAGCCCCTCCCCTCTCAGTAAGCAGAGAGGGACCTGTCATCCGCCGGCTCAGCAGAGATCAACAGAGAGATCTCCCGCTGAGCTGGCAGACCGCTGCAATGGATCCACCCCATGTGGAAGGGGCCTTACACTGCTTGTATTTAATATTCATTTAATGATGTATTAACCACCTAAGGACTGGAAGGATTTTCCCATTAAGTGGCCATTTTTTGCGATACGACACTGCGCCACTTTAACTGATTATTGCGCGATCGTGCCTCATTTTACACAAACAAAATTAACTGATTCCTTTTAAAAATGAATAAAAATAGATAAAAATCAATCGTATAATGTACCTACAGTTCTAGTTGCGTTGTTGCATTCTGTTTCCTGCTTCTGTGATGTACAGAGCCACAGAGCCAATACAGGGCAGTGATGGTTTGTAAAACTAAAGTGATTGGTGCCGAGGGGTTTTAGACACACAGTAATCACCCCTCCTTGATTAGTGAACACAGAGAGAAAGCTCCCAGTACTGTGGTTATCAGGAAGCAGACAACCAGGAAGTGTGGAGATCAGAGAAGATATACATGCAACTTGAGAGCAAAAACGAACAATGAGGACATGAAAAAAGCACTGCATTAAGGTAAAGGAAGCTATTAAAAATGTTCCTTTACAAACCCTTTAAGATTAAGGTCAGTGTGTTTTAGGTAGGATAGAAAAAGCAAAATGCACACTATTGTTTCTGGGCCCTACTACGGGTACAAACAACAAGCAACATATACATATCTGAAATCAACGGAAAATTAATTTTGTGTTAGTGGTGTGTCATGGTAATAGCAATAAACAGACATTTTTTTTTTTTTTTTTTACTACTGCGGCTCGTTTTCCTTGGTGTCAGGAACCATGAATCAGACTGAGACAGAGAATGCAGTAAAATCACACATTTAATGTAATAGCGAAAATAGTACAGAGCAGGAAAGTAGTCAAAACATAAGCCAGGGTTCGGAAGCCAAAACGGGGAATCGGACGAGCCGATAATCAGGAAGCCAGGGATCAGCGTTTTCAGAAGCCAAAGATCAGGATCAGGAACCAGGAGGGACATCAACCAGCCAAAGTCTTTAACAGGAATTCAGCATAAACACACAGGATATGTTGACCAGGTGAAGGCTCGGAAGTAATGAACAAGGCAGTCTAAATAGCCAGAAGGGGCTGGCTGTAGGCTGGACTGATGAGAAGGTAACCAGGTGAATCACTGAGGAAACAATGAGTGGCTGGTAATTAACCCGACAGATGACCAGCCTTGAACACTAAGAAGAGAGCTAAAAGCCCAACCCTGAAACTTTGATAAGATAAAAAAAATCAAGGGCTGTTCATTACCATTTACCACCAAATGAAATCACAATTTCGTGGTAAGATACACCAACATAATCCACCTGTATACACAAAGTAGTTGCGATGGTATGTACAGTTTTACTAACACATGCCAAAGTTGCAAAACTGGCTTTAGGCATTACGATTTGATTTTTTCCTCTTCATTATGTAGTGGTTAAGCATATAGAACAGCAAGCAGCTAAAAGTAGCTAAGAAGGAGCAAAATTCACAAAGCCATGAGATCACTATTTCCATGCTCACTTAACTGGCTTTGTCAATAAAAAAATAAAAATAAATCAATGTGATCATGACTTTATCAACAACCACATGTGATACCCAGGCCAGTGAGGACATAGGGCCAGATTCTGGATGGCGAGCGGTTGTTTGCGGCGGCGTAAATTTTCCTATATACGTTACGCCACCGCAACTTTACGCGCAAGTGCTGTATTCACAAAGCACTTGCGTGTAAAGTTGCGGTGGCGGGCGTGTGCTATTTAAATTAGGTGCGTCCCCGCGTCCCCGCGCAAAAATCCCAGTGCGCATGCTCCAAATTATGACGGTGTTTTCGACGTGAACGTAATCAACGTAAATCCCCATTCACGGACGAGTTACGCAAACGACGTAAACATTTTCAAATTTTCCGTGGTCACGACGTCCATACTTAACATAGGATGCGCCATATTTTTGGTACTTTATCTTTACGCCGGGAAACCCCTTATGTATATCGCTGATTTACATATTCTCGGCGTAAATCAGCGGGAACTCCCCTGGCGGCCATTTTAAAAATGCATTTAAGATCTGACGGCGTAATACAATTACGCCTGTCGGATCTTTCCTGCAAACCGGCGTATCTTGTTTTCTGAATACAGAAAATAGATACGCCGGCGCAAAGTCAGAGTTATGCCGGCGTATCACTGATACACCGGCATAACTCTACCTGAATCTGGCCCATAGTGATCACATGGCTTTGTTATTGAACAAAGTCCTGTCACAGATGACTGGATTTATAAAAATGGATGGAGACAGTACAGTTACAATACAATTCAATCTAGAAGAAAGGGTCAGGTGATAACAAAAGATAACTGTTAGAAATGAGCTGATGAAGTACATTTAATTAGGTGGAGGTAGGATAGGCCTCTTTGAAGAGATGAGTTTTCAGGGATTACCTAATGATGGACAAAGTAGTAGTAGCTGGGCAATTGGGATAGGGAGCTCCAGAGGTTAGGGAGAGGCCCTGGAGAAGTCTTATGCCTCGTACACACGATCGGTTTTCCCAACAGGAAAACTGCCATGTTTGCTTTCGGTCGGGAAAACCGGCTGTGTGTATGCTCCACAGCATGACAGGAAAACTGAGAGCAAAAAAATTAGAACTTGTTCTCTCTTTTCCCGTTGCGATTCTCTGCATTTTTTGCTCAGCAGCTTTCCTGTGGGAAACACTGCAGTGGAGCATGCACACGGCCAGTTTTCCCAACCAAAGCTGTCATAGCTGTATTCCTGTCGGGAAAACCAGCTGTGTGTTCATGGGGTAAAGCAACCGAGCAGGTTCTCGGTTTTCCCGGCGGACTTTTGACCGCTGGGAAAACTGATTGTGTGTACGAGGCATTAGAAGTGGGCATGGGAGGAGGTGACAAGGAAGCTAGAGAGTAGGAAATGTTGGGAGGAGAAAAGAGGACAGCTTGGTTGGTATTTTGGGACAAGGTTGGTGGTGTAACTGGGGGCAGAGTTGTGGATGGATTTGTAGGTTGTTGTTAGTATTTTGAACTTTATTAGACATGTTCATTCATTTTCGTCCGAATGCAATTTCATCCGAATTTCTGGGATTTTCGTGTTAGTTTTAACAAACACGCAGAATTCAAAATCCAAAAGATCCGACATAAAAAATGCTTTATTTTCATTTTGTTGCATCAACAGTTCGACATAGATAGAAGAATTGACATGACAGTAACAATAACGATCTGTGTCTATTGAACCTGCGGTTGAATGTGCCTAACCTAACTCTATTAGTCTGAGGCCCCGTACACACGGCCGAGGTTCTCGCTGAAAATCAGCGAGAACCTCGCTGGAATGCACATTCCAGCGAGGACCTCGGCCGTGTGTACGGTCTCAGCGAGCTTCCCGTCGGGAAGCCCGTCGAGCCGAAATAGAGAGCACGCTCTCTATTTCCTCGACGGCCCGCCTGGAAGAATGGCTGGTTGCCATTCCCGACGGGCGGGTCGCCGAATTCGACGGCCGGGAGAGAACCTCGACGGGCGGAACGATGTGTTCTGCCCGTCGAGGTTCTCTGCCGTGTGTACGGCACCTCAGATTATTCGACTTTGCGAGAAAGGATTTGACATTATATAGACATGAACATTCAACAAAGCAGCTAAAAACATACGATCGCAGTGAGCGGACATTTATGGTCAAATGCTCGGCCCATAGGCTATAGAAGAATTCTAATGTTGGTTGACTATAAATAATAATTAATTATAATTAATAAATAAAATTATTACTAGTCATACAACATTAGAATTCCACTATAGTTTGTGGGTGGAATATTCAACGGGAAATGTATGATCGTGGCGTCGTACAGTTTAGCTGCTTCATCGAATCTTCTTAGAACATTCAACAAACACCATAAGCCTTCAATTGACAGATTTGACCTGAATTAATTCAGATTTTTAGACAAATACATTTTTTAACAAACAAAATAATTTCGGGAGTAACTAAATACATTTATTTTTTGGACGAAACCAAAAAATCCGAAACAAAATATTTGAGTGTGCAGATGTCTAAACTTTATTCATTGGGTGAGAGGATGCCAATGGAGAGGTTGGCAGAGAAGGGTAGTGGACATTAAACAGTTGCTAAGGTGGATAATTCTGGGCGCAGCATTCATGATGGACTAAAGGGGGTTGGCCTGTAGTAGGGATGAGCTTCGCGTTCGATAGGAACGTACGTTCGACTCGAACATTGTCTGTTCGTACGTTCGACGAAATTCGAACAATTATGAACAATTATGGCTCAGGGCTTTAGCACACGCCCCACACTATATAAGGCCGCCTGCTTGGCGGCCTCGTGTAGTGTGTTCTGGCTTGTTAATGAAAGCAGTCAGAGAGACAGAGAGATTGTCTTTTTATAGCTAGATAGAGCAGGCAGGCAGGCTAGTCAGTTTAGCTTAATTTACAGTGTGTAGAGGATATATATACATCCCTGGGAGTTGTACATATATTTATACACTGTACAGCTTAGATAGATCAGTTCTTCCTAATTTACTGGCAGGCAGGTGATTGTGCTATTTAAAGACGTTATCACAGGTATAGACACCCAGCAGGTACAATATTTAAAGGATTTATTTTTTATTTAAGCATCAATAAAATCACTGCTCCTGGAGCAGTGATTTTAATGATGCTTAACTTAAAAAAAAAATGTAAAATTCCGTTAAATATTGTACCTGCTGGGTGTCTATAGTTTTCCTGTGAAAACATCTTTGAGAACCCGGGTCTTGCCCGAGGGAACATGTATCAATGGAAAAAAAACGACCGTTTTTTAAACTTTTTTCCATTGATACATGTTCCCTGGGGCAAGACCCAGGTTCTCAAAGACGTTTTCCAACAATAACTTGAATATTGGTCTTTAAAATGATCGTTTTTGAATTCGAACGTTCAAGTCCCATAGACTTCAATGGGGTTCTAAATGTTAGCGTGAACGGTCGTTCTGTTCGACGGTTCTGGTGCGAACCGAATGCGGGAGTGTTCGGGTCATCCCTAGCCTGTAGACATGTGCGTTCCTGTTCGTAACGAATGGATTTTCATACTAATTTGTTAGTATTCGTACATTCAGATCGTTTCGAACGTCCGAAAAGCTGAAACCAAAATACAAAAATTACGTAATTACGAATAAGTCAAATAACGAACAAGCGAAAATACAAACGTACGGTTGGACAATCTTACTAAAATATGAAACACGAAACAGCAAAAGAACAAAAATGACATCTATAAAGAACGATTTGCATTCCGTATTTTAAATCCTTTGTCTGTATGTATTTTCATTCGTATGTTCGTATTTTCATTTGTGTGTTTTGTACTGTAAATCTGTTTCTTTGTCTGTTCTGGAAATTTGTGTACTCGAATTGTAATTTCGAATGGGCACTGGGCAGTGAGTGATGTATCTTACTTAAAGGAGTTGTAAAGTAAAAAATGTTTCACCTTATTGCAATCTATGCATTAAAATGAAAAAACATCTGATGCTGCCGACCCAAGGGACATCCTCCCCATGTTGAGGGCATGTGGCCTGGTACTGTTCAGGAGAGGGGGGCGGCACTCTGTCCCCCCTCTTTTCTGCAGATGGCCAGGTTAACGCGCTCAGATAAGGGGAACTCCACCCCAATTTTTTTTTTAAATGGCGTGGAGTTCCCCCAAAAATCCACACCAGACCTAAAGGGTCTGGAATGGATATTTGGGGGGAACCCCACATCATTTTTTTTTAAATTGACGACGGGGTTCCCCTTAATATCCATACCAGACCTGAAGGGCCTGGTAATTGAATTTGGGGGGACCCCCACGTTTTTTCTTTTCTTTTATGAATGAATTCTCTCTGAATTGCCGGGAGCCGACAATTCATTATAGCCTCATGTCTCTCTATTAGTGTTGAGCGGAATACGCCATATTCGATTACGTGATATTTCACGAATATATAGAAGAATATTCGTGAAATATTCGTTAATATCGAATATTCGTGATATTTTATAAAAAAAAAAAAAATTGCGAAATTTCGCTGATGCGAATGCGAAATTGATTGCAAAATTCTCGTCCGCGCATGCGCATGGTCGTGCAGGCAGGTTCCTATTGGTTGCTATGGAGGTTGCTAACCTCTGACAACTGTGGTAGGAGAACTCTGATTGGCTCTGATGCAAAAGAAGGGCAGAGAAAGTATTCGCGAATATTCGTAATATGAATATTCGCATTGCGAATATTCGGCAACACAAAAGGATCGCCTCAGCTACTCGGCCCAGGGTCTCTAATCATACCAGCAATGCTGCGTCGATGGAGATCCCTAGGATGTAATCTGTTTTAAAAATAAATTTGAAAAAATACGAATATTCACAATAGCGAATATTCACCGCGATATTAGATTTATTCGCGAATACTCGAATATGCAATATTCGTAACGAATATTCGCAATGCGAATATTCTTGATCAACACTACTCTCTATGTCAAATCTTTTCTCTCTATGTTGAATCTTTTCTCTCTATGTTGAATCTTTTCTCTCTATGTTGAATCTTTTCTCTTTATGTAGAATAATATTGGACTAATAGAGTTAAGGTTAGGCACATTCGACCGCAACGAAAAAGTAAATAAAGTATTTGTTTATGTCGGATCTTTCGTTTTTCGATTTCTATGCTTTAAATACTTAAAATTTGTACGAAAATGCATTCGGACAAAAACGAATGGTACATGTCTATTAGCTACCCATAACTAGTGTTGCTCACGAATATTCGCATTGCGAATATTCGTTACGAATATTGCATATTCGAGTATTCGCGAATAAATCAAATATCGCGGTGAATATTCGCTATTGCGAATATTCGTATTTTTTCAAATTTATTTTTAAAACAGATCACATGCTAGTGATCTCCATCGACGTCTAAAAGCATTGCTGGTATGATTAGAGACCCTGGGCCGAGTAGCTGAGGCGATCCTTTTATGTTGCCGAATATTCACAATGCGAATATTCGTATTACGAATATTCGCAAATACTTTCTCTGCCCTTCTGTGTTTTGTGTATAAAAAAAAATAAAAAAATTAGCTTTAGTTTAGTCATATAAGTTAAGTTATAAGAGTTAGTGTTAAGTGCATATTAGTTTAGTAATCCAGGAAATGATCTCCGTTTTCGCGTGTTGACGAGAATTTCACAATCAATTTCGCATTCCATTACTGAAATTTCGCATTCCCATTAGCGAAATTTCGCAATTTTTTTTTTTTGATAAAATATCACGAATATTCGATATTAACGAATATTTCGCGAATATTCTTCTATATATTCGTGAAATATTGCGAAATCGAATATGGCGTATTCCGCTCATCACTACCCATAGCGAGTCCATCACCAGCTAGTTCAGAAATGTCAGTGCACTGTCACCTGTTTGATCATTTAAACCGGATCCAATATAACACATCTTATGATCTTAAGGGTTTAAATAAATTTCTCTTTAAATGTAAGAAATGTCTTCTAAAGAAAGCCAGAGAGATGAAAAAAAAAAAGAAAAACTTGTTAACAAACTGCGTTGTCAGTTGACAGCTCAAAAGAAAATTGTATGTTTGATTGCAACACATGGCAGGAACAGCAATATACATATATTGTGACAGATCCAACATTCTCACTGTTTGATCATTTCTAATTTGCATTTTAGTAGTGCCCATTAGACAGATTCTGAGCTAATTAGCCCAGCATCTGTAGTACATGGTTCCTGTTTTCTGAACTGAGAAAAAGTAATGGCTAAAGCTTAATTATTCAATAAGAAAAAAAAACATCCTGTTAAGATCTACTATATAGAGCGTCATAAACATCATTTCAAATGGCTCCGCTTTGGCAGAATGTTTAGTTAGCAGCAAAGATACTGTCTAATATTTCCAGTCTATCAAACAAGACTGATGCACTACAGTTCTCTACATTAAAGGGTCAATCCACTTAAAATAACATTTTGGATTTTGGTGGAGTGCGGAGAGTTACAGTTTCGGCTTCTGATGTCTCCCGTACACTTCGGCGGAGAGAGATCTTGTTCATGAGTTCTGTTTCTGTCCCTATGGGGATAATTTACTAAAACTGAAGCGTGCAAAATCTGGTGCAGCTCTGCATAGAAGCCAATCAGCTTCCAGGTTTGATTGTCAAAGCTGATTTGAGCAAGCTGAAGTTAGAAGCTGATTGGCTCCCATGCACCACTGCACCAGATTTTCCACTGCTTTTAGTTAACCACTTCCATACCAGGCACTTACGCACCTTCCCGCCCAAGCCAATTTTCAGCTTTCAGCACTGTCGCAATTTGAATGACAATTGCGCGGTCATGCTACACTGCACCCAAACAAAATTGGCGTCCTTTTTTCCCCACAAATAGAGCTTTCTTTTGGTGGTATTTGATCACCTCTGCGTTTTTTTTTTTTTTGCGCAACAACTAAAAATAGAGCGAAGATTTTGAAAAAAAAAAAAAGTTTTTATTTTTTTCTGTAATTTTTTTTGTAAATTAGTATGTTTTCTCTTTCAATTATGGGCACTGATATGGTGGCACTGATGGGCACCGATGAGGTGGCACTGATGGGCACCGATAAGGTAGTTCTGATGGGCACCGATTAGGTAGCACTGATGGGCACTGATAGGCGGCGCTGGTATGGGGCACTCATGGGCGGCACTGATGGGCACTCATGGGTGGCACTGATGGGCACTCATAGGCAGCACTGATGGGCACTCATAGGCGGCACAGGTGGGCACTCATAGGCGGCACAGGTGGGCACTGATAGGCGGCACAGGTGGGCACTGATAGGCGGCACAGGTGGGCACTGATAGGCGGCACAGGTGGGCACTGATAGGCGGCACAGGTGGGCACTGATAGGCGGCACAGGTGGGCACTGATAGGTGGGCACTGGGCATGGATTGGCACTGACAGACACTGGGGTGGCACTGATGATCACTGAGGGGTGGCACTGATGGATCAATGTTGCCAATCAGTGCCCATGTGTGGGCACTGATTGGCATCTTTTTTTTTTACTGCCCCCCTTTTTTTTTTTTTGCTGACTTTTTTTTTTTTTTTGTCATTTTTTTTTTTTTTTGCCCTTTTTTTGTATTTTTTTAGTTCCCTGGTGGTCTAGTGTGGCGATCCGAGGGGGGGCTGCGCTGATAAACAATCAGCGCGAACCCCCCCTGTCAGGAGAGCCGCTGATCGGCTCTCCTCTACACGCGTCTGTCAGACGCGAGTGAGGAAGAGCCGTCGGCGGCTCTTCCTGTTTACATCGTGATCAGCCGTGATTGGACACGGCTGATCACGTGGTAACGAGGCTCCGCCGGAGACTCGTTACCGAGATCGGAGGTGCAGGGTGTCAGACTGACACCCCGCATCACCGATCGCCGCGCTGCGCGCCCGCACGGGCGCGTGCGGCATGAAATCGTGCAGGCCGTTTCAGAACGGCCTGTCACGATTTCATAACCACTTCCCGGCCGTAAATCGGCTTTTGGCCGGGCAGGAAGTCGTTAATGAACCCCTATTTGTCTACATTCATTACTCCTTTGTAACTGTGCAGGCAGCAGTGGTGGTGCGTGTATAGAGGGCGCCGGAGCACCGCCCCCTCTGGCTCCCACACACACCATTGACACAATATACACAGATTCATGCATTGCATTGCATGAATCTATGTATTGCCGCCAAATATTTATATGGGCCAGCCCCCTGGTTACCGGTAACCTGACTGGCTGAAGCGTCATCGAGGGCGGGAGAAGACATCGAGGGACGTTAGAAGCACAGCTGACCCCAGAGAGGTAAGTGCCAGGCGGGGGGCATTTTACAGGGCACAGTGGCGACAATTGCAGGGCACAGTGGCAGCATTTTACTGGGCATATTGGCTACAATTTTTGGGCACAGTGGTAACAATTGTTGGGCACAGTGGTAATAATTGATGGGCACAGTGGTAACAATTGATGGCGCAGTGGTAACAATTGATGGCGCAGTGGTAACAATTGATGGCCACATTGGTAACAATTGATGGGCACATTGGTAACAATTGATGGGCAAGGTGGTAACAATTGATGGGCACAGTGGTAACAATTGATGGGCACAGTGGTAACAATTGATGGGCACGGTGGTAACAATTGATGGGCACAGTGGTAACAATTGATGGGCACAGTGGCTGCGTTTGGCATGGTACGATGGTGACAATTGATGGCACAGTGGTAACAATTGATGGGCACAGTGGTGACTATTGATGGCACAGTGGTGACGATTGATGGCACAGTGGTGACAATTGATGGCACAGTGGCTGCATTTGATGACATGGCACAGTGGTGACAATTGATGGGCACAGTGGTGATAAATGATGGCTCAGTGGCGGCGTTTGATGGCATGGCACAGTGGCGACAATTGATGGGTACAGTGGCGACAATTGATGGGCCAGTGACGACAATTGATGGGCCAGTGACGACAATTGATGGGCCAGTGACGACAATTGATTGGCCAGTGGCGACAATTGATGGCACAGTGGCGACAATTGATGGCACAGTGGCGACAATTGATGACACAGTGGTGACATTTGATGGGCACAGTGACAAAATTTGATGGGCACAGTGGCTGCATTTGATGGGCACAGTGAGGTTGCAATTGTTTTTTTTTTTTCAATTGTTTGCGCCCCCCCCAAAAAAAATTGAGCGCCAGCCGCCACTGCCAGACAACCATGGTTGTCACACAGACTGGGCTGACAATATGTCTGCCTTTGTTCAACCTGATGGATTGATAGGTTTAGTGCAGGGGGTCAGCAACCCATATTGGTAGATAACAGTCTTGGCTTGTTGACCCACCATCCCATCCCATCAAACAGAGTGCAACTTGTAAAGTTGAAGATGTAGTAGGGAGGTAGAGCCACATAAGCTGATGCCTCCTCTGTAGAGCCGGTGTTCTGTCAAAATAGCCAACTCGTCAGAAACTGCTTAAAGGGGTTGTAAAGATTCATGGTTTTTCACCTTAAAGGGGTTGTAAAGGTTTGTTTTTTATTTTCTAAATAGGTTCCTTTAAGGTAGTGCATTGTTGGTTCTCTTACCTTTACCTTTAATTTCCCTTCTAAATGTTTTTTTCTTGGGGAGCTGTGGTGGCTCAACGTGATTGGCACTGCGTTGACAAGCCATTCACCTCTGCAGCCAAGGGTTCGGATCCCGGTCTCGGCTACATGTGAATTGAGTTTGGTGGTCTCAGCCCGGCTCCCGGTGGGTGTGCTATGCAAGGTACGCCTGTGCTTAGTACGCCCACCCCCCCCCCCCCCCAAAAACCACCACACTTGCACGCACACGAAATTGGTTTAAAACACATGCACTTTGGCCATGCGGTCTCCTAAAATAAAGAGAGGCGAAGGACCTACGGGGCTGGCTGGGTGGGCTAGGCCCCCTCACTCCCTCATAGGGGGAGTCCCTCTGCCCCATTGGGGTCCCGTTGGGCCCCAGTTGGGCTCCCAAGAGGAGCAGGTAGGGCGGGGTGAGTGGGAGGCCCCCCTTCACACCCGCCATTGCCACCAGGGGCATGGAGAAGGATGGCGAATGCCTCCGGGGGGAGGGTCTGCCTACTCCCAACTCCTGCAGTCCGGCTCCTCTCTCTCGAGTTCACGCACAAAAAATACACTTTAAAAAAAAAAAAAAAAAAAAAAAAAAAAAATGTTTTTTTCTTTGTTTTCTTTGTCTGAATTTCCTACTTCCTGTTCCTCCTCAGTAAGGTGTTAGGTAAGCTGTTCTAAATGACTTTCCACCGCTTGGATGATGGTGGCAAGCTTACTGAGGGGAAACAGGAAGTGAGAAATTCAAACAAAGAAAAAAAAAAACATTTCGAAGGGAAATCGAAGGAAAAGGTAAGTAAACCAACAATGCACTAGCTTAAAGGAACCAATTTAGAAAATAAAATACAAACCTTTACAACCCCTTTAATGCATCCTATGCATTAAGGTGAAAAAACTTCTTATGATCACCAGCCCCCCAGCCCCCCCATGTTACTTACCTGAGCCCTGGAAAGTCCCGCTTTGGATTGGATTGGATTGGATTAAATACTTATAGAGCGCCAAATGCAAGTTGTGATACTCGCGTCTAAGCGCTTACCAACAAGCTAGGGGTATCCAGTTCTCAGGAGCAAAAAGAAGAGACTAGGACATCTAAGTAAAAGAGGGGAACAGACAAAAAAAAAACTGAAATATAAAAAGAAGGGGGGGGCGGTGTCAGGGCACAGCAAGCCTATCCCTACTCCCTGACAATGGACCGCAGCCTAGGATTAAGGCAGCATCCTGCTGAGGGCTGGGAAGGCCAGGTCTCTATCTATAGGCTTGTGAAAAAAGAAATGTTTTCAAGCCCTTACGGAAGGCCATCAAGGAGGTGGATGCTCAGAGCTGATGAGGGAGCTGGTTCCACAGAAAATTCCCCAGTGTTTGGAGCCGGCGGCCACCTTTCGAAGCTAATCGGCTAGATTTAATAATTGCTAACAGAGCGTCAGTCGAACGAAGCTCTCTGGGTGGACAGTAATGTTCTGTCATATTTGATAAGTACAACGGACCTAGTTGCCAATAGGCCCGAAACACCAAACAGAGTGCCTTGAACTCAACCCGTTTTACTATCGGGAGCCAGTGTAAGTTCTTTAGTACCGGGGAGATGTGATTCCGCCTTGGGCAGTTTGTAACTAATCTTGCAGCATGGTTCTGTGTAATCTGCAATCGTTTTATCCACTTCTGTGGGAGCCCTAGGAAGAAAATGTTAGAATAATCTAACCTAGAGTGGATAAGTCCATGAACTAAGATCATACGGTTGTGCTGAGTGAAAAGATTCTTAATTTTCCGTAATAATTGCAGATGGTAGTTGGCGGTTTTTATGCAATATTTTGCGTTAGGTATGAAACTTAGTTCAGCATCAAAAATTATACCCAGATTTTTAACCTGCTTAGCTGGAATTGGGGCAGAGCCAAACGAGGATGGCCAGGCAGGTAAAAAGTTAGAGTTGGCCTGTGGGCCGATCAGCAATAGCTCAGTTTTGTCGGCGTTAAGGCCTAGTCTGTTTGTGTCCATCTATTGTTGGATGTTAGATAGTCCCTTATTCAGCTGCTCAGGCATATTAGGTCCACCTGCAAGGTCTGCCAAGATCTGTGTGTCATCCGCATAGATCTGGCAACCTAGACCATAGCTGGTAATGAGGTCGGCAAGTAGGCGCATGTAGCAGTTAAAGAATAGGGGAGAGAGGGCAGAGCCCTGAGGTACCCCGCAGGTCAATGACAGGGTGTTTGAGCGGTACAACGCCATTTTTATGGAGTGCGTTCTTTCTGACAGAAAGGATCTAATCCAATTTAACACTGCGTCCTCACAGCCAAATAAGGATTGCATTCTAAAGAGAAGGATAGAATGGTCAATGGTGTCAAACGCCGCAGAGAGGTCCAGCAGCACCAAGGCTGCGGACCTCCCCCCCACGTCGTGGACACCCAGCAGACGTTCCCTCATATCTAGGGCAGATATCTCCGTACCACGACCGGGTCGAAATCCCGACTGACAATCATGGAACAGGCCATGTGACTCAAACCGCTCCTGCAGCTGGATAAACACAACCTGATCCAGGACCTTAGATAGAAAGGGCAGTAGAGAAATGGGGCGGTAGTTGGTAAGTATCGTGGGGTCCAGGCACGCTTTTTTCAATAATGGGAGTATGATTGCTCTCTTGAATCTAGAAGGCACTATACCCAGGTGGAGGGACAAATTGATTACTCTGCAGATGTCGGTAACCAGAGTGTCTACATGCTTCTGAATGAACCAGGCAGGGCAGGGGTCATCAGGATAACTGGTTGGTTTCAGTTTTGAGATGATAGCTCTGATTTCCTCCTCTGACACTAGGCGAAAATTCTGTAGTTTTTCCGGGGTGGTTTTGGCTTTTGGTGTTGCACAGGAGGGTGCTAAGGAGGATCGAGCACGGATTTTCTCCACTTTTGAAATGAAAGACTGGTGGATATCATTACACAGTTGTGGGGATGCCATAATCTTGGAGTGGAGTCTTTTTGGCTCAAAAATCTCCCGGACTATGGCAAACAGTTCTCCCGTTTGATTAGGGGCAACGGTAATTTTGGTATTATAATATGTTCTTTTTAGCGTTTTTACTGCCTTGGCATAACCTCTGCAATGTATGCAGTAGGCTTGTTTGTCCAGATTACATTGAGATTTTAGCCATTTTCGCTCCAAGAGCCGTCTCTTTTTTTTGAGAGGGAGGAGACTAGATGAATACCACGGTTGGGATTTCTGTAATCTCGGTCGGTTGTTAGCCACCTGAAAGGGCGCCACTTCGTTCAGTGATTTTTTGAGCCTAGATTCAAAATCGTCCAAGGCACTCTCTAATTGGAGAGCACCTTCTTCGAGATCGTCAACAAGCTTATTCTCCTCAATCTCGTTGTCGGTTTTAATATAGCAGTTCTTGAATTCAACACAGTTCACAGGCTTAAGTTTTCGAAATGGGATTGACTTACGCATGTTATTGCCCGCCTGTATTCTTTTGAGAGCAAAGTCCGGAAGAACATACGAAGTCAAAAAATCATCTGACCACACAATTTTTTGTATCGTCACTTTTGAAATGGAAAGACCGTATAGGAAAAGGGCATCTAAAGTGTGGCCCTTAATATGAGTGGGTTCCTTGATATGCTGGGTGAAATGTAAAGCCTGCATGTCATCCAGGAGATCTTGAGCGTCCTGGTTCCGTACATCGTCTAGCCATAGGTTTAGGTCACCCTGAATCACTACATGATTGGAAATCAATGAAAGTTGCATAGAGAAATCGGCAAAATCAGAGATTTTGCGAATGCGCTCTACCTTTGCTCGGTTTTCTTGGCTCTTCATTGGATAGACTGATAGCAGTGCAGCCATTGGTTCGCGCTGCTGTCAATCAACTCCAATGAAGTGAGGGTCGGGGCGGGGCCAATTCCTGTAGTCGGTGGCTATGGACACCGATTACAGGACTCGGGGGCGCGCCCGCAAGGTAACCCCCTTGGGAGAGCGCTTCCCAGAGAGGGTTTTCTGAGGCGGGGAGGAGCCGAGACAGCCGTCGTGGGACCCCAGAAGACGAGAGATGTGCAAAATTAGCTGCACAATGGAGGTAAGTGTAACATGTTTGTTATTTAAAAATATATATATATTCGAACATTTAGTGTCACTTTAACTTCCAGTTTATTTAAACCATCAGTAATTAAAGATTTTGTCGAATTGCTGTTTGGACACAACACCGACAACTGAATAGAGTCCGGTGCATGATATTATGAGCATAGATTTTTACTCTGCTCCGATACTAGCCAACAAGATAGCCGCCCCCTGAGGCGGCGTCAACTTTGTCTGTGTTAGCTGCTTTGCTGTCAAAACAGCTAAATCTTCCTGTACCGGACTGTATTCGGTTGCCGGTGTTGTGTCCAAACAGAAATTGGTCAAAATCTCCAATTACTGATGGTTTAAACCAGAAGTGACGTGGTTGGTTTTTCTGATGAGTTGGCTAATTTGACAGAACACCAGATCCTGTCTCCTGCAAAGTGATACCACCTACACTCCACCTCTTATTCTGATTAGCGGTCTTCAGATTGGTGCCAGCAGCAGGAAAGAAGAGATCTTCAGGTCAGTGTGAAACAATACACTGGGCATAATAGTATAGTGCTGCTCCTCTGGTAAGTGATTTGAGTGTGTTAGACATGTGGTGAGCATCAAGTGTAAAAAATAGGCCTGGTTCTTAAGTGGTTAACTTGCGATGGACTGAGATGGAAAACTTGCTCAGCAGGCTATCTGATTTGTAACCAATTGTCAAAGCCAATGAACCCTTGATTTGAATACTTAAAGCAGAGTTTCACACAAAAAGTGAACCTCCGCTTTTTGGATCACTCCCCCCCTCCGGTATCACATTTGGCACCTTTCAGGAGGGGGTGCAGATACCTGTGTGACCGTGTGTATGCAAGACAGATTGAATGGAATTCCATCGGGAATAAACACTGATGCGTTTTTCCGACGGAATTCCGTTCAATCTGTCTGGCATACACACGGTCACACCAAATTCTGACCATCAAAAATGCGGTGATGTACAACACTATGACGAGCCTAGAAAAATGAAGTTTAATGCTTCCGAGCATGCGTCAAATTGTTTCTGAGCATGCATGTTTTTTTCTCCGTCGGAGTTCCATACAAATTAGCGGAATATCCGATATACATTTTTTCCGTTGGAAAAAAAAGTAAACATATTGGGCCAGATTCATGTAGCCCGCCGTATCTTTAGGCGGTCGTAGCGTATCTTGTTTATGCTACACCGCCGTAAATTAGCGAGGCAAATGCTGTATTCACCAAGCTAAGTTACGGCGGCGTAGCGTAAATGGGCCGGCGTAAGCCTGGGTAAGTCAAATGTGAATGAGGTGGGCGTGTTTTATGGTAATGTTTTGTGACCCCAAGTTTTTTACGTTTTTTTTTTTAACTGCGCATGCGCCGCCGTGGACGTATCTCAGCGCGCATGGTCCAAATTACGAAGCTAAGACGCATTTGTTTTCGATGTGAACGTAATTGAGGTAAAGCCCCATTCACGGACGAGTTACGCAAGTGACGTAAAATCTGAAAAATTTGACGCGGTCCCGACGCCCATACTTAACATAGGATGCGCCATCTTTTTGGTGGTTTATCTTTACGCCGGAAAACGCCTTACGTAAATTCACTGCGTCGGCCGGACGTACGTTCGTGAATAGGCGTATCTCGCTGATTTACATATTGTAGGCGTACATCAGCGGGAACACCCCTAGCGGCCAGCGTAAAAATGCAGTTAAGATACGCCGGCTTAGGAGACTTACACCGGTCGTATCTTAACAATATGTAAGCGTATCTCACTTTAAGAATACGCTTAAATATATGCCGGCGCAGATTCAGTGTTACGACGGCATATCTACAGATACGCCGTCGTATCTCTACCTGAATCTGGCCCATTCTCTTTCTAACCCAGTTAGATGGGGCATACACACAGTCGGAATATCCGATGAAAATATTCCGTTTGACTTTTTCCCATTTGAAATTCCGATAGTGTCTACAAGGCACAACAATACACGTGTAACCAGAAACATAAATTCACATGAGCTACATCGTGTGTACGGGGCATTAGAGTAATATGAACAGGAGGGGGAACCCCCTCTTTAACTGTATATAAGACTTGTATTCTTGTTCTAATAAACATTCCATGTTCAGCAATCAAACGAGTATTGTCTTGTTTTGTGGTTGTCAATGGTTGGAATATCTGATACCTATAGTCAGACTGGGAGGAAGCGGTATATGACGAAAACACTCAAGTGGAGTGTGGGACGTTTCGTTACACGGAGTAACACTCCTCAGGAAATTTTTAAACATCTTTATGATTCAAAAAAATCTATTTGTTCTTATTATTCAAAAATCTATTTGTTGCTGCAAACAGAGTCCATACCTATTATTGATTTTCATTGACTAAATTGAACAGAACCATTTCAAATCATGTCGAAATGTAATGCTATATTACAAAGTTGAATCAAGTTCTCTCTAAATCCTTTGTAATTGTTCCACCTTCTATCCCTTGCTATTGTAATTCATCTTGGCTTCAGATTCAAGTCAAAATTGTACCGTATTTGCTGGCGTATAGGGCGACTGGGCGTATAAGACGACCCCTGATATTCCAGCTAAAATGTTAGTTTTGGGATATACTCGCCTTATAAGATGACCCCCTTCCTACTAGTCTGTCTGGAAGCTTAGAGGTAGCCAGAGCAACCACTGATAGGAACAACCGCTGACAGGAATAGGATTTATTCAGCTTTTTTTCAAATCTCACTGTGCCATTAAATGCTTCACTGTGCCATTGCATGCCTCACTGTGCCAATATATGCCTCACTATGCCATTGCATGCCTCACTGTGCCATTATATGCCTCACTGTGCCATTGCATGCCTCACTGTGCCATTGCATGCCTCACTGTGCCATTGCATGCCTCACTGTGCCATTGCATGCCTCACTGTGCCATTATATGTCTCACTGTGCCATTATATGTCTCACTGTGCCATTACATGCCTCACTGTGCCATTACATGCCTCACTGTGCCATTACATGCCTCACTGTGCCATTACATGCCTCACTGTGCCATTACATGCCTCACTGTGCCATTGCATACCTCTCTGTGCCATTGCATGCCTCATTGTGCCATTATATACCTCACTGTGCCATTACATGCCTCACTGTGCCATTACATGCCTCACTGTGCCATTACATGCCTCACTGTGCCATTACATGCCTTACTGTGCCATTGCATGCCTCACTGTGCCATTGCATGCCTCACTGTGCCATTGCATGCCTCTCTGTGCCATTGCATGCCTCATTGTGCCATTATATACCTCACTGTACCATTGCATGCCTCACTGTGCCATTGCATGCCTCACTGTGCCATTGCATGCCTCACTGTGCCATTGCATGCCTCACTGTGCCATTGCATGCCTCACTGTGCCATTGCATGCCTCACTGTGCCATTGCATGCCTCACTGTGCCATTATATGCCTCTCTGTGCCATTATATGCCTCACTGTGCCATTACATGCCTCACTGTGCCATTGCATGCCTCACTGTGCCATTACATGCCTCACCTCGACGATCCCTTACCTTATCCCTGACATGCAGAGTCTCAGTCAGATTGCAGGCATCCATTGTTCAAAAGCCATGCCTCCTCCTCGTGCTGTTCCATGATAGGCGGAACACTCAGTTTCCCAGCAGAGCCTGTGTTCAGTGTTCCGCCTATCACGGATGTCCTCTCGTCCAAGGCCGAGGATGAGAACACATCCATGATAGGCAGAACACTGAACTGAAACTGAGTGTTCCGCCTATCACGGAACAGCGCAGGGAGGAGGTGCAGATTTTGAACAATGGACGCCTGCAGTCTGACTGAGAATCTGAATACAGGTAGCGGCGTATAACACGACCCCCGAGTTTTGAGGCATATTTTTAAGTACAAAAGGTCGTCTTATACGGTGGAAAATATGGTACTTGTAAGTTCATCTTGACTCTTTGCCATAGACTGAGGCCTCGTACACACGACCGTTTTCCTCGACAAAATCCATCAAGAAAAATGCTGGCAGAGCTTTTTTACAGAGGAAAAAGGTTGTGTATGTTTTTCGGCGAGAAAACTGTCGTGGATCTCGACGAGAAAAAAAGAGAACAAGTTCTCTTTTTTTATCGTCGGGAGTCTCAATTTCCTCGTCCTGTTTCTCGTCGGGCTGGTTTACGACGAGAAACACGTTTGTGTGTATGCTTAGAAACCCGCGCATGCTCAGAATAAAGTATGAGACGGGAGCACACCTTCGGTAAAAGTAGCGTTCGTAATGGAGATAGCACATTTGTCACGCTGTAACAGACTGAAAACCGCGAATCGTCTCGCACCAAACTTTTACTTAACACGCAGTAACATGAGATTAGCAAAAGCAGCCCCAAGGGTGGTGCCAATGGAATAGAACTCCCCCTTTATAGTGCCGTCGTGCGTGTTGTACGTCACCGTGTTTGAGAACGACAAGATTTTGTCTTGACAGTGTGTATGCAAGGAAAGCTTGTCAAGATTCTCGACAAGCCTGACAAGGAACTCATCGAGGAAAACGATGTTTCTTTTCCGACGAGTTCCTCGGTCGTGTGTACGAGGCCTGCCATACTAAACTGCGCCACTTTGTTTACATCCACCGGTAAAGGGGATTGCGATGGATGCATTATTCAAAACTCACGATACAATGGATAAATAAATAAATAGGGTTACAATGTTTCAGGTAGAATTTTTTTTGTTAGTCCTGATCTCATTAGGGTCAGCTGGTTTAACATTTGAAACACCTAAAGCAATTAAAAATATCTTTGATATTTTAATCACATTGGCAATAAAGTATGATTACTGGGAGTGAGATGCATTCCTCTCATAAATATTCATTTTTTGTTGAAGTTTTATATGTCAGGCAAGGAATGTGAATAAATTACAGCTGGGACGATTTAACACTTCCAATCCTGGCACTGAAATGAGCAAGTGAGCTGACAGGTGTGTGGACCGCCGCTGCCGCCGCTGCAGATACTAATGTTCATATTTGGGAAATCAACATCAACAAGAGATAATAACACCAGGTATAGTGGATCCAAATAAAATACGATTTCCTCCTGAGAGATCAGGAAAGATTTTTTTCCCCCACTTGAGAGAATTGGATCATGCTTTATTGGTTTCCTTTCTTCCTCTATATCAACTGTGGGTATAGGTCTGGGGATATGGATTTTTTCTACTAGTTAGTTTTTTTTTTTAATAATTGGTAGAAGTTGATGGACTAGTGTCTTCTTTCAACCTGATTAACTATGTAACTATGTAACAAAATAAATCAATGATCTTGGGCCAGTGGTTGTCAACTTGGAAAGTACACTATGGGCCAGATTCAGGTAGAGTTAGGCTGGAGTATCTGTGATACTCCAGCCTAACTGTCACTTTAAGCCAGCGTTTCTGTTTTCTGTAACCAGAAAACAAGAAACGCCGGGTTGGAGTTCCGATGCGATTGGCGCAATTGAATTTCGCCATCGCATCGCAACTTTAATTTAAAAATGGCGCCGGGGGCGTTCCCGCTGATTTACTCTGAAAAAATATGTTAATCAGCGGGAATCGGCAATTCACGATCGTATTCGGGCGCGACGCAGTGACTTTCCGACGTTTCCGTAAGCGATACGCGGCGTAAAGATAAAGCAGCCCCCTAGTGGAGTATCCCATGTTAAGTATAGGCGTCGTCATCGCGTCGGGAAAAAAAAAATCGCGTCGCTTGCGTAAAACTTTCATGAATGGGGATGTGACGTCATTGACGTTCACTGACAGAATTTGGAGCATGCACACTGGGATGCATTGACACTCGACGCATGCGCAGTACGTTCGCCGCGGGATAATACACGCCCCGTACCCGCCCAATTTGAATTCCGCCGCCTCATTTGCGATGCGCTGCCGCAACTTTAGGAGCAAGTGCTTCATGAATAACAGCACTTGCTCCTAAAATTTCGGCAGCGTAACGTAAATGAGAAGCGTTACTCCAGAGCAAAGATGCTCCCATCTACCTGAATCTGGCCCTATATTGTCAAAAGTGTTGGGACTCCTGTCTTTACACGCACATGAACTTTAATAGCATCCCAGTCTTAAGTCTCGTACACACAATCGGATTATCCAACGGGAATTGTGTGATGACAAAATCCAATCATTTGTATGCTCCATGAGCCATGACTAAGCACTGATATATATATAATATAATATATTTTGGGCCAGATTCAGGTAGATGGGCGCATCTTTTTGTTGGAGTAACGTTTCTCATTTACGTTACTCCGCCGAAACTTTAGGAGCAAGTACTGTATTCACAAAGCACTTGCTCCTAAAGTTGCGGCGGTGTAGCGAAAATGAGCCGGCGGAATTCAAATTGGGCGGGTAGGGGGCGTGTATTATAATAACTAGAAGCGATCCCGCGGCGAACGTACTGCGCATGCGTCGACTGTCAGTGCGCATGCTCCAAATTCTGTCAGTGAACGTCAATGACGTCAATCCCCATTCACGGACGTTTTTTGCAAACGACGCGAACATTTTTAAATTTGACACGATGACGACGGCCATACTTAACATAGGATACTTCCACTAGGGGGCTGGTTTTTCTTTACACCGCGTATCTCTTACGGAAACGTCGGAAAGTCACTGCGTCGGGCCCGAATACGATCGTGAATTGCCGATTCTCGCTGATTAACATATTCTCGGCGTTAATCAGCGGGAACGCCCCGAGCGCCATTTTTAAAATTGCAATTCCGATACGATGGCGAAATACAATTACGCCGCTCGTATAGGAACTCCAACTCGGCGTTTCTCGTTTCCTGCTTACTGAAAACAGAAACGCCGGCTCAAAGTGAGAGTTAGGCTGGAGTATCACTGATACTCCAGAGTAACTCTACCTGAATCTGGCCCTACATGTATTTACTCTTCCTTTGGGCCCTTTCACACGTCCGTTCAGTTCGTCCGTTTTTTTTGGACGTCCGTTAAAGGACCTCAATGCTTCCCTATGGGAGCGGATCCGTTGGCGGATGAGCATCCGCTAAACGTCCGTTAACATCCGTCTGCGGTAAGCTCCGTTTTTTTGGACGGAAGAAAACCCTATTTTTCTTCCATCAAAAAAAAACGGAACGGACGAAAAACGGATGAAAAACTGATCAACTGAAGGGGAAAAAACTGAAGGGGAAAACTAAACGGACGTGTGAAAGAGCCCTTAGTCTCTGATGCGTCACGACATCTCTCTTCTGTTGGATCTTTAACCACTTCCTTACTGGGCATGTAAACCCCCTTCCTGACTAGGTGAAATTTCAGTTTGCGGCACTGCGTCGCTTTAACTGACAATTGCGCGGTCGTGCGATATGGCTCCCAGACAAAATTGGCGTCCTTTTTTCCCCACAAGTAGAGCTTTCTTTTGGTGGTATTTGGTCACCTCTGCAATTTTAATTTTTTGCGCTATAAACAAAAAAGGACGACAATTTTGAAAAAAAATACAATATTTTTTAATTGTTGCTATAAAAAATAGCCCAATTTAAAAAAAAAAATCAGTTTAGGGCGATACGTATTCTTCTACATATTTTTGGTTAAAAAAAAAAAAAAAAAAAAAAAAAAATCGCAATAAGCGACTGGTTTGCGCAAAAGTTATAGCGCCTACAATATAAGGGACAGAATTGTTATTTTTTATTATTTTATTTTTTTTACTAGTAATGGCGGCGATCTGCGATTTTTATTGCGACTGCGACGTTATGGCGGACACATCGGACACTTTTGACACATTTTTGGCACCATTCACATTTATACTGCAATCAGTGCTATAAATATGCACTAATTACTGTATAAATGTGACTGGCAGGGAAGGGGTTAACACTAGGGGGTGAGGAAGGGGTTAATGTGTTTCCTGCATTGTGTTCTAACTGTGGGGGGAGGGGGGGTGACCGATCTGTGTCCCTATGTATAAGGAACACAGATCGGTATGCTCTCTCTATGACAGGACGCTGTCATTGTGAGAGTCGGCAATGAGAGATGATCTCATATGTTTACATATGAGATCATCTCTCATTGGCCCATCAGATCGCATCGCAAACGGCCACTCTGATTGGCCGTTCGCGGCGATCTGTGATTGGCTGTGTCCAAGGGACACGGCCAGTACACAAGTTCCCCGCTGCGCGCTCTGGAGCGCGCACTGGGAACGAGGAAAGGGGCTGCCGTGAAAACACGGCAGCCCGGAGATTTAGAACCACCCTGCGGCCGTATATACTCGTACGGCCGTAGGGAAGTGGTTAACACACAGTCTCTTTGGTGGTTAAACTCTGATGGCTATGGTCCTATTTGCATGCTATGATTATATAGTGCTCCATTGCACATGTTTTATATATATTTTTGGTAATGCACATTTGTTACACATGATCTATTGTGTATATCTATATACATTACAAAACAATAATCTGTTTTCTTTTTAGAAAAAAATCACTATCTCCTGAAGAAGCGGCCCTCCCGCGAAATGTAGAGCCTGCTTGTGATTCATCATATATGACAGATCATCACATCTCTTCTGAGATTTGATGCTCTTTTTTTGGATTTTTATTGGATAATTATACTCTGCTGTTCACCACAGTTCCTGTTCCAATTATAAAAGTTGTTCTGTTTTAATGTTTTTATATGTATTCAATATGATGTTGGTCCAATAACCCTTGTGGGAATTGTATCAATAAAGTCTACTCATATTTTTATAACTGGTGCCTAGAAAGTCAATTTTTGTCCTCTTTCAGCAATTGCTATTTCCAATATATTTAGGACGTGGCACTGCACTACCACAGACACCCACAGTCCATCCTGCGTGTGGTGTACTTTGTTTAAAACTGTATAAGCACTGATATAGTGTAAAACGCGTCGGCTGTCCTTTCCAGTGGCTGTGTTTTGTTCTGCATGACCATTTTTACCAATAACTTGTTTGAAATTTCCTTGGAGTGCGGCTATCCATCCCTTTCCCATTGTTCTACATTTGCTTGTGCATTGCCAGCACCTTGGTTTCCTGAGAGGTTCCTTAATTGCGTACAAGACCCACCTAGAGCGGTGACTCCCTTTCTCCATCTGACAACTGTTGTCAGATTTTCCGCCAACAAATGTGCGATGGCATGCTTTAAAATTGTCCGTCAGACAAAACTCCAAAGTCCAATCACGCATGCTCAGAAGCAATGCTCACCATAACACAACATTAGCAGAAGTTGCCCAAAGGGTGGTGCTAAAGAGCTGAAAAAACACGTAGTTTCATGTTTGTTGTCCGACAATTCTTTGCCATTTATATGCAAGACTAGTTCATGGCCAACGCCCTTCAGACAAAAGTCTGAAGCTTTGTCCGCAGAAAGTCTGATTGTGTGTATGAGGCTATAGTCCGTAGGGTTCAATATTGAGTTGGCCCACCCTTTGCAGTTATAACAGCTTCAACTCTTCTGGGAAGGCTGTCCACAAGGTTTAGGAGGGTGTCTATGGGAATAATTGACCATTCTTCCAGAAGTGAGGTCAGGCACTGGTATTGGATGAGAAGGCCTGGCTTGCAGTCTCCGCTCTAATTCACCCCCAAGGTGTTCTATCGGGTGCAGGCCAGTCAAGTTCCTCCACCCCATACTCGCTCATCCATGTGTTTATGGACCTTGCTTTGTGCACTGGTGCGCAGTCATGTTGGAACAGGTAGGGCCCATCCCCAATGTTTCCACAAAGTGGCTCCGGGACAGTTGTTAGGTGGGTGTGGGATAGGCTTCCCTGAATAAATATGTTTTCAGGGATCTCCTAATGGTTGACAGGGTAGGGGCTGAGCCGACAAACCAGGGCAGGGAGTTCCAGAGGATGGGAGAGGCTCTGGAGAAGTCTTGAAGGCGAGCATGGGAGGAGGTAACAAGGAAGCTAGAGAGCAGGAGGTCCTGGGAGGAGCGGAGGGGATGATTTGGGCAATATCTGCAGATGAGGTTGGTATTGTAGATGGGAGTGGTTTTGTGAATGGCCTTGTATGTTGTGGTTAGCATTTAGAATTTTACACAGTGGGCTAGCGGAAGCCAGTGAAGGGATTGGCAGAGGAGAGGAGCAGCAGTCATGGATCGGTTATTGAGGTGTATAAAGCCTCGTACACATGATCGGACTTCCATCAGACTTTTCCGTGGACTTTGATCCGAAGGTTGTTGGTCATGAACTTGGTATGCATACACACGGCCCACAATTTTCAGCCAAACATACACCAAACTTTGTGGTTTTTCAGCTCTTTACCACCACCCTTTGGGCAACTTCTACTATTGTTGTTTAGCAATGTTTAGCATTGATTCGGAGCATGCACGTACATCGGATTTCAGACTTGTGTACACACGATCGGATAAACTGACGTAACACATGTATTGCCAGACAGTTGGTGAGCATGAACAGCCAACTTTTGTTGTCGTTAAATCAATCAAAAATTGTCTGATGGAGCATACACATGGTCGGATTATCCAACACAACACATTCGTCAGACAATTATGGCCATAAAATTGGATCGTGTGTACGAGCCTTTAGTCTAGCAACAGAATTCATAATAGACAGAAGGGGGGATAGCCTGCGTAAAGCCTCATACACACAATCGGAATTCCATCTGACTTTTCTATGGATCTTGGTCCGAAGGGGCGTTGGCCATAAACTTGTTCTGCATACAAATGGTAGAAAATTTTCAGCCAACATTCACCAAACTAGGTGGTTTTTCAGCTCTTTACTGCCACCCATTGGGCAACTTCTGTTATCGTTGTCTGGTGTTTAGCATTGGTTCTGAGCATGTGTGTTTCTACTTTGGATTTTAGACCAATGGACTTGTGTACGCACAATCGGATGATCCGACGTAACACATTTGTTTGTCGGAAAGTTTGAGAGCAGCGAACATTGGTACGTGGAAATTCCGACAACAATTGTCCGATGGAGCATACAGACGGTCAGATTGTCCGATATAACATGTCCTTCGGACCGTTGTTGTCACAAAGTCCGATCGTGTGTAGGGGCCTAAAGGTTCGGTGGCTGCTGAGTGCTGATGTGCAGGAATGAATTCCTCACACTGAGAGTCTTGGATCCCACACTGTCTCCATCCAACTGGAATGCCCCCCCCCCCCTCCCATCTCTATCTCGAGCTGCACAGAGAGAGAACCCAGGTGAGTCACAGTGTTCAGTGTACTGGGGGATAGCATCCTCAGAATCCCTTTACACATGCTCTGGGCTGCCCCTGCTCTAGATGTTTTATGGCATGATAGATTGCATAGGATACACAGCCCATGTCCCTGCCTGCACCTCAGTAGTCCATCTACAGATGTGATGTATAATGAGATGTACCATGAACCCTTTCACACTGACAGTGCGGGGGCGTTGGCAGTAAAGCGTGGCTAGTTTTAGCCCTCCAGGTCCCAATAAAGTACTCTGCTTCTCTTTCTATATTTTTTTTTATTGTTAAGAGATCATGTATGGATCCCAGGGTAATGAATACTTTGTGGGGGGAGCATCTCTGTGGTTGAGTCGTTGACATAGAAACATTTGTAAAGAGGAGGAGTTAGTAAAATGACCATGCCCATGTGGGGGCGCCAGAAATATTTCTGCACCCAGGCACCTGTGACCCTAGGATCGGCCCTGAGTGATAGGATGCAAAAACTGAATTTTAACAGCATATTAGAAAAATGGGAACTGTTTAGGATACAAAATGTTTTATCAAACTAAATGTAATCCAGTTACACTATTTTAAATCTCCATGTTGATCAAAGCTGCATATTAATGTATACAATCAAGCAAGTACATTGGTCCTAGAGATACTTCCCAATGGTGACTAATAATAATCTATAACCAGCCCGGAAATGTGCTCTTAGTTTGCATTTTCTAGCATAGAGTCATAACCTGATGGGTGGATGGTCCCAGCAGGAGGTCTTCAGCAATGGAACCGGTACACATTAGCGCTTACACCTCCTGAGAGATTTGAATGGATTAAACATTCTCGTATTCATCTTATGAATTCGGTGTTTTGATTAACCTTTCTATAGCCTCCCAGGTTAAGGCAATTTTGCAAAATGCTGCTTTTTCATTTGTTTAGCTAGATCTTATGATGCATGAAAAATAAAACGCGTGCTTGTTGTTCCATGAATTAATTACAAGCATGTGGACAGAATATGTTGGCAAACATGGAGGAAACTGGATTCGTTCACATCTGGTCTATAAACACACGATGAAGGGTATTACACGCTTTAAAATTAGGTATTTACAGAAGCTTTTTTGTGTACAACGGCATATTTGTATTGAGGATCTAAACATATTCTTAGCTTGTAATAGCTAATCCAAAAGTCATGGCACGTTGAAAGTACTATTTATGAACACCAGTTTAGTGTTCTCCCAATTCTATATTAAAAGTAACAGTGTACAAGCCATTCGGAACATTCAACACTTAAAGTGGTTGTAAACCCACTCTGACAACTTGCACCTACAGTACAGGTAAACCTAGATTAAAGCCCTGTGCACACGATCGGTTTGTCTGATGAAAACAGACCGATGGACCGTTTTCATCGGTCAAACCACTCATGTGTGGGCCCCATCGGTTTGTTTCCATCGGTGAAAAAAAATAGAACATGTTTTACATTTTTCTTATGGATAAAAAAAACGATAGAAAAAAACAATCGTCTGTGTGAAAGTCCATCGGTCAAAAATCCACGCATGCTCAGAATCAAGTCGATGCACGTTTGGACACTGTCGGATTTTTGACCGATGGTGTGTAGGCAAGACTGATAAAAGTCAGCTTCATTGGATATCGGACGAAAAAATCCATTGAATTAGATTCCATCAGATATCCGATCGTGTGTATAGGGCTTTAAGCCCCTTCCACACTGGGCGAGGGAAGTGCGCCGCTATACCGTCGTTTTTGCCGCGATATTCAGCCGCTAGCGGTACTGTTTTAACCCCCCGCTAGCGGCCGAGAAAGGGTTAAAACCACCCACAATGCGCTGCTGATTGCGGGCAGTATAGCCGTGCTGTCCTATTCATTTCAATAAGCAGCAGTAAACACACCGCTCCTTCACCGCTCCAAAGATGCGGCTAGCAGGACGTTTGGAGCAGTCCTGCTAGCGCACTGCTTCAGTGTGAAAGCCTTCAGATTTTTTCAGGCGCAATTTAGGCGCTATTTTCTGCGTTAAAACGCCTTGGTGTGAAAGGGGCCTAAGGCTTACCTGTAAGTGCAATAAATATCTCCTTAACCTACACTGTTAGGGAGATATTTGCAGAAAAAACTGAACTGATGTCTACGGCGCATGCGCACCGTAACCAACGGCGCAGGTGCACTGAGCATCTGAGCATTATGAATGGGGGTCATGCCGGGATCATGCCAGTCCCGCGTGCATGCGTGGGATCGTGCCGGTCCCACACACTTGCGCGGGAGTGACATCATCACCGCTCCGGCCAGTCACCGCGCCGGAGCAGCGATACCCGGAAGGCGGCACAGGCTTTGATCTCAGATAAGTCATTCATAATGAGCTAGTATGCTATGCAGTAGGGATGAGTCGAACACCACCCGTTCGAACCTTCGAACGGACCGACCGTTCACGCGAACATTTAGAACCCCATTGACCTCAATGGGACTCGAACGTTCATAAACAAAAGTGCTCATTTTAATGCCCCATATGCAAGTTATTGTCGGAAAACGTCTTTGAGAACCCGGGTCTTGCCCCAGGGAACATGTATCAATCTAAAAAAAGTTTTAAAAAAAAGGGATTTTTAAATACAGCTTACCTGTAAAATCCTTTTCTTGGAGTACATCACGGGACACAGAGCGGCATATTCATTACTATATGGGTTATATGGAGTACCTTCAGGTGTGGACACTGGCAATCTCAAACAGGAAGTCCCCTCCCTATATAACCCCCTCCCCTAGAGGGAGTCCCTCAGTTTTGTAGCAAGCAGTATGCCTCCCAAAATGTTCACCCAAAAGAGGGGTGGGAGCTCTGTGTCCCGTGATGTACTCCAAGAAAAGGATTTTACAGGTAAGCTGTATTTAAAAATCCCTTTTTCTTTCTCGTACATCACGGGACACAGAGCGGCATATTCATTACTATATGGGATGTCCGAAAGCAATGCTTTAATGAGGGGAGGGAGACATCTTCCAAAGAAGGATTCAATTTAGAGGTATACTCAAATAATAATAATAATTCCAACTTAGTCAAGAAAAAACTTTTTTTTTTTTTTTTTTTTTTTTTTTACAACCAAGGGTGCCCCTGATCCCGAGGATCTTAAACTGCAGCCTGTAGTACTGCCTGTCCAAAGGCAGAATCCGCATTCCTTCTCACGTCTAGTTGATAAAACTTTGTAAACGTGTGGACTGATGACCACGTCGCCGCCTTGCATATCTGAGCCATAGAGATCTGATGGTGTGCTGCCCAGGAGGCGCCCATGGCCCTGGTAGAATGGGCCTTTACCGACAAAGGAGGAGGCAACCTCTTCAAACCGTAGGCTTGAATGATTAATTGTCTAATCCATCTCGAGATGGTGGATTTTGCAGCTGCCTGCCCCTTCTTGGGGCCATCTGGTAGAACGAACAACACATCTGTTTTCCGGATCTTTTCTGTAGCTTTAAGATAGGCCTTCATGGCCCGGACAATATCCAAGGTATGCAGCAACCCCTCCTTTCTAGATGTGGGTTTCGGAAAGAAGGATGGAAGTACCAAATCCTGGTTCAAGTGAAAATTGGATATAACCTTTGGTAGAAAGGAAGGATGGGGCCGGAGAACTGCCCTGTCCTTATGTAGAACGAGATATGGTTCCTTACACGATAAGGCTGCTAATTCTGACACTCTCCTGGCCGAAACTATGGCGACCAAGAAAACCAACTTTCTTGTCAGTAAAACTAAAGGAATCTCAGCCAACGGCTCAAAGGGTTGTTTCTGTAGAGTGGACAGGACAAGATTTAAGTCCCATGGACAAATTGGTGACTTGACAGGAGGATTAATACGCAAGACCCCCTGTATGAAGGTCTTTACCAGCGAGTGGGTGGCCAGCGGCCTCTGAAACCATACTGACAGAGCTAAAATCTGTCCCTTGATTGTGCTTAATGCCAGGCCTTTATCCACTCCTAGCTGGAGAAAACTTACCACCCTATCAATGGTATATTTGCGGGAATTCCATCTTTTGGATTCACACCAGCCTATGTAGTTCCTCCACACCCTGTAATAAATCACCCCGGAGGCCGGCTTTCTAGCCCTAATCAGGGTAGGAATTACCTGCCTAGACAGACCTCTACCCCTGAGAATCAGGGATTCAGCCTCCAGGCCGTCAAATTTAGACGTTGTAATGTAGGGTGGAGGATCGGGCCTTGTGAGAGTAGGTCTGGTCGTAGAGGAAGAGTCCAAGGGTCTCCCACTGCCATCTTCAGGACTAGTGAGTACCACGTCCTTCGGGGCCAAGCTGGAGCTACTAGAATGACCGGCTTGTGCTCCACTCTGATCCTGCGCAACAGGCGAGGAAGTAACTGTAGCGGAGGGAATGCATATAGAAGTTTGAATTGATGCCAAGGGCAAACCAACGCATCGGTTCCGCAGGCCATAGGGTCCCTCGCTCGAGACACGAACCTGTCTAGTTTCTTGTTGAACCTGGATGCCATTATATCTACGTCTGGCATTCCCCACCTCTGGCAGATTGTCTGAAAGACCTGGGGATGCAGAGACCACTCCCCTGGCGACAGAATCTGGCGACTTAAGAAGTCTGCCTGCAGGTTGTCCACTCCGGGAATGAATATCGCCGAAATGCAGGGTACATGAACCTCTGCCCACTGAAAAATCAAGCTCACCTCCCTCTGAGCGGCCTGACTCCTGGTTCCCCCTTGGTGGTTTATGTATGCCACCGCTGTGGCATTGTCTGACTGGATTCTCACCGGGAACCCCTGTAATCTGGAGGTCCATGCCAGAAGGGCTAGGCGAGCAGCTCTGATCTCCAAGATATTGATGGGGAGCTGCCTCTCTGTTTACACCCAAGTTCCCTGGCGAGAGAACCCCTCGAAGACCGCCCCCCAGCCTGCCAGGCTGGCGTCTGTGGTAACTATCTTCCAGACAACAGGGCTGAAGGATCTTCCCTTTATAAGATTCTGAGGGTTCAACCACCAGGCCAGGCTTTGTCGGACCCTTGATGATAGCGTCAAAGGGGACTCTAAGGCATGTGCTCTCTTGCCCCAGGCTGCTAGAGTGGCTGCCTGTAGGACGCGAGTGTGGATCTGAGCGTATGGTACTGCCTCGAACGTGGCCACTAGCTTGCCTAGTAATCGCATACACAGGCGAATAGTTGTTTTTTTCTTGCTTAGAACCAACTGAACCAACCCCTTGATAGCCTCGATCTTTACAAGGGGCAGGAACACCCTTTGCTGTTCTGTGTATAACCTCATGCCGAGGTATTCCAACTGCTTTGTAGGCTGGAACGCTGACTTTTCCCGGTTTAGGACCCAGCCGAATCCTTCGAGGTACTGAACCGTGAGGTTTACTGCCTGTTGCAGACACGGCCGTGAGTGATCTATGATTAAAAGGTCGTCCAAGTACGCTAGGACTGTGACCCCTTGGATCCTTAAATTGGCCAGAACTGGGGCTAGGATCTTCGTGAATACCCGGGGGGCCGTGGCCAGCCCGAAGGGGAGCGCCCTGAATTGGAAGTGTCGCTGCCCCACCGCGAAGCGTAAAAATCTTTGATGCGACTGAAAGATTGGTACATGAAGGTAAGCATCCTTTATGTCTATGGAAGCCAGAAAATCGTCCCTCTGAAGCGCGGCGGCTGCTGACGGATGGATTCCATCCGGAAGGAACGAACCCTTAGGTAACCGTTTAACCTCTTTAGGTCCAAGATTGGCCTGACATCGCCGTTGGGCTTTGGTATGACAAAGAGATTGGAATAGAAACCTAGCCCTTGCTCTTGGGCTGGCACCTCTATTATTACGTCCTGGCAAAGCAGGTGATCCAAAGCTGCCAGCATTGAGGCCTTCCTTGCTGGATCCTTTGGTAGCCTTGACTCTTGAAAATGAGGCGGAGGAAAGTTTAGAAACTCCAGTCTGTAGCCTGCGGTTACAGACGCCCGAACCCATTTGTCGGGGATCTTGGCTTCCCAAACTTCTGAGAAGAAACGAAGCCTTCCCCCCACCCGCGAGAGTGGGGGCGCCCCTTCATAAGGCAGACTTAGGGGCTGTCTTTGTCGGCTTGCGATACCATGGCCTCTTACCCCCAGGGGCCTGTCCCTGCGATCTACTGTTAACGTTGGATCGTGCAGGCGGCCGTCGATACTGCCTGGAATTTGAGGGCCCTGAGACAGGAAAGAGCTGCCTTTTAAGTGTAGGACCCCGGAATGTCTTTTTGACCGGTAAAAGGGTACTTTTGCCACTTGAAATAGTCTGAATGTTTTTTGCATGGGGGCTCCGCCGCCCAGTTCTTCAACCATAAGAGCCTTCTCATGTGCACCAAAAATAGTGATAAACGAGAGGCCTGCTGGATGGATCCTTTATAGCATCTACAGCAAAACACAGAGCTCTGGGAATGTCAGAAAACTCTTCTGCTTGTTGGGTAGGCATGTCCTTTAACGCCTGACAAACTCCAATTGCAGCCACAGCTGGCTGTACCACTGCTCCTGCCGTAGCAAAGGATGCTTTTAAAAGTGTCTCTAACCGTTTATCAACCGGATCTTTAAACATATGTATGTTTTCCACCGGGCAAGTTAGTGATTTATTCACACATGAGATGGCTGCATCCACCACTGGGAGCCTCCACCTCTTGGAGAATTTTTCCTCCATGGGGTAAATGACCGCAAATCTCTTCGGTGGCAGAAAAATCCTGTCCGGCCGTACCCAATCCCGAAAGATCAATTCCTCCAAGAGAGGATGGACCGGAAAAACTGCGTTGCTTAACGGAGCTTTCAAAGAGCCCAGAGAGGATACCGGAGGAACCTGAAGCTCTGGCAATGGTAAACTAAATGCCGAGCGGACCATGTCCGTCAAAGACTGCACCCACAGTCTCTCTGTCTGGGAGTCTGAAAATGGTTCCTCAGAGGTAGATCCCTCAATCCCTGAACCCTCTTGGTTCAGGTCTAGTTGATCCTCCTGCGATTCCAATTCCTCCGGAGAGAGAATCTCAGCATCTGAGGATACACCTCTTGGTGATGGGGATCTGACCCGTTTCTTACCAGGAATAGCTCTAGCGATCAATGCTGCTATTCTCTCTTCTAGCCCCCCTAGGGATACAGCTAGCATCTCCTCTGTGATAAACACAGGGCTGGGCTGATCTGGGCCAGCCTCCGCACCAGACCCCCCTAATGGCTCATCCAAGGCGACCTTTATGGGAATAAGTTGCGGGGAAAGTATCGGCATATCATCAGAATCAGAGGGGGAACCCCTTTGTTTTTTGGTCTTTTTTGTACCCTTTGACCCCGAACCTTTGGAAGCCATAATACAAAATCGAGGGACTTCGCCAACAACAACAGACTGTAGTGGCCAGGAGTACAAAACTAGAGCTTAGGGGACAATAGATCACTAATGCCCAAAAACTGATGGGGCCCCGTATGTTTTTTTTTTTTTTTTTTTTTTTTAAATATATATAAGTCTCTTTCTTTTTTTTTTTCAAACATACAGTGACCCCAAACTTAGTTTGCCAGCCTCCAACCTGCTGCAAAAAGGGGAATTTCTTGGCTTAACAAAAAGGCATTGGAACAAAGTCCAGCATGTACTACCCCTCTTCCGCCACCGGGAGTCACTGTTCTGCCGCTCTGCGTCCTCTCCCTTTGAGATCAGCCTCAGACTGAGCACTGACAATGCCTGCTGATCTATAACAGCACAAGGCGCGCCCCTGTATGACGCTGCAGGCACGCCCCCCCCCCCGCCCTCCTCTCCGAACGGCGCAAAAAACGTCTATAAGACGTGCGCGCGCACGCGCGCGCGCGTATGCCGGAGCAGGAGGAACATGGAGGAGCCGCGCTGCTGGAGACCCAGGACTGCAGTATCAGGCGGCAGATTCAAACCCCCGGCCAGGTAGGACTCTCCAAAAGGCCCCATAGGGATCCTTACCAGTCCTAGGAAGAAAGCAGCAGGTAGCTAGCAACACCATTCTTAGACAGGGGAACCTAGTGATGGGGGAAATGGGATCATCCTGTCTTTCTCAGACATAGTGAGCAAGGTTGCCAATGCAGAGCATACTTAGGCTACCCCCCTTTTAGGTTACCCCGGAGAGCCTGCTGTCGAACCAAGTCCCGCAGGCTCCCCTCTTACCTGCTCCATGCTGCAGGATGTTTGTCCAGCAAAACGATCCAATCTTCTCCCATCTCCGTGGGTAGCGTAGTAGACCTTCAGGCCCTGGGGTCCTATGAAGGTACCCACTGTCCTGGACCTATATAGCACCCTGGCAAACAGGAACTTATGGTCTTTATGAACTCCAAGTCCTGGGCCCAGGATCCAGCCCTCCAAAGAGGAGCATTATAGGCAAAACCCCACGGTTTGGGGCCCGGGTACTGTCCACTTTGGCACTGAGGCTCCTTGGACAGATCCGGTTAGCCCGCCCTTAATCCCAAGGATGTGGAGCAAAGCTATTCCGTGACCAACACCTAAGACACTGGCGAAAAAACTGAGGGACTCCCTCTAGGGGAGGGGGTTATATAGGGAGGGGACTTCCTGTTTGAGATTGCCAGTGTCCACACCTGAAGGTACTCCATATAACCCATATAGTAATGAATATGCCGCTCTGTGTCCCGTGATGTACGAGAAAGAAAGGGTCGTTTTTTCAGGAGCAGCGATTTTAATGATGCTTAAAGTGAAAAAATAAATCCTTTAAATATCGTACCTGCTGGGTGTCTATATGAGTGGCAGGTGTTTAGAACTGTCCCTGCACAAAATGAGATTACTATAAGAAAAAGGTCATTTAAAACTGCTTGTGGCTTTAACCACTTCCTTACTGGGCACTTATACCCCTTCCTGACCAGGTGAAATTTCAGCTTCTGGCACTGCGTCGCTTTAACTGACAATTGCGCGGTCGTGCGACGTGGCTCCCAAACAAAATTGGCGTCCTTTTTTCCCCACAAATAGAGCTTTCTTTTGGTGGTATTTGATCATCTCTGCGGTTTTTATTTTTTGCGCTATAAACAAAAAAAGAGCGACAATTTTGAAAAAAATATAAAAGAAAATCAATCAGCGCAATAAAAACACAAAATAATATAATAGTAAGCAGCTGAACACTAGGAATCAATTAGATAAGTTCCTGGAAAGATATAAACAAAGAATAGTGCAGCGCTATATAAAAGTCCATCCAAAGATCCTCCTTGTGATAATCCAATAGTGGTAAAATTCACACACATGCAGGTGATGAATCGTGGATAGAAGAAAAACACCTTCACCAGTAGTAAAAATGGCCTCTCACCTCCCAGATCAGACCCTATAATGAGATCAGGGTCAATAGCGCTTTCCCATAAGGGATAAATCCAGGGGATGAAGTTGCCAGCTGACAAGCATGAAGCCAAAACAGATACACTCCGACCAGATGATGACTCATTCATATAAAAAAAGGAGATAACATAGTGTACTCTGTATGCGCACAAGGTTTAATAAAACAAATGTATAAAACTCACATTTTCAAGGCACTGATCCAGTGCCAGGGTAAACAGCGTTAAAAAACATGTGTTGCTTGTGTTGCAGTGGCTGCGGGTGCCGTCACGTCCTTCCCTCCGAACGTTGCGTCCCTAGGACAGGACTTCTTCAGCGGAATGTAGGGATGAACGGACACCCAAGATATAGAGACCCGTGGTCATGGAGAAGCAATGGGAAATCCCAAGCCGCGCCCATCAAGTCATGTGACCTGACATGTCAGATGACCAGGGATCAACACAAAAAAAAAAATTCTGACCTCTAGTGGACAGACCCGAAAATAGTAAATACTTTTCTGCTGCTTCTAATATGGCCGTTGGTGACCCCATTGCAGAGAATTACCCCACTTCCTGTCCCTGCGATGGGAGGGGATGAAATTAAGGGGGAATTTTCATCTATTTCCCGGCACCGTGTCCCATTCAGCTGGCGGTGCCTCCTTTTTTGAAAGACACTAAACATATTATTCAAATATTAGAATCTTTGGGGTGTTCCAGTAATAGTATACTTGTCACAGCGGACGTTAGTTCGTTGTATACTATTATTGGACATAGTGATGCCATGATATCAGTTGAATGGGCATTGTCCACATCTCTATTATCAGGGAAACACCAGGAGTTCCTTTTATCCTGTCTTGATTTTTGCCTCTCCAAGAATTATTTTTGGCATGATGGTGAATATTTATTACAGACCAGGGGGGTGGCTATGGGAGCCCGTTTTGCTCCCAGTGTGGCCAATATTTTTATGGCCCACTGGGAGGATGAGGCGATTTTCTCAAGTCGCCCCCCTGAGTTGGTTTGTTATCGTCGTTTCATTGACGATTTGATAATGATATGGGATGGGGACAGGATCTCATTGGATTCTTTTATTTGCCGTCTCAATGGTAGTAACAGGAATATCCAACTTACATGGACTATTAGCCAAGAAAAAGTAGTATTCCTGGATCTTAATATTTCTAGAGATATTGACCATTTTAGGCTGAGTAATTACTTTAAACCCACTGACCGTAATGCATATATCCCCCTGGGGAGTTGCCACCATAGATCATGGTTGTGCAATATCCCCAGGGGACAATTTATTAGATTACGCCGCAATTGTTCTTTAGTCAGTGATTATGTGAGTCAGTCTCACATTCTCGCTGATAGATTTGTACAAAAAGGGTATCTTAAAGAACAGTTGAAAGCGGAAGTGGACCTTGTCCATGAAATGGATAGGGATACTCTTGTTTCGGATCCAATTGCTGATGCAGAGTCTGGAAGGGATAAACACAATTTCCGAATGATTCTGGATTACAGTATTCAGCACAGAAAAATCTAAAAAATTATTGTGAAAAATTGGTCTATTCTTCAACAGGACAAGGTTCTTGGGTCTGTATTACCAGCCAGACCACAATTTATCTACAAGAAAGCTCCTTCTCTTAGAGACCGTTTGGCACCCAGTGTTTTCAATCCACCAGTGATCTCTGAGAATAGGATTTTTAAATTTCTGGGGGGGGGGGGGGGGGTTTATGCCTGTGGCAGGTGTGTCCCCTGTAAGCAGTCCAAAGTTAACATTAAGAAAAGGAAAAAATTTGTAGCCTCAGTAACCAACAAGGAATACGATATCAAACAATTAATCACTTGCGATACTGTAGGGGTTATTTATATGCTGGAATGCGACTGCGGTTTGCAGTACATTGGCAGAACCTCCAGACCGTTGCATGTCCGCATAGCGGAACATGTGAGTAACATCAAAAAAGGCAAAACTACGCATAATGTATCCAGGCATTTTAAAAAATTCCATAACAAAAGCCCCAAGGGTCTCCTTTTTTTGGGGCATCGAAAAGGATAATCGCCACTGGAGAGGAGGCAACTTTATTCGGCAATTAAGTAAAAGGGAATCTCATTGGATTTATGAAACCCATGTTCTTTGTCCGGACGGACTTAATGTCGATTTCGATATTAATTGTTTTATTTCTGATCGTTGATTTTATTTTATTTATTTTGTATTTCTGCTACTATTGTTGTAATTGTTTTATATGAATTATGTGTATTTTTATATACAAATTTTTATATATATATATATATATATATATATATTTTTTTTTTTTGATTTTTTTTTTAAATATGTGTATGTTGCGATTGGCTGCGGATGTCTTCACGTCCATTTTTCTATGTATGGTTTCGCATATGTTAGTTGAAGGGGTTGTATGTCTCTTTTCTAATATATGGTGTTTTCACCATTGACCTAAATTATGTATGGCCATGTATTATATTGTGGTATGCTATTGTACCACTGGAGGTCAGTATTTTTTTTTCTTTTTGCCATGGTTCACATTCACTTCAGTATGTTGTTGTGTTTAGTGCTGGCACCGCCAGCTGAATGGGACACGGTGCTGGGAAATAGATGAAAATTCCCCCTTAATTTCATCCCCTCCCATCGCAGGGACAGGGAGTGGGGTAATTCTCTGCAATGGGGTCACCAACGGCCATATTAGAAGCAGCAGAAAAGTATTTACTATGTTCGGGTCTGTCCACTAGAAGTCAGAATTTTTTTTTTTTTTTTTTTGTGTTGATCCCTGGTCATCTGACATGTCAGGTCACATGACTTGATGGGCGCGGCTTGGGATTTCCCATTGCTTCTCCATGACCACGGGTCTCTATATCTTGGGTGTTTGTCCGTTCATCCCTACATTCCGCTGAAGAAGTCCTGTCCTAGGGACGCAACGTTCGGAGGGAAGGACGTGACGGCACCCGCAGCCACTGCAACACAAGCAACACATGTTTTTTATCGCTGTTTACCCTGGCACTGGATCAGTGCCTTGAAAATATGAGTTTTATACATTTGTTTTATTAAACCTTGTGCGCATACAGAGTACACTATATTATCTCCTTTTTTTATATGAACGAATCATCATCTGGTCGGAGTGTATCTGTTTTGGCTTCATGCTTGTCAGCTGGCAACTTCATCCCCTGGATTTATCTCTTATGGGAAAGCGCTATTGACCCTGATCTCATTATAGGGTCTGATCTGGGAGGTGAGAGGCCATTTTTACTACTGGTGGAGGTGTTTTTCTTCTATCCACGATTCATCACCTGCATGTGTGTGAATTTTACCACTATTGGATTATCACAAGGAGAATTTTGAAAAAAAGTCAATATTTTTTTACTTGTTACTATAATAAATAGCATTTTTTTTTAAAAAAAATACATTTATTTTTCTCAGTTTAGGCCAATACGTATTATTCTACATATTTTTGGTAAAAAATAAAAAAAATCGCAAAAGGCGACTGGTTTGCACAAAAGTTATAGCGCTTACAAAATAGGGGACAGAATTATTATAAATTTTTATTATTATTTTTTTTTTTACTAGTAATGGCGGCGATCTGCGATTTTTTATTGGGACTGCGACTTATGGCGGACACATCGGACACTTTTGACACATTTTTGGCGCCATTCACATTTATACTGCGATCAGTGCTATAAAAATGCACCGATTACTGTATAAATGTGACTGGCAGTGAAGGGGTTAACACTAGGGGGGCATGGAAGGGGTTAAATGTGTATCCTGGGTGTGTTCTAACTGTGTGGGGGGAAGGGGGTGACTGGGGGAGGTGACCGATGCTGTGTCCCTATGTACAAGAGACACAGATCGGTCTCCTCTCTCTCCTGACAGGCAGGCAGGGCTGCCATCAGGGGGGTACAGGCATTACACCTGTAAGGGGCTCAGGGATCCCCAGGGGCCCGGATGGGAACCCCCTAAAAAAAAAAATATGTTTTTGTTTGTTTAAGGCCGCGTACACACGATCGAATTTGTCCGCTGAAAACGGTCCGATGGACCGTTTCAGCAGACAAATCCGATCGTGTGTACGGGCTAGCGGACAGGTTTGTCCATCGGACAAATTTCAAAGCATGCTTTCGAAATTTGTCTGCTACAAACCTGTCCGTCGGATATGTCCGCTGGTTAGTACGGGAAACCAGCGGACATATCCTCCCGCACATGCGTCGTATCCTGTGAATGGATCCGACGCATGCGCGTTTACTTCCTGGTGCGTGACGTAGCGGTGACGTGGCGGCGTCAACGTCACCGCCGTGTCACCAGGCTGTCTGCCGGCGGGGATTTTGATCCGATGGTGTGTACACGCCATCGGACCGAAATCCGATGAGACATGTCCGCTCTAAACTGTCCGTCGGACAAGTTTGAGCGGACATATCTCATCGTGTGTACGAGGCCTTAGGGGCCCGGAGGTCCCAAGGGGCCCAGATGGCAACCCCCTCTTTTTTTATTTTATTTTTTTTATAAAAAAAATATTTTTTTTATAAAAAAAATATTTTTTTATATATTTTTATTTTTTATTAAAGGGCCCCGAGGTCCCTTGATGGCAGCCCCCCCCCTGTTTACACACAGAGATCCACGTCTTGTCCCTGTAGCCGCCGATTGCGAGTGCATGGCGGACATTCCCCGCCCCCTGCAGACATCACAAGGGGCACATGCATGACTAACATCCTCCTGTCTTTTCCCTTCCAGGTGACTCTGCATATGCACTGGGACCCCATTTCATGACTCCTTTCCGGAACCCCCAAACCAGAGGAGAGAGAAGATACAATGCGGCACATATGCAAACTCGTGCAGTGGTGGAGCAAACATTTGGGCTCCTGAAGTCCCGTTTCCGATGCCTGGATAAGTCCGGGGGGGCCCTCTTGTATTCCCCTACCTTCGTGAGTCAGATCATCGGTGCATGTTGCATTCTGCACAACTTTGTCATGAGAAAGGGCCTGCAGATTGACATACGTGATGACCTGACCCCCGACCCACACAGTCCCCACCTGCCAGAGTCTACCCCGTCAGCTGATGGAAGAGCAGTCAGGAGGGTCTTCGCCGTTGGCATCTTTGGACAATAAACAAATACATTGATCACACGGACAATGCACCCATGCACGCCACTGTGGTCCCTGGGCTGACGGGGGCTCTTTTTGGTGGGCCCTCTCTGGCTCCTCAGCTGCCTGGAGGGAGTGGGTGGGGGGGCATCTGGAGGTGGCTGATCCCCGGGTGGGCCACTCCTGGCAGGTGTGGCCTGCATGCCCTCCAAGGCCACGGCTATCCGGCTGAGGTACAAATTGGTCTGGGCCTGCATCCTCAGCTGCCGGGTCACCTGGTATTGTTGGGCTCGCTGCTTCTGCCTCCTCTGGTCCCGTATGGCAGCTGTGTTTGCCTGGACGGCTGCAGTGAGGTGCCGAAGATCAGCCTGCACCTCCCCCAGGCTGGTCACCACTGCAGCGCAGTTTGCAGCTGACATCATGCACTGCGTTTGTCATCTGGGCCACGGAGCCCAGGCTGTCAGCTACACGTCCAGGTGCCCAGCTATCTCCCCTATCTGCTGGGTCTGCCTGGCCTGGTCCCTCGCCATCTGGTCATGGACCACATCAGACACCCCCCTGGTCTTCCGGGTCGCCTTCCTGGGTCCAGGAGATGGTATTCCCCGGGGGGATGGAGTCGCCCTTGAGGGGCTTCCTATGATGGGGGAGGGGATCTTAGAGGGCCCTGCTGAAGGGGAGGACTCCTCCAAAAATAAAACAAACTCCTTATCTGTGACGACAGGCTCCTCCTCAACCACCTCAGCAGGTGAGGTGTGGGCACTCCCCTCCACCTCTGTGTCTTCAGTGCCCAGGGGGTCGGGCTCAGGATGCAGTTGGGGGGATGGGGTGGAATGGCCGCCAGCAGATGATGGCCCAGCTCCGTCATCTGTGGATGACACAAAGCAGACACATGTTGGTGGTTCCACACACTTGGCACATGTACCCTCCCCCCCCCCACACATGCAACACACCAAATAGGGGATAAAAAACACTTACCTGTCCTGGAGCCTTCCTCCATGGAATCATAGCCCGGTACCCCCTCCAACTGCTCCCTCTCCAGGCAGCGGGCTACCACCTCCTCCTCCGTGGTCAGGCTGACCGCACATGGAGGTCCACCCCCCGTGCCCCTCTCATGCCTTCTGATGGTGGCCACCTTGCCCCGGACTTTGCGTCTCACATCATTGATTTTTTTGGCAATGTCCGCAGCACTCTGTGTGGAATACCCCAAACTGTTCACCCTGGCAGCAATGGACTCCAGGATGGCCTGCTTCCTGTCCCGGCTTGTCTTGCGACTTTTCCTGCCATGGAGGAACTCATTGTACGTCTCCATTAGTGTTGTTTACGAATATTCGCATTGCGAATATTCGCTACGAATATTGCATATTCGAGTATTCGCGAATAACTCGAATATTGCGGCGAATATTCGCTATGGCGAATATTGCGGCGAATATTCGTATTTTTTCAAATTTATTTTTAAAACAGATCACATCCTAGTGATCTCCATCGACGTCTAAAAGCATTGCTGGTATGATTAGAGAGAGACCCTGGGCCGAGTAGCTGATGCGACTCTTTTATGTTGCCGAAAATTCGCAAAAGGAATATTGCGCGATTTTCTTCTCCGCCCTTCTTTTGCGTCAGAGCCAATCAGAATAACTCGAATATTCGGCAAAAGGAATATTGCGCGATATTCCTTTTGCCGAATATTCGAGTTATTCTGATTGTCTCTGATGCAAAAGAAGGGCGGAGAAGATAATCGCGCAATAGGAATATTGCGCGATTATCTTCTCCGCCCTTCTTTTGCCCCCTTATTCTCCTTTCTTTTAAGTAGAGTTAGTGTAGAGTTAGTGTTTAGTGCATATTAGTTTAGTAATACAGGAAATGATCTCCGTTTATGAGAATTTTGCAAAAAAAATTTTTTGGATAAAATATCACGAATATTCGATATTAGCGAATATTCGCAAATATTCTTCTATATATTCGCGCAATATCGCGAAATCGAATATGGCGTATTCCGCTCAACACTAGTCTCCATAGCCGGAGATGACGGCAGACAGCTCCTGGGCATTGAAGTTTAGCTTTCTCCTCTCTTTGCTGGGAACGGGAGCAGCCATCTCAGAGCAAAAGTAACTTCCCTGGGGGGGAACCAGATATACTTTTGGACCGGAAAGGCGCATCTGCGGCCGCTTTTATACGCGCAACCTAAGACATTGCGCTGCCGTTTCCCATGAAGTGGTGCCGACAGAAATTGTGAGCATGCGCACAGGGGAGTGAGTGGAGCCCTCCCTCACTGCGCATGCTCCGTGGATGATGCGCTGAACGTAAGTCTTTGCGCTGGGCTCCGCCCATCATTTACATATGGTCACACCCACTTCCACTTACGTCGGGTTGCGCCATCACATTTTCGTTACTCCGCCCACAAGTGCTTGGTGAATACTGTACTTGACTCACTAGTTAGCGTCAGCGTAACGTATATGCGCTGCGCTACGCCGGAAAAAATATTCGCGCATCTACATGAATCTGGCCCCAAGTAGCTTTATGTGCAAAGTAATGAGCACACTTGGATAACAAGAAATAGGCATAGGGCCGGCATGACAGGGTTAACGGTAAACCCTTACAAGCGGCTCCAAGGCGGCGGCTAGGCCTGCCCTGCGTGTTGAGCAGGCTGCTGCGGGCTCTCACCCCAGTTGTGCACCGGTGGGTCAGGAGCCTCGGCGAGATAGATCTATCTCAGCGGTGGCTAGCCCCTTGCCTTCCACGGCTAGCCACCTTCATTCCAGCTCAGAGGAGAGGGGGCGCGGGGGAGTGGGAGACAGAGGCAGAGGAGCAGCACCCAGAAAAGCGACGGGGAAATCCGTGCACGGGTCCAGAGTGCACAGAGTGAGTGATGCCAGCTCTGGGCCCTCGGCTGCCAGGCCCGAGTCGCCTGGTGGGCCATTATCTGAGGAGGACTTCCGGCCTGTAGATCGTTCGGAGGGGGAGCTGTCGGGTTCCGAGGAGGAGTTTGTGCCCAGGACGCAGTTTACAGTGAGGGAGACTAGTGTTTCGGCTGGTGGGATTGCTTCCAGGCAGCCCGGTAAGTCGTTTTCAGCAATTTCTACTGTGTTACAGAATGCTGGTGTGTTGGTGGGGGGGGGCGGGGGGAGGGTCCCTGTAGTCGTTGGTAGTGCCCGCAGTGGCGGGGGGTAGTGAGGTAAGGCCTAGTGCCAGGGGGAAAAAAGTTGGAGGGGATGCAGGTTTGCAACGGTTGTTTGGTAGGGTTGGAATCGTTGGGGAGACAGTTCAAGGGGGGGGGGACAATCCCGACGTTGCCCCTGCGGCAACTTGGGTGCCAGCAGGGGGGTGTGGCTGGGGCAAGTGATGCTCCGCAATCGAGGGATAAGGTGGAGGCGGCGGGAGACTCCGCAAAAAAGGGGGATCTGGTCCGGTTGGCGGACGCTGAAAAGGGGGAAGTGTATACTTGTTATGAGGCACCCCTGGGTTCACATTTGAAGTAGGAGGTGAGAGAGAAGATCTGTAAGAGTGAATATGTAGAGATATTTGCGCTGTTGCCTCTGGAGAAGTTTACCTGGACAGGGTTAAGCCTGAGGAGTCCAAAAAGGAGGATGAAGAAAAAAGGAGGTATAGGTTTATACCCAAGACTTTTGCGAATTGGTCGCAGGCGTACTAGATCAGGGCGAGTATGATCGGTGAGAAAAACCCTGAACACTGTTCGGCGCTGTTATGTATGGCGGTGTACCTGGTCGTCAGAGCCTAGTCGCAGGAGGCGGCCTCTCGTACAGCACTGGCTCTGGAGCCGCTGGATTTGGGGAACAGCGGACTCGGGAGCGCAGCGGGGTATGGGTGCCTGGATGATGGTGCAGGTCAGCAAGGCGCTGGTCCCTCCGGGTCGCTGGAACAAGAAGAGGGCAGGCACTCTGATGCGGAAGCTAGCAGCTTTGGTAGCGACTCTGATGCGTCTTGACAAGCGACTTTGGTGCTGACGACAAGCGACTCTGGAACTGGTGCAGAGCGGAGTAAGGCAAGTGGACTTAGATGTAGGCCGGGTCAGGCACGTGAGCAGACAGGGGGTTCAGCAGGTATGCGTAGTCGGTATTCAGGCAGCAGGTCTGGCAACGGTAGTAGCAGTAAGCAGAAGGCAGGGTCAAGGCGGGCCGAGGTCGGGTTCGGAGAGATGCGGATCGTCAGACGTAGCCGGGTCGGTATAGGAACTGGTTAATCAGGATTCAGGTAAGGCAGGTAAGTACGGCAGATCAGACAGCAAGAGGCTGCTGCATCTGTCTTTCTTTTAAAGGCACATTGGCGCCAAACTCGCGCTAACGTGCACGCGCGCGCTCCCACGTGCACGCACCACCGGCGCACGAGCGCGTGCACGCGCGCGCACACCAGGGGCGCGCCGGGAGCCGGCGGCAGATCCCTGACAGGCGCTTTTCAGTTACCAGGAGGCGATTAGCGAGGCCTATCAGTGTTACGGAGGCACGGGATGGCTCCGGTACGACGAACAGTTCAGGCAACGCAGGGTGGTGAGACCGGACATTTAGGGGGGATACCAAGGACATTGGCCTTTGGATGCAGCTTATGTCGGCCCCACGGACGTCCACAACGTTTTTTCAGGGGGGGGTGGCCGGTGGAACCTATTCCCCGGGACAGTCGGCCGGAAAGAAAAGGGGGGTCTGCTGGCAGTGGAATGAGGGTAACTGCAAGTTTGGGGGGTCCTGCCGGTTCAAGCACAAGTGCTCCGGCTGTGGTGGTAACCATCCCTCTTCCCGGGTTTTAACAAGGCAAGGTACATCCCGGAGATTTTACGAGTAAGAGGGAGGACTCCGGTGATGGTGGAAAGCATGCAACCGTTTCTCGGTAGGTATTCCGACAGGGCGGCTGCCCGGTCGTTGGAGAGGGGTTTTTCAGAGGGTTTTAGCATTCCTTGCAAGTTGGTGGTGGTCCCCCCCGTGTCAAATTTTTTTTTCCCCTGAGGTGGTTTCGGAGACACTGTGGTGGGAAGTAGCTCTGGGCCGGATGGGGGGTCCATTCGCCTCGCCCCCCTTTGTATGAGTTGGTCGTTTCCCCTTTGGGGGTGGTGCCAAAGAAGGAGCCGAACAAGTTTAGGCTCATTCATCACCTGTCTTTACAAGGGGGACACCCTTGGCCTCAGTCCTGGGTGTCAGCAGGGTTCACTAAGAACTTGGTTCTGCTGGAACTGTTTCCGGCAGTGCTGGCGGTGGAACTATGGCTCTGCCTTCCTGGTCCGGAAAGTTTGTTTCCATGGTGATAATCTGGGGGTGGTACAGGTGTTCAACATGGTGACGGCGTCCTCTCCCCCGGTTATTCGTCGCTTGCGGCACCTGGTGCTGCGCTGTTTACAGATGTATATAATTGTGTATGCGGTGCATTTACCGGGAGTGGACAATGTTGTGGTGTACGCCTTGTCTCGGTTTCAGTGGGGACAGGTTCTGGGTTTGGTGCGGGAGGCAGAGGAGCAAGTGGTCCACTGTCCAGTGTGGGTGTGGAGGATTCAGTTGGAATCATTGCCCATAGGAGCAGAAGGTCGATAAAGTGAGGGAACATGGTCGGCCTAAGAGAAGGTCTGGTTGGTGTGGCAGATGCTGGTTCGGGAGGCGGAGGTGTAGCCGGCGGGTCCAGAGGTATGGGTCCTGATTTGGTATTGTTTGTCCAGGAACATGGAGGCTGGGATGTCACAGTTGGTACTCGATAAGAAAAGTTGGCGAGTCTGGAATTCTCGTTTGAGTGGCCAGGGTGTCCGGATTTTACTATGGTTTTTGGGTGCGACAAGCGCTCAAGGGTTATAGCCAGCAGGGACGGCGGAAGGATGCGCGGCGCCCAGTATCGTTACATCTTGAGAGGTGTTATGGGGAATGTGGGGACATTGTGTTTATCCCGGTATGGGGTTGTGTCGTTCCGCACAGTGTTTGCTCTGGCAAATTTTTGGAGCGTTTAGGGTGGGCGAGTTAGTTAGCCCCTCCAAGAAACAGTTCAAGGCGGCATGTTGGATGCTGACGTGTGGAGGGCACATGAAGGGGCCACGCTGCTTCGAAGTAGATCCAAAACGGATCAGAGGGGGTAGGGTAAGTCAGTGCAAGTGCTCACTATTGTTGGTTCAGACCTTCGCCTAGGCGGGCTGGTGTGGGAATTCCTGCAGGTACGCCCGAAGGTGGGCGGTTCATTTGGTTACATAAGAAGGGGGCTCCAGTGTTGCGGTATCAGTTTGTGGCAGGGTTTAGGAAATGTTTGGGGGCATTGTGCCTCATGGAGAAGGAATTCTCGGGCATTCCCTTAGGATTGGGGCAGCGACAGAGGCTGCACGTGATCGTCTTGACGAGGAAACAGTCAAGAGGATAGGCAGGTGGAAGTCGAGGAGGTTTCGACTAGATGTAGGCCACAATGGTTGGTTGGCCTGGCGTAAGGGTAATGTGGTGGCTGCATCAATGGTTGTATATGTTGCTTACTGTCTTTCAGGTACAGTGCAAGGATTGGTCTGGATTATGGGCCACTCCTTCGGGGATTGAGGGGGCTTGGAGAGCGTATGTGCGACTGGTGGGTCGACAGCTGGGGGTCCCGAGACGGCAGGCTCGTGTACATTAGTTGCGTTTCCCGGGAATGCTGTGGAAGTAGAGTGGTATCGGCACAGGTTTGCACGTTTGGACCGACCACCGGAGGTACTGGTTCTCCAGGTGAGGAGAAATTATTTAGGGGTGAGGTCAATGCTGGTGTCGCGAGGTTCCCGGATACGATAGTGGTATGATCGGTCATGGTGGCTGGGACATCATAGAGGATGGCCAGACAGTGGAGGGGGTGAAAAAGAGCTTGGTGGAAGATCGACAGAGATGTGGGTGGGGGCACTGCGGTCAGTGGTCATCTCTGAGCCAGCTTGTCAGCTTGAGGCTTATGACCAGAGGTTAGATAACGCAGTGCCAACCAAATGTTGTTTGTGAGTAGAAACGGGGGCCTGGTGGTCAGGCATCTGGAGTTGGAGGTGTCTACGTGGAGATACCTTGGGGGTGATGGAGTTCACCGCACAGATGTTGGTATCGACGTTGGTATCGATATGGTGGGGGTTGGGCCCGTAGGACGGTGTACAGCAAGCATTGAGGGTGTGGAGGTGCGCCCAAAGGTAAGGAGTTACCTTTGGGTGCTGGTGGCGGGTGTTTGGACTTTGCAGGAGAAGAAATTACCCCAAATATGGATGCCATTACCCAGAGGTGGTATGGGTTCTGAGGGGGTGTTATTTGCCAGTCTACCAAGGTGTAGCTGGAATGTTGGTTAATGGGGGCACTGCGGTCAGTGGTCGTCTCTGAGCCAGCTTGTCGGCTTGAGGCCTATGACCAGAGGTGAGGTACCGCAGTGCCAATAAAATGTTATAATGTTAAAAGGTTTTATAAGTCAGTGTTAGTGGTGCATGACTTGACTTGACCTGGCTGACTTCTCTTCAGATACCTGTTCCTGATTTTTTCTCCTGGCTACGCTGACTTCTGGTTTCCCGACCCCGGCTTGTCTGATTACCCACTCTGGCATTCAAACCCTGGCTTCTGTTTCTTGACTACGTTTGTGAACTGTGTTATTTTTGCTATTTCATTAAAGGTGTGATTAACTGTGTCTCCATCTGGTTCAAGGTCCCTGGCAGTCCTGTAGAGAACTACGAGGTAAGAGGTACCATAGCTGCCAGCAGGGGAGCAAGCATTCGACACACTTACACGCATCAGCTTGGAAGTGGAGAAATGTTGACTTTTCAATACACAGGCAAGGTAAGTATATCCACACTTCTTTTACAGTTGAGCTATTGAGTAAAAGTGACCCTGTGGTGACAAGGTCATTTTAAAAGCTGTCGGCAAGCTTATTTTACAAACACCCCCCCCCCCCCCAAAAAAAAAACAGTCATCTAACTGTCATGTTGATAAAATAGCTTTGATATTTACCGACTCACAGCCTGGGAAAACTGTTTTAGCAATTTAAGTCAACAGTAAGCTTGCTTTGTGTCAGGCAAGTAGCATTTCCGGTTAATAGGTCAGAAATAGCATCCAATGTTATTTTTTTTCAAGTTTCTTTTAACCACTTAAGGACCCCTTCACGCCAATATACGTCGGCAGAATGGCACGGCTGGGCACATCCTGTACGTGGCCCTTTAATCCAGCCATGGGGTCGCATGTGCGTGCTGCCGACCCGGTCCGAAGCTTCGTGACCGCGCTCGCGGGACCCGATCGCCGCCGGTGTCCCGCGATCAGTCCTCCGGAGCAGAAGAACGGGGAGAGGTGTGTGTAAACACACCTCCCCGTTCTTCACAGTGACCTCACCCCGTTCTTCACAGTGACACTGTCACTTATGTTCCAAACTGATATAGTGAAACATCGATCAATGACGTCCAGTCCAAGCCCCACCAGTTACAAGTTCAGAAACACAGTACTTCACACCCTTAATCCCCTTCAGCGCCCCTTAGTGGTTAACTCCCAAACTGAAATTGTCATTTTCACAGTAAACAATGCATTTTTATAGCACTTGTTTGCTGTGAAAATGACAATGTTCCCAAAAATGGGTCAAAATTGTCTGATGTGTCCGCCTTAATGTCATGGTCAGGGTCGCCATTAGTAGTAAAAAAAATGTATTAATAAAAATGCAATAAAACGATCCCCTATTTTGTAAACGCTATAAATTGTGCGCAAACCAATCGATAAACGCTTATTGCGATTTTTTTATTTTTTTTTACCAAAAATAGGTAGAAGAATACGTATCGGCCTAAACTGAGGAAAAAAATATATATATATTTTGGGGATATATATTATAGCAAAACGTTAAAAATATATTTTTTTTTTTCAAAATTGTCGCTTTATTTTTGTTTATAGCGCAAAAAATAAAAACCGCAGAGGTGATCAAATACCACCAAAGGAAAGCTCCATTTGTGGGAAAAAAAGGACGCACATTTTGTTTGGGAGCCACGTCGCACGACCGTGCAATTGTCAGTTAAAGCGACGCAGTGCCGAATCGCGAAAAACTGCCCAGGTCCTTTACCTGCATAATGGTCCAGGTCTTAAGTGGTTAATAATATTACAAACTTATATAATTTGGTTTGTTTCATTTGCTTATTGAGGAGCACAGAGAACATATGGATGCCAAAGATCCTTACATTTCTCTAAGGAGTCTTGTTTAGCTTATACATTGGCACACTTGTTTCATCTGTCCTCCCACTGAATGTCATCATCTTGGAGTATTTTAAGAACAAGTTAACAAACATCAGAACATCTAATCCACAAAATGCAGCATTACCGTGTGACCCGTTTTTGCAGCACGTGTACCAGATATAGTGATTATTATGTGATCAAAGATGCTTGAAAACTAAAGTGGAGGTCCACACAAAAATTGAACCCCCGCTTTTCGGAACCCTCCCCCCTCCGGTGTCACATTTGGCACATTTCAGGGGGGAGGGGGGTGCAGATACTTGTGTAATACAGGTATTTGCACCCACTTCTGGGAATAGGCTCCCACAGGAGTCACGCCCCTTCGCGTCACCCCCCGCTGTGTTCTGGGAAACACACAGGTCTCAGGAGACAGCAGGGACCAGTAAGGGCATGCCGCGTGGCTCGTGCATGCGCAGTAGGGAACCGGGCAGTGAAGCTGCTAAGCTTCACTTCCTGATTCCCTCACCGAGGATGGCGGCGGGGGCAGCCTAGAGACAAGCGATTGTTCGGCATCAGCTGCCGGCATTGCGGGCGTGCTGGACAGGTAAGTGTCCATTTATTAAACGTTAGCAGCTGCAGTATTTGTGGCTGCTGGCTTTTAAAAAATAAATAAACGGGTGGACCTCCTCTTTAATATAAATAGCAGAAAATATAAAAATAACTGTAATTCTCTTATATAAAAGCCCAACTGCTACCGGTACCACCCATTGTGTCGGGGTGCAACCGATTAGACTACCAGAAGAACACCACTAAAGTGCTCAAGCTTCACATTCCAAAGCTCAGGAGCCACAACCAGCAGAACCAAAAGAACACAAACAACAGCATTGTTGTGGCATATGTTTTTTTTTTTATTTCAAATCAATAAGGCTCAAACCCCCAAAACTATAAAAAAAAATATATACAAAAGCAGAACTCTAGCCAAAAATAGCAATAAAAAAAAGATTTGCTAATTAACCCTTTCGCTTATCAGAGCTTTTTTTTTTTCACGGATGTTTAACTGCTTCCTGCCTGCGCTATAGTGGATAGTCGGCTACAGCGTGACTCTCCAGTTCTGGGAGGAGGTCCCTAGACCTCTTCCTACATGTGCAACTCCTGATCCCCCCCCCCCCGACACGCTCTGTGACCACTGCCTGCTTTGGACACAGCTGATGACAGATCAGAGTAAACTGTCAGTCACAGCAGTCCTTTACCATGTGATCAGCTGTGTCCAATCACATCTGTCACAATGTAAACAGCAGTTTGCTGGCTATTGCCTCTTATTGGCTCTCCTTTCCTCACACAGAGACAACCTGTGAGGAAAGGAGAGCTGATCTGTGGGGGAACAGTGGGTACAACATTTACACTGATAATCAGTGCCCTTATTTTTAGTGAAGCCCCATCAATGGAGCTTATCGGTGCCTTCTAATCAGTGCAGCCTCATCAGTGCTTCGTCAGTGCTTATCAGTGCACATCAGTGCAGCCTCATAAGTGCACATCAGTAAATCCTTATCATTGTTTATCACTGCACATCAGTGCAGCATCATCAGTGCACATCAGTGCAGCCTCATCAGTGCACATCAGTGCAGCCACCTCAGTGTCCATCTCTGCACATCAGTGCACATAAGTGCAGCCTTATCAGTGCCTATCAGTGCAGCCTCATCTCAGTGCACATCCATACCTCCTCATCAGTGCCCATCAGAGCAGCTTATCAGTGTCCATCAGTGCATCGAAGGGCACTGATGTGCAGCCTCATTAGTACATCCTCCTCAGTCTCCATCAATGCACATCAATGCAGCCTCATCAGTGCACATCAGTGCAGCATCATCAGTGCAGCCTCCACAGTGTCCATTGGTGCACATCAGTGCAGCCTCATAAGGGCAGATCAATGCAGCATCCTTAATGCATCCTCATCAGTGTCCATCGGTGCAGAAGAAAAGTTACTTATTTGTGAATTGTTATAACAGAAACCTTCCACAAATCATACCTATTGAGTCAGAAAACTGTGGATTTTTTTCCGACCGAATGTTGGCTCAAACTTTTGTTGCATACACACGGTAACACAAAATTCCGACCGTCAAGAATGCGGTGACGTACAACACTACAACGAGCCGAGAAAAATGAAGTTCAATGATTCAGAGTATGCGTCAAATTAATTCCAAGCATGCGTGTTTTTTCTGCGCATCGGAATTGCATACAGATGATCGGAATTTCTGCCAAGAACTTTTATTGTCTGAAAAATTAAAGCCTCGTACACACGACCGAGAATCTCGTCGTAAAAGAAATGTTGTTTTCCTCGACGAGGTCCTTGTCAGGCTTGACGAGAATCTTGACAAGCTTTCTTTGCGTACACACTGTCAAGACAAAATCTCATCGTTCTCAAACGCGGTGACGTACAACACGTACAACGGCACTATAAAGGGGAAGTTCCATTCCACTGGCACAACAATTGGGGCTGCATTTGCTAATCTCATGTTACTGCGTGTTAGGTAAAAGTTTGGTGAGAGACGATTTGCGCTTTTCAGTCTGTTACAGCGTGACGAATGTGCTATCTCCATTACGAACGCTACTTTTACCGAAGGTACGCTCCCATCTCATACTTTATTCTGAGCATGCGCGGGTTTCCAAGCATACACACGAATGTGTTGCTCAGCGTAAACCAGCCTGACGAGAAACACGACGAGGAAATTGAGACTCCCGGTGAGAAAAAGGAGAGCATGTTCTCTTTTTTTTCTCGTCGAGATCCACAACAGTTTTCTCGACGAAAAACATACACAACCTTTTTTCTCGGCAAAAATGCTCTGCCACCAAGTTTCTTGATGGATTTTGCAGAGGAAAATGGTCGTGTGTACGAGGCCTTGGGTCAGCCTAATGCCACGCACACACGATTGGAAATTCCGACAAGAAAACTAGGGAACTTGTGTTGCATACTCACGGTCACACAAAACGCGGTGACGTACAACAATACAACGAGCCAAGAAATATTAAGTTCAATGATTCAGAGTATGCGTCGAATTGATTCCGAGCATGCGTGTGTTTTTTAATTGCATACAGACGATCAGAATTTCCGACAAGTACTTTTCTTGTCAGAAAAATTGAGAACCAGCTCTCAAATTTTTGCTGTCGGAAATTACAACAGAAAAAGTCAGATGGAGCGTTCACACGGTCGGAATTTCTGACCGAAAGCTCACATCGAACTTTCCTTGTCGAAATTTCCGATCGTGTGTACGCGGCATAAGAGCCAAGCAACTAGATTTTTCATAAAGGAGAGTTCAGACATCGAAGACAGCTCTCAACAGTGGTGGTTCGACCATATAGGGCGCTAGAGCGCCGTCCCCTCTGGCCCTCACCGCCACTGAGTCTAATAACATAGATTCATGCATTGCACGAATCTATGTTATTATCGCCGCTGCCGCTGTTATTCAGATGGTCGGCCATCTGAATAACGCCAGCTGGTTAGCTGTACGGAAATGTCTATCAAAGCCAACAGCTCTGATAGGCTTTCCCAATACAGCCCTCAGGTCCCGGAAGCTTATTCTCGGAGCGCACAGACTGTACGCCCCTTGGATAAGATGACAGGCGTCTCAGCCAATCAGGTTGGCCGGTTCTGGCAATCGGTAACCTGATTGGCTGAGACGCCTGTCAGTCGAGGGTTATAGAAGACATAGTGGGAGGGTTAGTAGAGTGCCGGGTAGACATACAGGGCACAGTGGGGACAATTGGCACAGCGGCGACCATTGGAGCGGCGACCATTGGCCACAGTGGTGCAATTGGCTGCTTTTAACTCCAGTGGTGACAATATGGCAAGTGGCTGGTAAGTGCCGGGTGACAATGGATGGAAGCGTTTAATGGCATGGCACAGTTACAGGGCACAGTGGGGTTTAACATGGCATTAGCAATTGATGGTACAGTGGCTGCGTTTAATGGCATGGACAGTGGTGACAATGGATGGCACAGTGGCGTTTAACATGGCATAGTGGGCAATTGATGGCCAGTGGCTGCGTTTTATGGCAAGGCAATGGATGGCACAGTGGCTGCGTTTAATGGTGGCACAGTGGTGACAATGGATGGCTGCTTTTAATGGCATGGCACAGTGGTGACAATGGATGGCACAGTGGCTGCGTTTAATGGCATGGCACAGTGGTGACAATGGATGGCACAGTGAGTGGCTGCGTTGGCATGGCAATGGCATGGCACAGTGGTGACAATGGATGGCACAGTGGCTGCGTTTAATGGCATGGCAATGGATGGCACAGTGGTGGTTTAATGATGGCAAGTGGTGACAATGATGGCACAGTGGCTGCGTTTAATGGCATGGCACAGTGGTGACAATGGATGGCACAGTGGCTGCGTTTAATGGCATGGCACAGTGGTGACAATGGATGGCACAGTGACTGCGTTTAATGGCATGGCACAGTGGTGACAATGGATGGCACAGTGGCTGCGTTTAATGGCATGGCACAGTGGTGACAATTGATGGCACAGTGGCTGCGTTTAATGGCATGGCACAGTGGTGACAATAGATGGCACAGTGGCTGTGTTTAATGGCATGGCAGTGGTGCAGTGGTGCGAATTGATGGCAGTGACTGCGTTTAAGTGACAGTGGTGTGAATTTGCACATGGGCATTTGATGGGGTGGCACAGTGGTGAAAATTGATGGCACAGTGGCTGCGTTTGATGCCATGGCACAGTGGTGAAAATTGATGGCACAGTGGCTGCGTTTGATGGCTTGGAACAGTGGCTGCGTTTGGGCACAGTGAGACTGCAATTTTTTTTCCTTTGCGCCCCCCCAAAAAATTTGGAGCACCAGCCGCCACTGGTTTTGCAATACTGGTTTCCTATAAATACATAAAATACATTAATATATTTCCCCAAATGTATTATTTAAATAGTCTTCTGGCTGTGGGAAGCCCCGTGTATATGATATCTTACACATCTATATGTTTAATAGATGCATCTCACACAGATTATCCAAATAAACGCTTTACTTATTAGTCTCTCCAACTCATTCTTTGCTGGAGTGAAAACAATTCATTTATTGTCATGGTGTAGGGCTATCCTTCTCCCCCTCCCCCCCATACAATAGTCTCTGTGGATTTAATGGGAATTTTCCCAGAGCATTTATTTTCCTCACATGCTACGTACTTATTTAAATTCACAGTGGTTGGCAGCCCTAATATGAATTGGTAGAAATTATAAAGACATTACATATCGTAAAAAACACAAATGGAATAAAACGCATGTATTATTTCCGATACCGGCGTCAGCCGCGGTGATATTTCATGGGATTATTAAGGATTATTTATGTTGCCCGCGTTGAAAGTATTTATTGAAGGACGTTTGATTAACTTTCCCCCATTGTGGAGTGGGATTGCTGCCCGCAGGCTTCATTCAATGGCATTAAAATATATCAGGCTGGTATTTGTGGGAGACTTTTTCCTCTCTGTTTAAAAAAAAAAAAAAAAACTGTGAGGTTTGCAATTGACGTTATTAGGCTGGAAGCTTATGCCGCGTACACACGGTCGTTTTTTTGCGATGAAAAAAAACGTCGTTTTTTAAAACGTCATTTAAATTGATCGTGTGTGGGCAAAACGTTGTTTTTTGTCTTAAAAAAAGCGACCAAAAAAAAATTTCAACATGCTTGAATTTTTTGTTTCGTTTTTCAAAACGTCGTTTTTTGTTTCACAAAAAGTCACCGTGTGTAGCAAAAACGTCGTTTAAAACGACGTTTTTCAACCCGCGCATGCCCAGAAGCTAGTTATGAAGCGAGCTTCAATGGAAAAGAGTGGTGAACGTAACCTCGCTTTTTGTGAAAAAAACGATGGTGTGTATGCAACATCGTCTTTGAAAAGTGACGTTTCAAAAATGTAGTTTTTTACTTCACAGAAAACGTCGTGTTTTTTTCATCACAAAAAATGATTGTGTGTACGCGGCATTAGAGTTAAAGGTGTTGTATAGATTTTTTTTTTCATAATAAGCATCCTTTACCTGCAGACATTCCTCTTTTCACTTCCTCATTGTTCGTTTTTGCTCAGAAGTTGCTCTATTTCTTCTCTGTTCTGTTCACTTCCTGCTTGTCTGATTGTTACTCACCACCGTGAAGGGAGGCTTTACTGCGGTGGTCAGAGACGTGCTCGCCCCCTCCTGGGAACTACATCTGTGCGGCAGGACGCTCTCTACGTGTTAGAGACTTCAAAAAGGTGTGAATTACTGGGCGTGCCGCAATGTATGCTGGGAAATGTAGTTCTTACATGAATGAGCGCCGCAAACCAGGAAGTGAATGAGAGAATAGAATGCCGGAGGTGATATAGATGAAGGAATTTAATTGAAGGACCGCTGCCCCCCTAACACTGTAGCTGCTGAGTTTTAATAAGGACACTTACTTGTCCTAGTCGCCAGCGATTTCGCCCCCCCGAGGCCGATCCTCGATCCTGGCAGCTCCAGGCGCCGCCATCCACAGTAAGGGAAACAGGCAGTGAAGCCACACGTTTCCTACTGCGCATGCGCAAACAGCGCAGCGCTTTGTGAATGGGCCGGCTGCTTTCTGGAACACACACAGTTCCCAGAATGCAGCGCGCCCCATTCACAAGAAGACACCGAGTGTAGAGGGAGGAAGAGAATCCACCGCAGAGGATGAAGAGGCAGATTTGGCACTTCCTCATAGCAACAGCTATTTAGGGTAAGTAAAACATTTATTTTTTCATTGATTTATTTTTTATTTATTTATAGATTTTTGGTGGAATTTTTTTTTCAGATGGGAACTCGAGTCATTGTGCAGGTTAAGGACTTTGCCCCTTTTTGCGATTCGGCACTGCGTCGATTTAACTGACAATTGCGCGGTCATGCGACGTGGCTCCCAAACAAAATTGGCGTCCTTTTTTCCCACAAATAGAGCTTTCTTTTGGTGGTATTTGATCACCTCTGCGTTTTTTTTTATTTTTTTGCGCTATAAACAAAAATAGAGCGAACATTTTTTCTCTAATAAATATCCCAAAAAAATATTAAAATGTATTTTTTCCTCAGTTTGGGCCGATACGTATTCTTCTAAATATTTTTGGTAAAAAAAAATCGCAATAAGCGTTTATTAATTGGTTTGCACAAAATTTATAGCGTTTATCAAATAGGGGATAGTTTTATTGCATTTTTATTAATATTTTTTTTTCTAGTAATGGCGGTAATTTTTATCATGATTGCGACATTATGTCGGACACTTTTGACACTATTTTGGGACCATTGTCATTTTTACAGTGAACAGTGCTATAAAAATGCACTGGTTACTGTAATGACACTGGCACTGAAGGGGTTAACCAGGCGGGGGTGCTGTTGGGGTTAATTTTCCCCAATGTGTGATTCTTACTGTGGGGGGGCGTGGCTTGGCGTGTGACATCACTGATCAACGTTCCCTATGACAGGGAACAGATGATCAATGACAGGCTCACTAGGAAGCATGGGGAGTGTTTGTTTACACTTACCTCTCCCTGTTCTTCCTCTCTGTGTCCCCGATTGTGGGACACCAGCGGCAATCAGGTCCGCTGTTCCCGCAGGGACGGTCATGGAAATGAGGACCGGGTCGCGAGCGCTGGGATCTTAAAGGGGACGTACACACCCCTGTGCCCAGCCGTGCCATTTTGTCTACAGATAATGTTGTTTGGCGGGCCTCAAGCGGTTAAAACAAAAAAATTGTAAGGTTTGCAATTGAAGTGATTAGGATGGAAGCTTAGAGTTAACATGTTAGGTTTTTTTTTTTATATATATTTCAGTACAAAAATGTTGTGTCTATAAGACTACAATGTCTTCAAGGTAAAGTTAGAGTGTTTTTATTGGATAGAGAGGTTGTATGGGAGGAGCTTGCAGGCAGGTGCAGGCATTCTTGTTTTCTTTAGGTGGCACTGTGCCAATGCTACTGGGAAAGAATCTCCACCCAACTGATGTCCCACTTTTCTATAAGATCACCATATTCCAGGCTAATAGGGGCACTCACACTGGGCTGTGGGCCGGGCTTGTCCCTGGGGAGGGGAGTTAGCTCAAAAGTCGAAATGTTAGGTTCCCTTGCAATTCTTATTTGCCAGTATTCCACCAAATTTACCAATATTATGTAGGAATATTTAGATAACAAAGTAGGTCTTCAGCATAGGCGTGCGCACAGGGTGTGCCGGATGTGCCTGGGCACACCCTAATCACCCCATGCAGTGCTGATTCATGGTCCCCCCTGTCTCCTCCTGAAGTGCTGCCAGCTTCCCTCCTTACCTGTCCCACCAGCTGCTATGGGAGATGCTTCTGGATGGAGAGCGGGGAAGGGGCTTGTAAATATTTACCCCTTCCTTTTCTGGATGAACACAGAGAATGATCTGTACCGATCCCTCCTGTGTTCATTCCTAACTGAAGCATAGTAAACTACAGGTATGGACTGGCCATTGGGACTACAGGGAGTTTCCCGGTGGGCCGATGGCTCAGTGGACTGACTTCAGTGAAAGTGGACCGCTGCCCCCCTCCGCTCCTCTGTTTCTCCATTCCCGCAGCGCTCACCTCCTCTACCTCCCCGCAGCGCTCAGCTCCTCTACCTCCCCGCAGCACTCACCTGGGGGGAACAGAGAAGCAGGGGGAGGACCAGAGGAGCAGGGGGGATGACAGAGGAGCATTGGAAGGGGACAGACAGCTGACTCAACAGCTATGGCCTGGGAGTTTCGGACTTCTGCCTAATCTTGTCCCATAAGGGGGGCACCAAACTGATTTTTTGCCCCGGGTGAAATAATGTCTAGCTTCTCCACTGGTACTCCCTATAAGAGTACCAGTACCAGCCGTTCTACTCTAATAAAGTAGAATGGCTAGTGGCTAGTGAAGGGGGAGAGGGGGCTTGGGTGGCTGGGGGGGTGCAGGAGTTATTCGGGCGCAGTGGGAGAGACCTGTCAAAGTGGGCCAGTCTGGATGAAGTCCAGGGCTGAATTTTTGTCCCAGTCCAGCCCTGGTAAACTAGGTTTATTTGTGAGACATCAGGGGTCTGTTTAGACCCTTGATATTTCACCAAAGTCCCCCAATGATGCTCCTTTTTTTTTATTTTTTAAATAATCAAAAAAACAAAAAAAAGTTGTAATTATTATTACAAAAATGAATAATAAATAATAATAATAAAAAAAACTGACACCATCCATTACCCTGTTGTTTTTTCGGTTACCAAGTTAGAGTTAGAGAGGAGATTTACGGCTAGAATTATTGCTCTCGCTCTGACAATCGCGGCGATACCTCACATGTGTGATTTGAACACCATTTACATATTGCGGGCGCGACTTCCGTATACATTTTTTTTTGTGCGAGCTCGCTGGGACAGGGACACTTAAAAAAAAATCTAATTTATTTTTATAATATAAAATTGTGTTAAAAAAAAAAAAAAAATATTACTTTTATTGCTGTCACAATGGAATGTAAACATCCCTTGTGACAGTAATAGGTGGTGACAGGTACTCTTTATGGAGGGATCGGGGACCTAAAAGACCCCTGATCCCTCCTTTGCACTTCAGAGTATTCAGAAAAAAATTGTGGAAAACGGCAATTCTGAATGCTGTGTATTTTTTTAAATCCGGCGCCATTGGCAGCCGAGTAACGCGGATGTGACGTCATGACGTCGCTTCCATGTTTACATTGAAAAGACTGAATCAAAGCTGCTAGCACTGCAATGCCTTTGAATTATGGAAAAAAGATGTAGTAAGGTCAAGATGGAGACTTTTGGATAATCCAGCCCATTCACTAATAAAGGGGAGGGAGTGTAAGGCCTCGTACACACGATCAAATCTGTCCGCTGGAAACGGTCCGCCGGACCGTTTCAGCAGACAGATTTGATCGTGTGTACGGCCGAGCCGACGGATTTGGCCACCCGACAGATTTCAAAGCATGCTTTGAAATCTATCGGGTGGGAATCCGTCCGCCCGACATGTCTGCTGGTTAGTACACTTACCAGCAGACATGTCGTCCCGCACCGCCGCCGAATGGATTCGGCGCATGCGCGGAAGTGTTTTACTTCCTGGTGCGGTGACGTGGCGGCGTCAACGTCACCGTCACGTCACCGACACGTCAGCGCGCTCTCTGCTGGCGGGGATTTTGGTTTGCTCGTGTGTACACGCGAGCAAACCAAAATCCCAGCAGACAGATTTGTTCAAATCTGTCGGACGGACAGATTTGAACAAATCTGTCTGCTCGTGTGTATGGGGCCTTAAAGACATCCATATTTTGTATTATTATTATTTTTTATTTATTATTATTTTACATTGGTAGGACCTTTTTAATGTTTAGGGGGCTCAAGCGAATGTACCTATTGCATTTCCTTTCTTCATTGAGGTGCATTTGTTCTTAGATTTCCTGCTAAAATGTTATTCTCTAAATTTTAACTGAGATTGGCGAATAAAAGTAGATTTGCTCATCCCTAATTCTCATCACTTTTACCATTACTAACAAAAAAAAAACCTCTCCATGGTGGTCAATAAGGGTGTTTTCACTGAAAAGAATGTTGTTATGTGGGTTGACCTTAATTAGTTCTACCATACAAGTAAAAGTGGATGTAAAGCCACTTTCATCCTTTCTAAACTCCTGCCATAGTGCTGATCTATAAGGATATAGATGCCTCCTGCATGTATCCTTACCTGTCAAATGTCTCCCCTCTGTCTGTTATAAGAACTGAAAAACTTTCTGTGGGCGGATCTGTTGTCTGGAGCTCTGTGGAGTCGTGATGTCAGTAGACTCCCCGCCCACCTTTACATTCCCCTTGTCAGCATGCACTTTCTCCTGTGTATTTCTTACACAAAATTCTGCTATGGTCACTGACATCCAGTCAAAACCCAGAAAAGTAACCACATGACTTCAGAAAAGGAGTGGGGGTGGGAATTAAAAAATAATGCCTGTCTTTAGGCTAGTGCATGAGATATGTAAATAACCTGATTTTGCAACTGTGATCAGGTGACCTCAGACACACACACTGCAATTCTGCCCGGCTCTCACTAGATACATCTAACCTAAATCAGATCACTTGCCTGTGTATATTCTACATGCATTTCCTCATCACACTAAACTGTGGATCACACCCCATGATGAGAAACATCCAGTCAAAACACAGTAAATGCAGCCAATCCTGGGAGAGGAGGGGAGAGGAGGGGAAGGGAGAGGGATGTGAATTGTGAACTTTAGCTAGCTAGTGCATGAGATATGTAAATCACCCGTCACTCACAGCAAGGGGGGAAAACAGACAAGGTTTTCCCTGTTTGTCCATTTTATCTCACTGAAAAAAGAAAAGGATTGCTCAGAGCTGGATTAACTCTGTGTGGCAAGACTGGGCACAGATGATCTGAAATCCTATACTATACTATACATTTTTTGGGTTCACATCCACTTTAAGCCTTTCCTCCACAAAATACATTTAAAAACTATAGGTGTACATTATTCATTAGACATGTGCACAACAAAAATTTTCGTATTTTTTTGTTCCGTTTTGTCTCGTTCCGTAGATTCGTAAAGATTCGTAATTTCGTAAGATTCAAGTTTTCCTATTCAGACCCGTTTCGTATTTTGTAAGACGCAAGTTTTCCTATTCAGATCCGTTCGTATTTTCGTAACAGTTTTATTTTCGTTTATACTGAATGATTCGTAATTCTGTCTACTTTATGTTCGTTGATTCGAAATTCGTAATTTTGTTAGATAATAATTTTCGTTTAATGGATTCGTAATTTTGTACTTTCGTAAATACATAGCAACACATGGCTAATCCATATTAAGATATGCTTTCTCTTAAGCCCCGTACACACGGTCGGACTTTTTGCCAACACGGTGACTCAGCACAAAAGAGATAAGCTGATTGGCTAAAATATTTAGTAAGATACATCACTTACTAACTACACTGCCCATTCGAAAGAACGTTACAACTTACAAGTACACAAATTTACAAACAGACAAAGAAACAGATTTACAAAACACACAAATGAAAATACGAACATACGAACATACGAATGAAAATACTAACAGACAAAGGATTTAAAATGCGGAATGCAAATCGTCCGTTATAGATGTAATTTTCGTTCTTTTGCTTTTTCGGTGTTTCGTATTTTAGTAAGATTGTCCATTCGTACTTTCGTATTTTTGTTTGTTCGTTATTTTGCTTATTTGTAATTCCGTAATCTTCGTATTTTGGGTCTTTCAGCTATTCGGATGTTCGAATTGATACGAATTTATGAATACTAACAAATTCGTATGAAAATCCATTCGTTACGAACAGGAACGCACATATCTATTATTCATTATTCACCTCATAAGCCATTATCTAATGAATTCAGTCTAAGGGTTTTATGGGCAGTCACACTGGATAATGGATGGGGCTTAGCCTTAAAGGATAAGTGCACTTTAAATCAATTTGTGTGGTATCATCCTTTAAGGGAAAATATATATATATATATATATATATATATATATATATATATATATATATATATATATATATATATATATATTTAATTGTCTGGAATACATAGGTGGAAAACTTTGCAGAAGTTTGAAGGGTATTTTAATATTTCACACACTATAACTAAACAGTTAGCATAGTTCTAATAAAACCCAACATATCTGGCAGAGAGAGTTGTGTTACTGGAGTATTATGGCAAACTTCCACTTCTCAGCTCCTGTCTGTAGAAGATCTGAATATTTTATGCACTGTGCATTTGATGGGCTCTAATTAGCTGTTGGCACTTATCTCTTTCAATGTGTTGAGGATGAAATCTTAAATATGGCATAAGAAAGGGACAAACATAACTTTATAGCAGCCAATTATTCTATGGTACCTGCGTCTAATTATTTGTGTTTAATTGTGGTAAAACGGAAGACTTCAAGAAGGTTAATACTATAGAGTGACAGAAAGACTAAATATAGGATGGAACACTGTCAAAAGAAATGTATCAAGGAGGATTCATTTTGCCAATATTATTGTTACATGTATAAATTCTTTATGAATTATACGTCATATGAAAGAACAAAACATTTCCTTTCCTTTCCTCTCCTCTTTTCTCCTGCTTTCTTTTCCCCCTTCCATCTTCCTCTCATTTCCCCTTTCTATCTTCCCCTCATTTCCCCTAACCATCTTCCTCACCTTTTCCATTTCTTTCTTCCTCTCCTTTCCCCTTTCCATCTTACTCTCTTTGCCATCTCCCTTGTTTCCCCTTTCCATCTCCATCTTCCTCTCTTTTCCCCCTTCCCATATTCATCTTGTTTCCCCTTAACATCTTCCTGTATTTTTCCCCTTTTCATTTTCCTCTTGTTACTACTTTCTACTTTCCATCTTCCTCTCCTTTCCATCTTCACTCTTCCTCTCTTTTCTACTTTCCATCTTCCTCTCCTTTCCCCTTTCTATCTTCCCCTCATTTCCCCTTCCCATCTTCCTTGCCTTTCCCCTTTCCTTCTTCCTCTCTTTTCCCCTAACCATCTTCCTCACATTTCCCCTTTCCTTCTCACTCTCCTTGCCATCTTCCTTTTGTCCCCCTTTCCATCCCCATCTTCCTCTCCTTTCCCCCTTCACATATTCATCTTGTTTCCCCCTATCATCTTCTTCTATTTTTCCCCTTTTCATTTTCCTCTCATTTCTACTTTCTACTTTCCATCTTCCTCTCCTTTTTACCTATCCTCTTCCTCTCTTTTCTACTTTCCATCTTCCTCTCCTTTTTACTTACCCTCTTCCTCTCCTTTCTACTTTTCATCTTCCTCTCCTTTCCCCTTTTTATCTTCCTCTCCTTCCCCCTTTCCATCTTCTTCACCTTTCACTTTTCCTTATTCCTCTCCTTTCCTCTTTCCATCTTCCTCTCCTTTCCTCTTTCCATCTTCCTCTCCTTTCCTCTTTCCATCTTCCTCTCCTTTCCCCTTTCTATTTTCCCCTCATTTCCCTTTCCCATCTTCCTTGCCTTTCCCCTTTCCTACTTCCTCTCTTTTGCCCTAACCATCTTCCTCTCCTTTCCCCTTTCCATCTTCCTCTCCTTTCCAATTGATATCTTCCTCTCCTTTCCCCTTCCCATCTTCCTCAACTTTCCTTCTTCTTATCTCCATCTTGTTTCCCCTTAAAAAGGAGGTCCACCCAATTTTTTTTTTTTTAAAGACAGCAACTACAAATACTGCAGCTGCTGACTTTGTAAAAATGGACACTTACCTGTCCAGTGTGCCCACGATGTCGGCAGCTGAGCCTTGGCAATCGCTCGTCTCTTGGCTGCCACCGCCGCTATCCTCGGTGAGGGAATCAGGAAGTGAAGTCTTGCAGCTTCACTGCCCGGTTCCCTACTGGGCATGCGCGTGCAGCGTGCTGGTCCTCACTGGTCCCCGCTGTCTCCCGGGACCAATGTGTTTCCCAGAAGACAGCAGGGAGAGGGGGGCAGTAGGGAGCATGACTCCCGTGGGAATTATACAGGTATCTGCACCTCCTCCCCCCTAAAATATGGCAAATGTAACACCGGAGGGGGGAGGGTTCCGAAAAGCGGAGGTTCACTTTTTGTGCTGACCTCCGCTTTAACATCTTCCTCTATTTTTCCCCTTTCCATCCTCCTCTACTTTTCCCCTTTGCATTTTCATCTCGTTTCCCCTTAACATCTTCCTCTATTGTTTTCCTTTCCATCTCCCTCTCCTATCTACTTTTTATTTTCCATCTTCCTCTCCTCTCCATTCATTACCTTACTTTTCCTTCCCGCCCACTTTTTACCTTTATCTTCTCTCTTTTCCTCTCCTTGCTTGTTCTAAGATAGTCACATGACACATGACCCCTTCATAATCCTCTTATTTCCTCTTTCCATCTTTCTCTATTTTCCCCTTTCCATCTTCCTCTCCTTCCCCTTTCCATCCTCCTCTCCTTTCCCCTTGCCATCTTCCTCTATTATTCCCGTTCCATCTTCCTCTATTTTTCCCTTTCCATCTTCCTCTATTTTTCCCTTTCCATCTTCCTCTATTTTCATACTTTCCATCTTCCTCTACATCTTCCTCTATTGAATCTTCCTCTATACCCCTTCCTCTATTTTCCCCTTTACCTCTTCCTCTATTTTCCTCTATTTTCCCCTTTACCCCTTCCTCTTTTTCCTCTTCCTCTTTCCATCCTTCCCCCTTTATCCTCCTCTCCTTTCCCCTTGCCATCTTCCTCTCTTTATCTTCCTCTATTTTTCCCTTTCCGTCTTCCTCTATTTTCCCCTTTACATCTTCCTCTATTTTTCCCTTTCCATCTCCCTCTATTTTTCCCTTTCAATCTTCCTCTATTTTTTTACCTCTTCCTTTATTTTTTCCCTTCCTCTATTTTCCCCTTTACCTCTTCCTCTATTTTCCCCTTTACCTCTTCCTCTATTTTTCCCTTTCCATCTTCCTCTATTTTTCCCTTTCAATCTTCCTCTATTTTTCCCTTTCCATCTTCCTCTATTTTCCCCTTTACCTCTTCCTTTATTTTCCCCTTTACCCCTTCCTCTATTTTCCCCTTTACCTCTTCCTCTATTTTCCCCTTTACCTCTTCCTCTATTTTCCCCTTTACCTCTTCCTCTATTTTCCCCTTTACTCTCTTCTCTCCTATTTTCCCTCTTTCTACCCCTCTTCCTCTATTTTCCCCTTTACCTCTTTCCCCTTTACCTCTTCCTCCCCTTTACCTCTTTCTACCTACTTCCTCTATTTTCCCCTTTACCTCTTCCTCTATTTCCCCCTTTACCTCTTCCTCTATTTCCCCCTTTACCTCTTACTCTATGTTCATCTTACTCTATTTTCCCCTTTACTCTACTCTATTTTCCCCTTCCTCTACCTCTTCCTCTATTTTCCCCTTTTACCTCTTCCTCTATTTTCCCCTTTACCTCTTCCTCTATTTTCACCTTCCTCTATTTTCCCCTTTACCTCTTCCTCTATTTTCCCCTTTACCTCTTCCTCTATTTTCCCCTTTACCTCTTCCTCTATTTTCCCCTTTACCTCTTCCTCTATTTTCCCCTTTACCTCTTCCTCTATTTTCCCCTTTACCTCTTCCTCTATTTTCCCCTTTACCTCTTCCTCTATTTTCCCCTTTACCCCTTCCTCTATTTTCCCCTTTCTACACCTCTTCCTCTATTTTCTTTACCTCTTCCTCTACCTTTACCCCTTCCTCTATTTTCCCCTTTACCCCTTCCTCTATTTTTCCCTTTACCTCTTCCTCTATTTTCCCCTTTACCTCTTCCTCTATTTTCCCCTTTACCTCTTCCTCTATTTTGCCCTTTACCTCTTCCTCTACTTTTCCTTTTACTTCTTCCTCTATTTTCCCTTTTACATCTTCCTCTCATCTCCTTTCATTAACTTCCTTTTCCTTTCCCCTTTTCCATATCCTCTCTTCTTTCCCTACTTTCCCTTCCCTCCATATTCTTCTCCTTTCAATCTACCTCTCCTTTCCTCTCCTCCCCTCTTCTCTCCTCGCTTGTACTAAAAGTCACACGACATAAGAGGTCGGTAAATTAGAGAAAAGTGAAGCGATTTTGGTGAATTAAAGATTACAGATTTAATAATGAAATTTCAGGGACATGGAAACTCTCTATTTCGTTTGCTGATATTCGTTGGCAAAATTTGCTTGGTTAAAAAAAAAAAATCGACTTTTTTCTTTACCTGTATGATAACATTTATTAAACTGTATTCATTATTATGATTTTGAAATATGTCACTACAATGAGCCTATCTAATGATAATTAATATTGATATTGGGCTTATACAATGACAATACTTATTTATAATCCTACTAGCCACCTTGCAGCCTATTAACCACTTAAGACTCGGACCATTATGCAGGTTAAGGACCTTGCCCCTTTTTGCGATTTGGCACTGCGTCTCTTTAACTGACAATTGCGCGGTCGTGCGACGTGGCTCCCAAACAAAATTGGCATCCTTTTTTTTCCCACACATAGAGCTTTCTTTTGGTGGTACTTGATCACCTCTGCTGTTTTTTATTTGTTGCGCTATAAACAAAAATAGAGCGACAATTTTGAAAAAAAATCTATATTTTTTACTTTTTGATATAATAAATATCCCACCAAAAATATATAAAGCAAAGAAAGGCGATACGATTTTTGGATTGTATTGCTGCACACCCCTGAATAGTATTTTTGAAAAAAGGGAAAGGTACCCCTAGGGGCTTTGAGTTGCAGAAACAAAGGTCAAATTATGAATGAAAAGTAGAAAAAATACATTGAAGTACAATTTATTGAGAAGGAAATAAGTTACAAAGTAAAAAAGATCCTCCAGTAGAGTCGAGACATAAACTAGAAAATGTCATATAAAAACATTGGTATATTGTCACATTGTGTTGATAGAATTCATGAATAACTTATGCGCAAAGACCCCGACACGTTTCAAACCCTTGAGTTGGCGTGGGTCATCTTCAGCGGGAACTGAGTATGCTGGTTCTATAAGAAAATATAAAATATATACAATAATGGAACCTGTTGGATGACACAAACAAGAAACAACATGACCGTATAAGTATAATGTATCCAAAACAAGGTAAAAAAAATAGACAATGAATTGAAAACACATGTGTACATATGTATATAATTACCAAGGTCCGTATCACAACTTGGGACTGGTAGACAGCCGATGGGCCTCAACGCCGGGAGCAGGGAGAAACCAGGGGGACACCCAGAAGGGGGGAAGCCGGCCAGGATGGAAAAGGGGGCCGATGGAATGGGGTGAATGAACCAAATCCAGGCCTACGGGAAATCGCAGAGTGGGAAACCCACGCCGGACCGGGGGCCGAGGGGAGAAAGGGATGGAGGAAACAAGGGAGGGACGGAGAGAGTCGAGACCAGGCGAGGTGGGAGAACATCGTCCAAACAGGGACACACATCCCTGAAAAAAAGAGGGGAGGGGAGGGTTTTTGTTAAATTTGATATGTCATAGTACAGACTAGTAGCAGTCCAAAGGGTATTAGTACAGTCAGTCAGCGGATACCATTGAAGAAGAAAACTGAGAGAAATGGGGGAAAAAAACTTTTTTTTTCCTTAGTTTAGGCCGATACGTATTCTTTTACATATTTTGGTAAAAAAAAATCGCAATAAGCGTTTATCGATTGGTGTGCGCAACATTTATAGCGTTTACAAAATAGGGGATAGTTTTATTGCATTTTTATTATTATAATTTTTTTACTACTAATCGACGATTTTTTTTCGTGACTGCGACATTATGGCGAACACATTGGACAATTTTGACACATTTTTGGGACCATTGTCATCTTCACAGCGAAAAGTGCTATAAAAATTACTGTGAAAATGACAATTGCAGTTTAGGAGTTAACCACTAGGGGGCACTGTAGGGGTTAAGTGTGACCTCATGTGTGTTTCTAACTGTAGGGGGGGTGGGGCTGGACGTGTGACATCATTGATCGTCTTTCCCTATATCAGTGAACAGACGATCAATGACACTGCCACAACGAAGAACAGGGAAGGTGTGTTTACACTCACCTCTCCCCGTTCTTCAGATCCGGTGTCCGTTTGCAGGACACCGGCGGCGATCGGGTTCATGGGTCCCTACGGCTGAGCCTAAAGAGACACGTACAGCTACGTGATTGTGCTGACGTATATCGGCGTGAAGGGGTCCTTAAGTGGTTAATAATCCAATTATCTTCTATTTGATTACTTTTCTTCTCTAACATACCATACCAGAATTTGCTGCAGGTGCTGTTTCTTCTGTCTCTCTGTTGGTGTCCAAAGTTTGGCTCCTTGTAAGCCCTCCTGATGATGGGTCCTTCCCCTTTGAGGGAGATGGGAACAACCACATAGCTTCCCGGACCATCCATCTGTTTTTTAGAAATATTCCCGGCTGTGAAAGCAAACCAATCCCCCTGAAGAAGACTACAATTGCACAGGCCGAAACGCGTCTGGATATTTTACACAGTTAACCACTTAATGACTGCCGCACGCCTATTTACATTAGCAGACTGGCACCGACAGGCATATGGGCATACAGGTACACCACCTTTAAGAGTGTTGCCTGCGGCGTGCTCGTGACCCTGCCGAAAGCTCCATGAGCCCGACCGTGGGTCACGTGGACTCGATCGCCGTGGGGATACCTGCGATCGTCTCATGGAGAGATAGAGAGGGTAGATGCTAATGTAAACAAGCATCTCCTAACTGAATAGTGACACTGATCTCCGCTCCGTGTAATTACAGAGATCAGTGTCATGTCACCCCCCTACAGTAAGAATCACTCAACAGATCACACTTAGCCCCTACAGCGCCACCTAGTGGTTAACCTCTTCACTGCCTGTGTCATTTTCACAGTAATCAGTGCATTTTAAAAGCACTGATTGCTGTAAAAATGACAATGGTCCCAAAATGGCGTCAAACGTGTCCGAAGTGTCCGCCATAAGGTCGCAGTCACGACAAAAATCCCATTACTAGTAAAAAAAGAAATAATAATAATACAAATGCCATAAATCTATCCCCTATTTTGTAGACGCTATAACTTTTGCACAAAGCGATCAATAAACGCTTATTGCGATTTTTTTTTTTTACCAATAATATGTAGAAGAATACGTATCGGACTAAACTGAGTAAAAAAAAAAAATTTAATATATTTTTTGGGGATATTTATTATAGCAAATGTAAAATATATTGCTTTTTTTTTTCAAAATTGTCGCTTAATATTGGTCTATAGCGCAAAAAGGAGGTGAGTAAATACCACCAAAAGAAAGCTCTATTTGTGGGAAAAAAAAGGACGACAATTTTGTTTGGGAGCCACGTCGTGCGCAATTGTCGGTTAAAGAGACACAGTGCCGAATCGCAAAGAGTGGCCTGGTCTTTGGCCATCCAAATGGTCCGGGGGTGAAGTGGTTAAAGACAACATTATATCAACGAAAAAGAAATATGATCTGAAGAAAGCACAGTGACGTTCACCCATCCATAATTACAGTATATGCACAAACAAAAAACAGGGGTCGTGAGACTTTAACCACTTGCCGCCCACCATGTAGCAATATGACATCAGCAAAGTGGTTCTGTTATCCTGACCAGACGCCATATGATGTCATCAGGATAACAAGTCGGCGCGTGCCAGCGGGGGTGCGTCGCGCAGCGACCGTAGGTGCTGTGTGTCAGTCTGACACACTGCATCTCCGATCGTGGTATGACGCCTCTGATGGATGCTTCTTACCACAAGATCCGCTGTGATCAATCACAGCTGATCATCGCGTAAACCAGGACGTGCCGGTAAACGGCTTTTCTCGGTTCGCGCTGACAGGGAGAGCCGATCCGCAACTTTTCCTGTCAGAGGGGTGGTCTATGCTGATAATCAGCACATTGATTACCAGTCCAGTTCCCATCAGAGGTGCCCACCAGCTGCCAATCACTACCCATCAGCTGACAATGACTGCCCATCAGCTGCCAGACTGTGCCCCATAAAGAACGCCAACCAGTGCCCATACATGTGTCAATCAGCAGGGCTGTCTTAATAAAAGGGCACACCTGGGCTCTCTCCAGGGGCCCCAGCTGCATTGGGGGGCCTGCACTTTTTCCCAAAGCAGCTTGTCCTTGAGCCCAAGCTGCCCCAAAATTGGAGTGCTGGGGGTATATCTGGGGTGTAGAGGTGCCATAGTGATGGGGAGGAATCAATCTAGCAGATATATTATATGCACAGGACAGCTTTGTTACTTTATGTATATAGTATTTTCTCACTGTTTCTTTGCTGTACAGAATGATTGTTTATGTAGTTAATGCGGAGCTCCACCCAAAAGGGGAAGCTCGACTTGTCTGTCTCCTACCTACTCGGTGTCTGTTTACCTGCACTGTCTCCATTGTAAGGGCCCCAGAGCATTTTTTTTTGATGTCACAATGTAGAGTATAAGATTTCCTATCATTTGTGCCCAGTCTTGCCACACAGAGTTAATCCAGCGCTGAGTAATCCTCTTGTAATGTTCAGTGCAAATTAAAAGAATTCCAGATAAAAACTTGCCAAATTATAAAGTCCGTTTCTCTGTTTTTGCTTTCAGCGAGAGGTTATTTACATGTCCAGCTTGGACATGGTTATCTTATGTTATGTTTTGTTTATCATAACATGAGGTGATCCAAAGTTCATTGTATATTACCAGGATGTGTTATGTGGGGGAGGGGTGGATTTCTCATTTTTATACCTCATGTTATGATTAACATAACATATGATAAACATGTCTGAGCTAGATATCTAAATAACCCGTCACTCAAAGCAAAGAAGAGAGAAAACTGACTTTTTATTTAGGCAGGGTTTTATCTGGAAGGCTGTTCATTTTACTGAACATTGAAAGAGGATTACTCAGATCTGGATTAACTCTGTGTGGCAAGACTGGGCATAGATGATAGGAAATATTATACTCTACATTGTGGCATCTAAAAAAAATTGGGGGGTTTACATCCACTTTAAGATGGCCCTGCCAATCAATGCCCATAAATGTGCCGATCAGTGCCCCATCAGTAATGCCTGTCAGTGCCCTTCAGATGCCACTCAGTAATGCCTGTCGGTGCCCTTCAGATGCCACTCAGTAATACCTGTCAGTGCCCTTCAGACGCCACTCAATGATGCCTGTCAGTAGCTACAGGTACTCATCAGTGCTGCCTATTCAGTGCCATCTATCAGTGCCCATCAGTGCTGCGTATTAGTGTCGTCAGTGCCGACTATCAGTGCTACCTATAAGTGCCCATCAGTGCCGCTTACCAGTACCCTTCAGTTTTTCTTTTTCCAAAATTTCTGTCTTTCTTTGTTTGTTTAGCAAAAAATAAAAAAACCCAGTGGTAATCAAATACCACCAAAAGAAGGCTCTATTTGTTGGAAGAAAATGATAAAAATGTAGTTTGGGTACAGCGCTGCATGACCGCGCAATTGTCATTCGAAGTGTGACAGCGCTGAAAGCTGAAAAATGTCCTTGGCAGGAAAGGGGGAAAGTGTCCGGTATTGAAGGGGTTAAATGAGGCAGGTCACTTGAGAACACATTAAACGGAGGAAAAAAGTAATAATTTATTAAACATTTCATAGTAGAAAGAATGCATGAGATCGATGTCCAGATATATTACAGACATAAATACACCCGGCTGACATGTAACATCCATGTAATAGTACAGTTCATATTATGGAGGTTGAATGATATTCCCTATTGGATTAAATTGTAATAAAATGCAAAAATATCAAATAAATATATTAAAAGAAAAAAAAGGGGGATAATCTTGCAAAAAAGGAACGTCTGGCCCGGGTCCGTGGCAGAGATGAACTGACCAGTCCGGGGGGGGGGGGGGGGGGTCTGAGAGGAAAGCCAACCAAAGGCAGACCATAACGTGAAATGTGCAGACACATGTGGATGAAATTAATCTGAAAAAATAAACAGGGTATATATAATATAACAGGGGTCTCCAAACTGCGGCCTGAGGGCGAGATTTGGCCCCTTGCTAGCTTTAATGCGGCCCTTGGGGCACTATTCCTTCCACTGAAACCAACAAGGGGACACAATTTTTTTCTACTGATATTAATGACGAGATACTATTCCTCCTACTGATAGGGGTCCTACTCCAACCTCCGCTTACCCTGAGGACATATTAATTCTCACTGGTGCTGGGCCCAGAACATTTTCTGCCCCCGTAGGCCACAATCCGGTCCTCCTAAAGTCTGAAGGAATATAACTGGCCCTTTTGTTTGAAAAGTTTGGAGATCCCTGTAATATAATATGTAGAGTGTCAACTAGTGGATAAAAAGACTGGTGATGTCAATTAACCACTTCAGCCCCAGAAGAATTGGCTGCCCAATGACCGGGCCATTTTTGCGATTTGGCACTGCGTCATTTTAACTGTCAATAGCGCGGTCGTGCGATGTGGCTCCCAAACAAAATTGGCGTCCTTATTTCCCCACAAATAGAGATTTATTTTGGTGGTATTTGATCACCTCTGTGGTTTTAATTTTTTGCGTTATAAACAAAAATAATTTTTATAAAAATTTAATATTTTTTTACTTTTTGCTATAATAAATATTCACTAAAAATATATAAAAAAAACTATTTTTGTTTCCTCAGTTTAGGCCGATGCGTATTATTCTACATAATTTTGGTTAAAAAAAAATCGTAATAAGCGTTTATTGATTGATTTGCACAAAAGTTATATCGTCTACAAAATAGGAGATAGTTTTATGGCATTTTAATTAATATTTTTTTTACTAGTAATGGTGGCGATCAGCGATTTTTATTGTGACTGCGACATTATGGTGGACACATCGGACATTTTTGACACATTTTTGGGACCATTGTCATTTTTACGGTGATCGGTGCTATAAAAATGCACTGATTACTGTGAAAATGACAATGGTAGTGAATGGGTTAACCACTAGGGGGCGCTGTAGGGGTTAAGTGTGCCCTAGTGTTTGATTCTTACTGTAGGGGGCGTGGCTGGATGTGTGACGTCACTTATCATCTTTCCATATGACAGGGAACAGACGACCACTGACAAGCCATTAGAAAGAACAGGGAAAGGTTTACACACACCTCTCCCCATTCTTCAGCTCTGTGACCTGATTTCGGGACACCGGCGTCGATCAGGTTCGCGGGTCCCGCGGACGCGATCACGTAGCTTCGGACCGGGTCATGAGCGCGCCACCGGTGGCACGCTCGCGACCCGTGGCTGGGTTCTTAAAGGGGACGTACCTGTATGCCCTTGTGCCCAGCCGTGCCATTCTGTTGACGTATATCGTTGTGCGGCGGTCCACAAGTGGTTGACTGACGTGGCACCCAAATCTCCAAATGAACCACTTCAGTTGCGGGACATTTTTTTTTATTTGGAACTGCGTCGCTTTAACTGACGTGGCTCCCAAACAAAATGAATGTCCTTTTTTTCCACAAATAGAGCTTTCTTTTGGTGGTATTTCATCACCTCTGCATTTTTTATTTTTTGCGCTACAAACAAAAAAAACAAAAGCAACAATTAAAAAAAAAAGCAATATTTTTAACTTTTTGCTATAATACATTTCCCCCAAACATGCCAAAGATTTCCTCAGTTTAGGCCGATACGTATTCTTCTGCATATTTTTGGTACATTTTTTTTGCAATAAACGTTTATTGATCGGTTTGCGCAAAAGTTATAGCGTCTACAAAATAGGGGGTCGTTTTATCATACCTCCCAACTCTCCCTGATTTTGAGGGACTGTCCCTGATTTGGAACAATGTCCCTCTGTCCCTCATTCCCCTTATCTGTCCCTCATTTTGGTCTGATCTCTATAGTTGTATATAAAATGCGCTTTTTATCTTTTAAAAAGTGTTTCCCAGTGCTAAACCTTTCATTCTCCTGTAAGGGGGTGTGTCCTATGCCTGCATATATTTGCTGATAGGTGTCCCTCATTCCCATCTCAAAAAGTTGGGAGGTATGTTTTTATGGCATTTTTATTATTATTATTTTTTTTTACTTGTAATGGCGGCGATCTTCGATTTTTATTGTGACTGTGATATTGAACACTTTTGACAATATTTTGGAACTATTGTAAAATATACAGTGATCAGTACTATAACAATGCACTGGTTACTGTGTAAATGACGCTGGCAGGGTAGGGGTTAAACACTAGGGGCGTTGAAGGGGTTAGGTGTGTCCTAGGGAGTGATTCTAACTGTGCAGGGATGGGCTACAAGTGACACCACAGTGATCACTACTCCTGATGACAGAGAGCAGTAGATACCTGCCATGTCACTAGGGAAATGCCTTGTTTAGGCATCTCCCCGCTCTGCAGATCTGACGGCGGGCCCACGCGCCTGCTAGGCAGCAGATTCAAAGCAACGTACAGGTATGTTGCTTTGTCTGCCCGTGCCACTCTGCCGATGTATATAGTCGTGAGGCAGTCGATGGTTAATTGGTTAATACAATTTACATCTATGGATCCCCTTGCATCATGCTCCTGACGAGTGGAGAGTTAGTGACCCACGGAACATATAGAGCCCCACAGATGCTTGGATACATAATTTTAAGCTCTGTCATGCGTTTATAGGGAATATCATTCAACCTCCATAATATGAACTGTACTATTACATGGATGTTACATGTCAGCCGAGTGTATTTATGTCTGTAATATATTTGGACCTCTGCATTCTTTGTACTATGAAATGTTTAATTAACTATTACTTTTTACTCTGTTTAATGTGTTCTTAAGTGACCTGCCTCATTTAACCACTTAAGGACCGGACCAATAGGCTGCTAAAAGCCCAAGGGCGTTTTTACAATTCAGCACTGCGTCGCTTTAACAGACAATTGTGTCCTTTTCTTCACACAAATAGAGCTTTCTTTTGGTGCTATTTGATCACCTCTGCGATTTTTATTTTTTGCGCTCTATACAAAAATAGAGCGACATTTTTGAAAAAAAATCAATATTTTTTACTTTTGTTATAAGAAAAATCGAATAAACTAAATTTTAGTCAGACATTTAGGCCCAAATGTAATCAGCCACATGTCTTTAGTAAAAAAAAAAAAATCGCAATAAAAAAATAAAAATAAGCTACCTAGTGGCAACAGTGACACTAATACAGCGATCAGAAAAATGATCGCTTAGTGACGCTGGCAATAGGGGGTGAAAGGGTTAACTAGGGCGGTGATCAAGGGGTTAAAACTTTATTAGGGGGTACGGGGGCTACCCTGGACCTAACACTAACTGCCTGTCACACTGCCTGTCACACTGACACTAAATGCAGTGATCAGTACATATATGATCACTGCAATCAGTGACACTGTGACAGGGGGGTGATCGGGGGGGTTAAATGTGCCTATGTGTGTGGTGTCAGTGTAGTGTTGTGCAGACTCACTTGTGATGTGATCACTCCTCAGCGGTGGTTGAAAATACCGCCCAGAGGAGAGATTACATTACTTCCCCCTTCCTGTGTTTACACAGGCAGAGGAAGTGACACGCAGGGGGAGTGCGCGCATTGGCTGGGAGCGATCCGGAGGGGGCGGACAAAAACGAACAGCCGCCCCCTCATCCCGGATCGCTCGGACAGCCACGGGAACCGCCGCATGTACCAGGGGGGTCCCGATCGCACCCCCGACCCACGTCTAGGCAGGGACGTACAGGTACGCCAATGTGCCTGTACGCGCCATTCTGCCGACGTATATGTTGTACATGCGTCGGTCCTTAAGTGGTTAAAGTCCCATGACCCCATGTTTTTTATTTGTGTACCAAACAAAGACAAATCTCCTGCGCTCCGGTATCTCTTGCTATGGGGTGGTGTAATCCAATTAGACGTTATCTTCCAGCGTCTTGCAGCCCTCCTCAGAATCGTGGGAATTCATGAAACTAAGAACAGAAAGAAAAAGAACGGAGGGCGCACCAACCTAGTGTGATACCGTTTGGGTAACTTTTATTAAAATATTAAAATCAATCATTATACTCACAATTTGAGTTTTAAAATTGAGCCTTGAAAGACAGCGCAGCAACAAGACACAGCAACACCAGCAGACTATGATAGTCACTTGAGTCTACAATTGATGTTTTCAGAGCTGACGCGTTTCAGGGGCGTACCCCTTTCTTCAGAGCTTGGTGGTCTGTAGTGGTCCCCCACAGTGATACTTGCAAGAGTATATATACCCCCACAAACATACAAATGCATAGAAGTGGGCATGTGCTGAAAGGTCAGGGTCACCCCCTCCCCCACAGGGGGAGGGGTTCACATTGGGCACCCCCCCCCCCCCCCATCATTTGCCCCAAACTACCCACACCTCCCGTACTGGTCAACCCACCTGTAGCAGTGTATCAAGTAGTCTCCACAATGGGGGCCAGCCCTAATAGGGGGTGGCAATCCCCATGTATAAAGCATCAATCAAATATGCATAGCTACTAATGTGCCTGCTCATATGTGCAGGCACGATGGGTCAGAGCAGAATGTTCAATGGGGAATTGTCAGCCCATTGTTGGGAAATAAAATCATGCCATTGCACGCTTACCTTCTCTCCTAAGAGGTACCGGTTTTCACATGTTTGTCCGGTCTGCACTACTGATGTATGCTGGAGCGCACGCCCGCCAGAGCAGGAAGAATGTGCGCTCCAGCTCCACGGAAAGCTGTAGCCATTGCGCATGCGCACGAATTACGATGCGCCACGCGCAGCAAACTCCCTGCGACCGTCACCAGTGCGTTCCAGCAATTACAACCAAAGGGCTGGGACGTCACTTCCGCTCGTATGCGGCGCTCTCATACGGAGGGGGTTTGAGTATTCGCCCTCTAGTGGTGGTGGGAGGGCGAATGCAGGCAATGGAACTAGGCAAATATGACACTCTCAGCACATACCCAACCACAAAACAAAGCAACATAGGAAGCCCTAAAATGAGTGTGTATGACAGGCATCTATGAAGTGCGCACATATACACTCTCAGGCATGTGCAGGGCAAAAACACCGGACCAATTTAAAATACATTCCACTATTTAAAACAATCCAAAAATGTGTTTGAAGTAACAGCTAAAATCAAAGAAGGGAATGTATACTTATGCCTGGGGACAAACATTCAGATGCACCCCATATTAGAACATTAGTCAAATATTGGAGTAATGGTCCAGCACATGTACACAAAATACACATACAACTGTCTTATGGGGGGAACCACAGACCATCTTAAAATCTACATTATATACAATGTGCAATTATATTGTTACAGCCTCCCTCCACTCCATTTGGAATTCTTACCAAAGTATCACTCTATGGATCCAATTCGGTCAGCCGCAGGTGGCTCTAAAACCATATACATGTATTAAATTATTTAGTTTCTATTATTTTGTTTCTAAAGCTATAAAGGTTTATTATATATATATATATGTATAAAGGGGAAAGAACTTATTAGTTGATTTTATTTTATATATATATATATATATATATATATATATATTAATGTTTCCACTAAATGGGATGAGGTAATAATGCAGCGTATCAAATACATGTGTATATATATATATATATATATTTTCTCTCATGTGATGGTATGTAGTTCAATTTCTTCATTCAACCCGTTCGGCACCATGGTACCCATGGTAAAAATCCAAAAAGCCTCTCTTTTACAAAGAATTTCGTATTTTTTCCCACTATCCAAACTATTTTGGATAGCCTCTATGCCAAAGACTTTTAGGTCTTCCACTTTATTGTCGTGGACTTCTCCAAAGTGTCTAGGTATAGAGCCTTTATCTTTTTTTGTTAGGATACTGCTTCTATGCTCATTCATCCTGGTCCTTAGTTGACGTGATGTTCGTCCTACATATAGTAGGCCACATGGGCATAGGATACCGTATATGACAAACGCAATTCCACAGTTGATGAATTGCTTAATCATATGACGTCTCCCATCGGCCCAGTGACATCTCTTTTTCTGTGGTGCATATGTATGCAATTGCCACAGTTGCTCACACCACATTTATAGCTTCCTTTTTGGTCGAAAATTGTGGACCAAGGGCCTTCCAATCCTTTGTTTTTATTATTTTTCTTGACCCTACTGGGGGCAACTATACTTCTCAGGTCTTTTGGTCTTCTAAAGACCAGGTTGGGATGGGGTGGGATACACGTCTTCAAGAATGGATCCGCTACCTTTCAGCACATGCCCACTTCTATGCGTTTGTATGTGTGTGGGGGTATATATACTCTTGCAAGTATCACTGTGGGGGACCACTACAGACCACCAAGCTCTGAAGAAAGGGGTACGCCCCCGAAACGCGTCAGCTCTGAAAACATCGATTGTAGACTCAAGTGACTATCATAGTCTGCTGGTGTTGCTGTGTCTTGTTGCTGCGCTGTCTTTCAAGGCTCAATTTTAAAACTCAAATTGTGAGTATAATGATTGATTTTAATATTTTAATAAAAGTTACCCAAACGGTATCACACTAGGTCGGTGCGCCCTCCATTCTTTTTCTTCCTTTCATTTGTGTAAACATTATATCAACATTCTATATTCAAAGTTACAGATCAACAAAAAGGTAGATGATTATAACTTCTCGAACTATACTATATTGTCAAAAGTATTGAGACAACTACTTTTACACGCACGTGAACTTAAATCCATGTCTTTATAGACCTTGCTTTGTTCACTGATGTGCAGTCATGTTGGAACAGGAAGGGGCCATCCCCAAAATGTTCCCACAAAGTTGGGAGCATTTAATAGTCCAAAATGTCTTGGTATGCCCACTCCTTAAGGTTTCCCTTCACTGGAATTAAGGGGCCAAGCCCAACCCCTGAATAACAACCCCACACCATAATCTCCCTCTACCAAATGATTGGAGAAGCACACAAGCAAGGTCCATAAAGACATGGATGAGCGAGTCTGGGATGGAGGAACTTGACTGACCTGCACAGAGTTCTGATCTCAACCGGATAGAACACCCTTTGGAATGAATTATTGTGGAGACTGCAAACCAGGCCTTCACATCTAACATCAGTGCTTAACCTCACAAAAGCGCTTTTGGTGGAATGGTCAAACATTCCCATAGACACACTCCTAAACCTTGTGGACGGCCTTCCCAGAAGAGTTGAAGCTGTTATAGCTGCAAAGGATGGGCCAACTCAGTATTGAACCCTATGGACTAAAACTCTGATGCCATTAAAGTTCATGTGCATGTATGTCCCAATACTTTTAACAGTCCCCCACTCTCCCTTACATCACAGTGCACCCCCCTTTCTTTATGCTGCTGCTGGATGCATTGTTTAAAAGCAGAGTGTAAGGGTCTAGAGTAGGACCAGAGGAGGGCTGCAGCTGCAGGAGAGGTTTCGAGGGCCACGTGAAATGGCCTGAAGGGCGGGATTTGGCCTGCGGGCCTTGTCTTTGCCACCTATGTACTAGAGCAGGGGTCTCCAAACTTTCTAAACAAAGGGCCAGTTTACGGTCCTTCAGACATTAGGGGGCCAGACTAGGGCCATTGGGAGTAAAAAATGTCCAGTGGGAGTAAATAATACCATATCTTTGGTGACAGTGGGAGGACTAGTAACCCATCGTTGGTGTTAATGGAAAGAATTGATGGTGTCAGTTGGAGGAATAGTGCCCCACTGGTGTCAGCAACAAGAATTTTGCCCCATTTAAATTGGATGGAATAATGTCCCAAGGGCCGCATTAGGGCAAGCAAAGGGCCACATTTGAGCCTAAGTTTCCCCAGGGCGTGGAATCTAAGATAAAACCAGCTGGTATTCACCAGAGCCTCTAGTGGTGAGAATGGCCTTCGCTGCAACATTATTGAATCCAGGTCACGGCCCCCGAGTCCCCTAGGTCATGCTCCCTAGGAGAGAGGGGGAGCAGCCACTCAGGATCCTTCCTGAACAAGAGATAGTGAAGGGTTAAGCCGAAGTTGGGGAAACTCTTTTTAGCAGACAAGGATACTTCCCCAAGGGACAGGCCAAGTGTTAGGTCATTTCCAGTTTTCAAACAGGAGTAGTCGGGTACAACTCCCCAAGATCAGTACACAGAGATAAACGTACACACGGCAAGCAGGAACACAATGCTTAACAATTTACAACGTCGCTGCCTACCCTCTCTCAGCAAGGCAGACCTGCAGTGCACTGGTTAATAGAGTTAATAGAGTTCCTGGAATGGCCTGGGGTGGAGCCATACAGGGATCATTATGGATTAGAGATGATAACTTAAGCAGCAAGGTGAGAGGGTCTGGCCTCTAAGATGAACACACGGAGAGCAGCAAGTTAAGCTGCCAGACATTACTGCATATCCATGATTAATTACGTGGGCACCTGGCGGACATCGAGTCCATGGGTCCCATGGTCACAGAGCTTGCAGCAAAATCAAAGACCATGACGTATTTCATTTTCCATTTACATTACTTTGCGCAGGCCGTGCCATCCCTCCCCTGCTGACATAAGTGTACAGGAGGCGGTAGGCAACGGTTAAATAAACCAAGGCAAAGTTGTTAAACCAAGATTTTTTTCTAATTTCTTTTGTATTTCCTATTTATAACACAACCTTCTCATTGTGTCTTGTTGCCTAGACATGCTTAAATCCCTAAAAAAAAAAAAATTCAAACAATTTTAAATGGGATTACAATCTGGCATAGGGACAAGCCTCACCCACCAGGCTTACCCCCCCTTAGTTCCAACAGCATTTGTTTCCCTTTCTTTTCCCCTTGCCAAAACATTCCCTATGATTGATGCCTGTATATAACCCAGTTTAAATGAAAACATTCCGAAGAAGAAACATCCCCCAATGTTTAATTTGCTTGATTTGTTCTACACATAACCCATCCCCCAGCGTTGGTCTTCTCTTGTGTGGCAAGAAGAACACGATGGCAGGCATCCACTTTCTGGTTCCTCATGCAAGAAAAACTGCATTTTTAGCAATATGATGCTCCTTTGATGGACACTTCTAATTAGCAGCTGGCATCCCTGGAGGAAGACAAAAGCCCATCATAAAACTGACAAAAAACAGCCCAATGACAGCCTCCAAGAAACTGCCCCCCTACACATCCCCATTTCCTGACATACGGCCTAATTCATAAGGTTAGCAGATGGCTTGAATTCACTAGGGATGGGTGAGCAAAGTCGGATTTTAGTTCTTTTCAGTAGAAGATGGAAGTTTTAAAAAAAGATGCACTTGGAAATGTGTACATGAAAATGCACCCTGGTCAGTTAGACGTACAGTTGAACCTCGGATTATGCACATAATTCGTTCCAGGAGAATGCTCGTAAACCAAAGTACTCGCATATCAAAGCAAGTTTTACCATTGAAGTCAATGGAAATTAAAATAATTTGCTCCGGATTGACTTAAATGGGATGCAATACCAAATGCGGCCAGATGAGGGGGCGCCATAGAGCAGCAAATATGCCCGAAAAGGCCAGAGGAATGCCTTGTTTCCACTGAGTGGAACGGTTCAGGTCAGTACAATTTGGAAGGGTTAGAATGGTCCGGTCTATTCAGGTGAGCGTTTCCACTGCAAGTCGGACCTTCAGGGGCCATACAGGGTTTAGAAAAATGCCTAGCGTGTCCCCCCTCAGTGGAATGTATTGTAGCTCCGCCCTAACCGAACTGTTCCATTTTCTATGGCCCAACATCTAAAGCAGGACCCAGAATGGTGGGGTTGGGTTTGGTTTTATGGCACACTTTCATAATGGAAACACCCAAAATAGCGTACTGTACCAAACCGTACCAAACTGACCCGCTCAGTGGAAACGAGACATTTGGCTTGTTTCATGTGCCCCGTACCTCAGACCTCAGGTACTGCTGGCCAATTTTTGGCTTTTCTCGGCTCCTGTGCCCCCATACCTCAGGCCAAATGAGGTACTGCAGGCCTATTTAGCTTGAATTCTGCTCGTCTTGCGTGTCAACCCTCACAAACCGAGTCAAAACTTAAGAAAAAAAGTTGCTCACGAATCATAACGCTCTCAAACCAAGTTACTCTTAAACCTAGGTTCCACTGTATTTTACATTTAAACGTATTTAGGTAAACAGCATGTAAGGGGTGTTTATTTAATTTGGCTCCATTCTTGTCATCATAGAGAGCAACAAAAGGGCTTGTTCTATATCTGGGGAGGTCTTCTTGCAATCAAGAGTAAGGCATCACGTTGGCGGGTGATACAGGTCTATCTGCCATGGTTCTGAAAGACAAAACAAGATAACTAGGCCCCACACTTGATTGCTCAGAAAACCTCAATCATTGTTCTAAGGGGGAATATGGATCAAGGGCATTTGTCACATACCTGGTAGGAGTCTTAAATGATGAGGTTGGCTTCCCTTGTATCTCCAGTCCAAGCCCCATTGGAGGTGGATCAGATGGTGGCTAGGGTCAGGAGGAACATGACTGCCTGTAAGTGTTGCGTGCATAATTTGTAGGTGGAGTTGCAGGCTTGGAGGTTCAGGTAAAGCACTAGGTAAGGAGCTGGACCCAGGGAAACTGAAAGGATGGACAGCCAACATAGGCACTCAGAGACAGGGTTGAGCCAATCAGGAGACAGGAGCAAGGTCACAGGGATAGCCAGGTTTGGCAACAGGCAGACAGCGAAGTAATCAAGGTATAAGCAGAAGCAAGGTAAGACGGGAAGCCAGGATCAGGAACCAGTAGTCATAGTAATCGGAGTCCAAAGCAGGGCTGTGGAAGGCCAAAGTTCAGCAACAGGAATCAAGCCAGGCTTAAAAAGGTTCAGAATATCAGGACACAGCTGAAGACCCGTCGGCACTTGTCAGAAGTCAGAGCATCCTTTAAATAGGTCGTCTGGTGCCAATTGTGGCCGGGAGTACGCTCCTGCGCATACACACAGTGTATTGGCGCATATGGGAATCTGCTGTTGCCCGTAAGTGTGCGCATGCGCATGTGTGCACGACGGGTGCTTTCTAAAAGTTCTCTTAGAGCCTTGTTCTCCCCGGAAACCTCAATGCCTTATGAGGTACACTGTCCCATTAGAAGCTGGGCCAAAGCTAATTTATTATTTATTAGTTATTTTTTTTGGCACCAAAGAATGCCACCTTTCAGGGGAGAGGGAGTACCTGTTTTATACAGTTTTTTTTTGAAAAGCCAGTGGCATGTGAAACACACCCAAAAACACCACCCGGTGGCAAAAAAAGTGCACACACATAAAGAGTGACACAAAACATACAATGGGTTTTACACTATCATCCACTTGGAAGGACCTTAGCCTGATCCCCCGGGGCGTTAGGCTCCAGACGGGGACTGAGGTACTCCACTTGGTCCATCTGGCCGAAACCAGACGGACCCCTTTCTCTGGAGGGTCTGCCGAAACAGACCCACCCAAGTACTTGATGGGGCTCCACCGAAGGCAGACCCCATGAAAGCGGGCGAACTAAGCCAGAAGACCGTGTCCACCCCCTCCCACCAAAGAATGTCACCTTTCAGGGTTTTATACAGGTTTTCGTTTTTTTTTAAACTCCAGTGGCATGTGAAACACACCCAAAAACTCAACCCGGTGCCAAAAAAAAGTGCACACACATAAAAAGAGTGACACAAGGCGTGCAACGGGTGTTACAATGTACTCCACTAGAAAGGACCTTACCCTGATCCCCAGGGGCTTTAGGCTCCAGACAGGGACAGAGGTACTTCACTTGGCCCATCTGACCAAAACCACATGGACCCCTTTCTCTAGAGAGTCTGCCGAAACAGACCCACCCAAGTACTTGGTGGGGCTCCCCCGAAGGTAGACCCCATGAAAGAGGGCAAACTAAGTCAGAAGGCCATGTCCACCCCCTCCCAAGACATTCAGGGCAGGCCCGAGGACCTACACCCTACTAATCATACTGTGACAAAACGTGTAACAACCAACAAAAACAGACATAAAAGTAACGCACACAGGGATAAATAAAAAGAAAGCAGGGAGAAGGAGGGTGGGAGAAGTGGAAGTGGCCATTGTGCATTACAATGGCTGGCCCTTCAGTCAGGAATCTAAAATTCCTCTGGTCCTAGCCAAAAGACTCGGCCCTAGAGGCAGGTGTGAAAAAAGTGTGTATGGTGAAGTGACCATGGTGGCAAAACTCGAAGTGGCCCTCAACACTTGTGCGAGTATGGCAACCCTGTACTGCCACTCTAGGGGCACATTCACCACAGGCTTTTCTCTCAACCCTGACCAACAGCCCAGACTGTACAGCACCCACCCCAGCCAGGAAGATCAGGAGCTCTAAAAGATTGGGGAGAGCCCACACCACTAGGCTCAACCACTACTCTGATCACTCCCACCTAATTACATTCAGGAAGTACTAACCGCTCCCCCGGTGAGAAAGGGGAGCAAGTGTTCTCTCCTGAAAAACTGACCGGAGCAAGTACCACACCAATCAAGGTTAGAAGGCCAGGGACCCGGCCCTCCGCCAAGACCCAATGGTTCTCCATCCTCATCAGGAGGCTAGCCATTACACCAAGAAGGTTTTGCGGGACTTCCGGTTCCAGCGCCGCATGGAGTAGCTGCTTCTCTTCTCAGCTCCCGCAGCCTGACTTAAAAACCGGCCTGTAAAACCAGCATACCCGCTCACAACATCCAGCTCCACAAGCGGGCACCCCCCCGGGCAAGGATGGACAAATTTGTTGAGAAAACCGGCACGCGATCGTATGCGGCGGTAACCGCGTGGCGGACGGGACGGGACAGCCGCAAATCGAGGCCCCGGCTTCGGCCTACCCCGCTCCAACAGACTGCATGGATTCGCCCGTGGATGCGGCCCCTGCGATGGAGGTAAGCGGAGCTTCGGCCCCCCCCTCCTCTCACCAGCCAGCTCAAGCCCCACCACACACTGGGGACCCCAACATTGAGCTCATTGCCCAGGCTGTCGTGGCAGCACTTTTATCCCCCATGATTGCCTCTTCAGTGGAGAAAGCAATCAGTCAAGGCATGCTCAAGCTCCAGGCCCAGCTAGGGGAACACTCCTCCAGGCTTAATGAGGTCGAAAGCCGCATCATCACCAACATAGAGGAAGAGTTGTACCAGGCCCAATCCACGGAACAGGCTCAGGACAAGACCAACAGATACATCCTTGATAAGCTGGACGACTTGGAGAACAGGTCCAGGAGGAGTAACCTGCGTTTTGTTGGCATCCCTGAATCGCTGCAACCCTCAGCACTAGCAGCCCTATGCTCGAGTCGCATCCCTGCTGCTCTAGGCATCCCAAACTCCCTGCACACGGGTTGAACGTGCTCACCGCATGGGCCTCTTCAATTCTGAGCGCAAGTCGCCTCGCCCCATCATAGCAAAGTACCTTAATTACTCAGATAAAGCTCTCATCCTGCAAAAATTCGGCAGTCCGGATCTCTTCAGATTGACGGCATGAAGATTCTGGTCTTTGCGGACTACTCCGTTGAAGTCTCTAAGAAGAGAAAAGCCTTCCAGCAGATCTGCTCAGAACTTCACCGCCTGCAAGTCAAATTTACCCTGGCATTCCCGCTATTCTCAGGCTAAAGGCACCCAACGGTGAACAACTCTCTTTTCATGACCCATCAGCTGCAGAGGCCTTCCTGCGCTCGCACCATGCAGGCTCCAACCAATTTTCCTCTCCTTGAGCAGCTCCATCAAATCGTGCCCTGGACCATAGGAGCCCACGCAAGGACTCTCCGAAAAGGTTTAAAGCCTCTGCCCCGGACCGGCAACCACCCTCGCCCCTTTGAATCCCTCTCACAATGACCCCCTTCGGCTGGCTCACGGCCCCCCTTGACCGATCTGTGTCTCTTCACCTTGGGACCTTTCCATGCCTTTTCCTGCACTCCCGCTCCCACTGTTCGATAAGGTTCCTGGTAGGCCTAAGTGTTGTTTTTTTTTTTTTTCTTCATGTTCAAGTTTCTTTCTTGGTGTCAATATTCAATGTTATTTAGTTCTACATTGTAATGCCTGACTTTGTATTGTGGGTGCAACATGTACCTGTTATTTTCTTCCTCTGCCGCCCCTGCCTGGCCTTTACTCCTTGCACATAACTCTAGTGGGCCCCCCCTTTTTTTTATCTTTATTTTCCTCATCATAATTTCCCCCTGTTTCTTTATTTCAAGCTTTGTGCCCACTACCCGCTACATGTCCTTTTATCGGGTCGAATGCGGCAAAAAGAGTCATGTGCTGGGAGTTGGCCTACTCAGTGGCTCCATGTGGAAAAAAAGTGAAGTTCCTTGAATATTGTATTGTTTAGTTTGTTTAAGTTGTCCCCCCCCCTCTCCTCCCCCCCCCTTCCCACTCCTTTCTTTGCGTTATACTCCACAGTCTACTTCTAGTTCTCATACCACCTATGCACCTAACACTAGCTCCACCACCTTTCCACGCATACGATCCACCCTTAGTTACCTGCGGATCACCGTAACTGTTGCTATCTCGACTCACATCCCCCTAGCAGTCGCCCCGACATGAAAATAGTCTCCTGGAACGTTAAGGGGCTCCGGTCCCCAAATAAGAGGATGAGAATCTTACGTCACCTTAAGCGTCTCAAACAGACATTGCCCTCCTGCAGGAAACCCACCTCTCCACTCCTGACTTCCATCGCATGCAGAAACTGTGGGTTGGCTCAGTCCTTGGCTCCGACTCTAATGGTATGCGCAGAGCAGGAGTACTGATACTCATAAATAAAAATCTCCCCTGCAAGACTCTCTCTACTGAAACAGACTCAGAGGGTCGCTTCATCTCGGCCAAACTCCAATTGGGTGCCAGGGTTATGACACTTACTAATGTTTACGCTCCCAACAATCCCACCAGTCAGTTCTTTGGGGATCTCACAAATTGGATCTCTTACGCGATTCGACTTCGCCCCACCTGATAGGCGGGGACTTTAACACCACTATGCATTTGACTGATGACAGGTCCTCCCCCAAACACCCACGATCTCCCTTGTCTGCCACTACACAGTCGCCCCTCTCATCAACGATGGAATCCCTCCACTTCCATGACATATGGCGCCTGCGCCACCCAGCAGACAGGGAGTTTAACCTTTTTCTCTAACCCCCATAATATGTTTTACAAGACTTGACTATCTGTTTTGCTCTGACGCCCTCCTTCCACTTATCTCTGATGCTGTCATCCATGACATCCTGATATCTGACCACGCCCCTGTGACTACAACTATCGATGATCCAGACCTACACACGACTCCTAGAATATGGCGTTTCCCTTCCTACCTCCACAACAATTCGGATTTCCAACGGCATGTGGACAAGGCATGGTCTGACTATGCCTCCACGAATGCAATCCACTACACTAATCCAAATCTCTTCTGGGAAGCGGGTAAAGCATTCCTCAGGGGTTGCATAATATCATATGCCGCCTCCTTTAAAAGAGATGCCCTTAGGAACTATAAATTGGCCAGCTCCCGCCTACATGCTGCCCAGCAATCCCTCTACACCGACAACTCGCCAGTAGTGTTGCTCACGAATATTCGCATTGCGAATATTCGCTACGAATATTGCATATTCGAGTATTCGCGAATAACGCGAATATCGCGGCGAATATTCGCTATTTCGAATATTCGAATGTTTTAAATTTTTTTTTAGAACAGATCACATCCTAGAGATCCCCATCGACGTCTAAAAGCATTGCTGGTATGATTAGAGACCTTGGGCCGAGTAGCTGCAGCGCTCATTTTATATTGCCGAAAAATCGCAATGCGATTATTCGGTAATAGCGATATCGCGCGATTATTTTATATTGTAATATATATCACGAATATTCTGAGCCAATCAGAGTGCTCCATTTCGCATTTCTCGAAATTTCGCAATTATTTTATATTGTGTAATATATCACGAATATTCTGAGCCAATCAGAGTGCTCCTTCCGCATTTGCCGAATATTCGCAATTTTTGTGTATTGTAATATATCACGAATATTCTGAGCCAATCAGAGTGCTCCTTCCGCATTTCTCGAATATTCGCAATTATTGTGTATTGTAATATATCACGAATATTCTGAGCCAATCAGAGTGCTCCTTCCGCATTTCTCGAATATTCGCAATTATTGTGTATTGTAATATATCACGAATATTCTGAGCCAATCAGAGTGCTCCTTCCGCATTTCTCGAATATTCGCAATTATTTTGTATTGTAATATATCACGAATATTCTGAGCCAATCAGAGTGCTCCATTCCGCATTTCTCGAATATTCGCAATTATTTTATATTGTAATATATCACGAATATTCTGAGCCAATCAGAGTGCTCCTTCCGCATTTCTCGAATATTCGCAATTATTTTGTATTGTAATATATCACGAATATTCTGAGCCAATCAGAGTGCTCCATTCCGCATTTCTCGAATATTCGCAATTATTTTATATTGTAATATATCACGAATATTCTGAGCCAATCAGAGTGCTCCATTCCGCATTTCTTGAATATTCGCATTCGCAATTCGCAATTCGCAATTCGCAAAAATTCGCGAAAATTCGCAATCATTTAATTTCCAAAAAATATCACGAATATTCGTATTTAGCGAATATATGTCGAATATTCGACTATATATTCGAGATATATCGCGAATTCGAATATGGCATATTCTGCTCAACACTACTCGCCAGCTAACAGGGACACTTGGCTTACGGCCAAACAGTCTTTTAATACTTGGGCCTCGACACTCGAACAGACCAAACAGGCTCACCTAGACGCTTCGCTACACAAATTTGGCAATAAGGCAGGGAAGCTGCTCTCCAGGCTATGCAAGGGCCCCAAACCGCCCACTCACATCACTTCTCTCAGAGACCCCTCAGGGGCCGTGCATAACACCCAAAGGGCATTAACGATGCCATGCTACAATTCTATACCTCTCTGTATGCCCCCGACCCTATTAATGTCCAAACTGCACATGATTTCCTCCAGAAAACAGCCCTCGAACCGCATTTCCACATCTCAACTAGAGGCCCTCAATGCCCCCATCTCCCTCCCTGAGATACACCTGTCATTAAGGATCTTGCCCCCTCTAAGGCTCCTGGCCCAGACGGCTTTACGGGGGAATTTTTTATAAATCCCCTCTGCTCACTGCTGTCCCCCACACTCCATGAAGTATACCAGCACATTTGGGCTGGCGGACCTTACCTGCCCACGGGAAATCAAGCCATAATTAAGCTGTTAGAAAAAAAGGGGAAAGACCCTCTAGAACCCGGCTCTTACAGGCCCATTTCACTTCTAAATATTGACGTCCAAGATCCTCTCCAAGATTGTGGCCACCAGATTAGCTTCCATCATTCCCTCCCTGATACATCCCGCCCAATCCGGTTTGTGAAAGGCCGTACGCCACCATGAATATCAGGAAGGTGATGATGGCCCTGGAACATGCCAGATGCAATCCAAAGGGAGATCATGCCATCATCACTTTGGACGCGGAAAAAGCGTTCGACAACGTCAGCTTCGAATGGCTCTCCATGGTCATGAACAAAATGGGTTTCTCCGGCCCTTTTGCCCATCTTGTAGGGCCATGTATACTGCCCCGGCTGCAAGACTGGTAGCGGCGGGGCTCCTGTCAGAGGAATTCCGCCTACACAAAGGCACGAGGCAGGGCTGCCCCCTTTCCCCTCTCCTCTTTAATATCGCCCTGGAACCATTATCTAGATACCTCACTCAAATAGCCCCCCTCCACGGCATTAATGTAGGAACCCATGAACTGCGCACCTCCCTCTTTGCCGACGATGTCCTAATCTTCTCCTCCAAACCCCTCACGCGACATGACCACAATAAAAACAACTTTTGACACTTTCAGGCAGTGTTCGGGACTCCGCATTAACTACAGCAAAAGCGAGATCCTCCCCATAGGCTCCCTGTCCCCCCCCTTCCTTCTCGATCTTCCATCTTTTCTATCGCAAAATCACACATCACTTACTTAGGCATAAAAATCGGGAAATTACCTTCATCTCTCTACCACCTCAATTAACCCCCCTTTGTTCCACGAAAATTTCTCAGGAATTGCAAAACTGGATGGATTTGCCTCTCTCGCTCCTGGGAAGATGCCACCTGGTCAAGATGGTTAGTGTTGCTCGCCTCCTATACCCAATGCAGACTATTCCCACTGGCTTATCCGCCACAAAGACATTAAGAATCTCAACTCCTATATCAAAAAATTTTTATGGCGTGGCAAACCGACCTCGCATTGCATTCTCCAAACTGCATCTTCCCAGGCGCGAGGGCGGTATTGGCCTGCCTAACATCAAACGTATAATCTAGCCTGTTTGCTAAGGATCAGCCTAGACTGGGTAACCCAGTCCCTCTCGATGTTCCAACTTTCCCTTGGAAACGGCGATGGTCCACCCCTTTTCCCTGGTAGCCCTTCTCCACTGTCAATGGAAATCTATCCCCCCACCCCTTCAACATAACCTTTTGCTCCGGGATACGGTCATAGCATGGAGGGAGGTGAGGAAAAGCCTGAAATTGCCATCCCTTATCTCCCGTCACCTTCCTCTGCTGGGGAAATCCCAACTTTCTCCCCGGTCTGGACAATCAGGCGTACCTCATCTGGCACCAAAGAGGACTAAAACACTTTTTCTTCACTATGTGACCCCCGCAAACTGGCCGCCCCCATCCTCCGCGCTCTGGCTGCCAAGTTCTTACTCCCACCCTCTCACATCTTCCAGTATGGCCAGTGCATCAGTTTCCTGAGGACTGTCTGCAGAGATGACACCAGGAGGTTTCAAACGTCTCTCATCGACTCCCTTATTGCCCGGGATTCATACGCTATCTCTGACATCTATAAACCCTGTTGCTGAAGACGACCCCCCCTCTTGCATCCCGCATCGGCCGCCAACCTGTCAAAAGACTTTCCAGACTCGGAGCTGGTGGACAAACTTCTTAGCTTAGGCCCTTAACTCTGTATACAAGCTGATACCCAATGAGATCTGGAGAGAATCCCAGCTAAAGATCGTCCACAGAGCACACATCCCCTTCTCATACGCCAATCGGACCCCCCTCACCCAGGGGTGCCCCCTGTGTCTGCACCCCAAGCCCTCACTCGCTCACCGCTTCTGGTCCTGTTCTCACATCTCAGCATTCTGGGATCAAGTCCTGGCCTACATCTTCGAAGTGACTTTATTGAAACTGCCCAAGGACCCTCTGCTTCTTGTTTTTGGTCACTGGGACCCGCAACTCCTACCTGGTCACCGAAACCGGCTCCCCCAGGTAAAGACTGGACTTTGATATGCCTCCTCATTGCCAGACGGTCCATCCTGAGGAACTGGATCTCCAACCTCAGCCCAACCATTTCCCAAATTAAAAAGGATTTACTGAAACTGCTTTACACAGACAAGCTCAATACAGACCTAACTCAGGAGCGGACTAAAGCACGCTTTTACCACAAATGGGAACTCTTCATGACCGCGGCACTCACTCCCACGGACAGGATGACCTTTGAAAAGTTATCATTCCTTTACCACAGCCCCTTCTCCCCTGATTCCGCCTACCCCCTCTCCTCCCCACTTGCCAGTCTCACAAAATCTAGACAAAGCCACTTGTCTGCCACGGTTAACAGCGAGAACCCCCCCTCCCCTCCTGGATTCTTAGCCCCTCCGATTATTCCTCCAGGACAAAAATGAGAATGCCAGTTCTGACCGGAGGTCAGGACCCTACAAACATACCTCCATCCGCAGGAACTGATCTCTATTTAGGTGTTGACCACGTCCCCCCCCCCTCCTCCCCCCTTTTTTTCTTTTATTTGTCTAGCTCCCCATTATTTCCCTATATTGCTATGCGCTATGTGTTGTTTAATTCTGATCTCCCCACGGATCTCTAGGGTAGTGCCCTAGACCTCTTATCCATCCAGTTTATCCCCTGAATTTTATGCTTGAAAAATTTGTAATAGTATCTTGTTATACCCTGTATGTAACCTCTCTTAATAAAAATATTAAAAAAAAAAAAAAAAAAAGAAGGTTTTGCATAGCCACCGCTATCCCTTTCCACCTCTCTGTGTGCTAGGGACGGTTAGCATTGCACCACCTCTTGGCAACTCATAAGAAAAGATACTACACTTCATCTTAGCCAAAAGGCCAAGCACAGGTACCCATCCCTACTCCCGTTGGACCTCACCACGGTGAGGTCCATGAGAAGTTCAGGCCCCCTCCTCCTTCCCACGCCACCGGGCCTGTTAGAGAGCGCGGCGTGCTTTGCGCATGAGCAGTAGGGAACCAACTGTGAAGCTGCAAGGCTTCACTAACAGCTTCCCTTACAGGCTACGGTGGCGGCAACACCCGAGAGCCAATGGAAACATTGGCTGGGCTGCCGACATCGCTGGATTCCAGGACAGGTAAGTGTCCTATTATTAAAAGTCAACAGCTACAGTATGTGTACAAACTAGACAACAGAATATAGAAACAGGAACTTGACAATCACTGGGGAACTAGGAACACACTGAGGACAGATTCCCAGACAGTACAGAAAGTGAAGAGAAATCTCCCCAATGGAATATATACAGCAAAAAAAAATACAGGGGTCTTTATCCCTCACTACTTAATTTAAACTGTAAAAAAGTAAATACGTTTTGTTTTCCAATATACTTAAAGTGGTTGTAACGCATGCATTCTATGCATTAAGGTGAAAAACCTTATGTGCTGCAGCTGCCCCCCAGACCCCTCCCCCTTTTCTTTTTACCTGAGCCTAATCTGAACCAGCGATGTGCAGGAGTGCAGTGACTCCAGCCATTGTCTCTCTTCTTGTACAGATTGATAGCAGCAGGAGCCATTGGCTCCCACTGCTGTCAATGAAATCCGGTGACACAGGGACAGGGCAAAGTCTCGCTGGACTCATGAGTGAGCCTGCAGGGGTGCCCCCAAGGAAAACGGCTTATGTCGGGGCACCTGATGAAGAGGAAGATCGTGGCTGCGCTGCGCAAAACGAATGCACAGAACAAGTAAGTATTGTCATGTTTGTTATTTTTATTTAAAAAAAAATAAGGTTTACAAACACTTTAACCACTTGCCGCCCGACAATTGCAGATTGACGTCGGCAAATTGTTTTCAATATCCTGAGTGGACGTCATATGACGTCCTCAGGATATTGAGCCGCTGCGCGCCCCCGGGGGCACGCATCACAGCGATCGTTGGTGCAGGGTGTCAGTCTGACACCCCGCAACACCATTCCAGGTAAAGAGTCTGACAGAGACTCTTTACCACGTGATCAGCCTTGTCCAATCACGGCTGATCACAAAATAAACAGGAAAAGCCGGTAATCATCTTTTCCTCACTCGCGTCTGTCAGACGCGAGTAGAGGAGA